>CM052800.1:63948012-64011395 GCA_028533885.1 Nasua narica | reverse complement strand
GATGGGATGGGGAAGGAGACAAACCATAAGAGACTCCTAAACTCACGAAACAAACTAAGGGTTGCTGGGAGGTGGGGGGGTAGGGATATGGACATGGGGGAGGGTATGTGCTATGGCAAATGCTGTGAAATGTGTAAGCCTGATGATTCACAGACATGTACCCTGGGGCAAATAATACATTATATGTTAATAAAAAATTTTAAAAAAATAAATAAAATTTGGGCTGTCACAACCTCTACACTATAGGCATTAGAAGGCCCTATTTTGGGGCACCTGGGTGGCTCAGTGGGTTGAGTCTCTACCTTCAGCTTGGGTCATGATCTCAGGGTCCTGGGATCAAGCCCCGCATCGGGCTCCTTGCTCGGCAGGGAGCCTGCTCCCCTCCCCCCTACCTGCCTACCTCTCTGCCTATTTGTGATCTCTGTCAAATAAATAAATAAATAAAATCTTTAAAAAAAAAAGGCCCTATTTCTGCTTCTGATTCTGACAATCAAGTAATACATATCCTAAAATCTTTATTTCACTTTTTGTGCTCTAAGTTCTTTATCTTTAAAATGTGAAAAAGCATTCCTAACCTCAAGGTACCTGCAACCATCAAGAGGTGATAAATGGAATATACGGACTCCATCTTTGGCCCTCCACCTAATTTATGTTTTGCCCAGTGACCACTCTTGGGACTACATGTTTCAGGCCCCTTGGCAATTAATATACATACCCTAGAATTCCCCACCAAGGCTTGGATGGGGGAGGCATGCTTTGGCCTCCCATGGATCTATTAGAGATAACATGATCTTTCCCCTTCCCGATGCACAGGTGGTTAAATTAAACATTAGCTATCACTTAGATGGATGCAAGCCCTTTGAGGTGTATGCGAACCCTTTGATCTCACTACAATGCCCTTCTCTGGGCCTCCTCACTCTAGAGTCTGGGCAGTAAGGTCTGGATTTTGCGGAGAGTAACTCTGTAACTACCATGGATTTTCTCTGTCTGATCCCCCCATTAGTAAGTTACCCTGAATAAAACCATGTCAACTGTTTGGAGCAGCCTGTCACTTTCTGATCTCAAAGTGCCTTCTTAGTTTGGGGGGTACTTTACTGCCTGCCCACCTTCTAACAATGGGTGATATATAGAATATGTATAGTATCAGTCAATTAAATATAGATGTATTATCACATTAAATTCCATTGGAGCTAAAACTGAAATATCAGCCTTAACAATAAAACCCAGTCACTACAAATGGTAACAAAAAAGGGAAAGTAAATTATCTGGAGCAGAATTAAGAAAGTAAAATAGACAATAAGAATCACGAATACATAAACAAAAAACCTAGAATGTTAGCTAATGGGAATATGTTGGGCATTTTGTAAACGGTTCCTTTCTTTGGGGAAGGGCACAAAAATGTCCTTGTAAAAGGGAATATTATTTGCAGGTTATCCTTGCATATTAATGAATGTAGTTTGTAAAGAAAAAAAACCACTGAAACTCATTAAGTGCTTGCTATGTGTCAGCACTAAGTGCTTTACATATTATTAAGTAACTTAGTATTCATAAAAACCATAAGATAACACCAAATGTACTTAGGAAAGTAATTTCTTAACATTCATATGCTTGATAGAAGAGCTTCAGCAAGTCCCAATACAGTGAAAGAAAAACATTTAAATCAATAACGCTGAATTTGAAAACATTCCTAAGGAATCCCTGGAAGGATCATTTGTCTTTTCCCATGCCTAAAATATGAGCCCTCATCCTTATTCAAGAAGCTACCATTGGGTCTTATAAGCAACATAAGGAAGTAAATAAAACCGACTACTCACTTCACTAATTTAAGGAGATTTTTTTTTTTTTAATGTCCTCAGATACAAATCACCAGCAAGACCACAAAGCAGATGCTGAACTGTGGGGGCCAATGTCTGTGAACACACAGGTGTGTCTCCGTGTCCCCAGGGAACATCCTTAACACATGCCTTAACTGGATAAGACACAGCCCTTGGCCTGGGCCCCAGGCGTTAGAAGGCCTTGCTTTTCTTTGGCCTTTCTGCAGCTTTATTCCTGCCCGCAGGCCAAAGATTCTGAGGAAACTTCTGGAACATACTCCAGAATACCAAGGGTCCTGAGATTTTCCTATCCAAATGGCTCCAAAACTGCTCCCGAGGTCCTTCTTGCTAAGAGACCTTGCTCCGCACATATATACCGCTAAGCTGAGGAATGACCAACGAGGGCTGTTGAGTGGGCATTTGGACGTACAAGCGGCCCTCACCACACACATGCACCCAGCTCCCCGAAACGGTAGAAGAGAGTCAGTTCTCTCGTGCCTTCGCTTTCTGGAAAGGAATTCGCAGAAATCGGAGAGGTGATCAGAGCCGACTCCACAAGAGTAAGCCAGCGACACCACACCAACGCAGGCAAAGGCCAAGACAGAAAATTCTGACAGTTATATAGAAGGACCTGAGTGGGCTGGAGGAGCAAACTGAAAAAGGCCGAGGCCATCCAAGCAGTTCCCAAGAAGGGACCTTGGGCACCTGCTGCCATTCCCAGCCCAGCTTTACAGGGGGAAGAGGTATGTGGGCGGATGGGGGGCAGGGTACCCAAGGGACGGGTTTTGACGTCAGCTGCAGTGCTAGGGAGGTGGCAGGGTAGCAACAGGGGGAAGCTGGCGCAGTATGGGGGGCAAGACCGTCAGCTGATTGTAGCGAGCCAGTCAAGGGCTGGCGATAAAAGGGCGGGGCCGCGGCCGACGTCACTGCCGCGGCCGACGTCACCGCCACTTGCCGCATCCGCAAGATCTCTCTGGTGCAGCTCGGGTGCAGGTCTCTGCGGGAGCCACCCTAGACCTCTGCAGCTTCTCCGGTAACATGGCTGACTCGGAAAACCAGGGGCCCGCGGAGCCAAGCCAGGCGGCAGCGGCGGCGGCAGCGGCAGCAGCGGCGGCAGCGGAGGCGGCTGCGGCTGCGGCAGCGGAGGAGGTAATGGCGGAAGGCGGTGCGCAGGGGGGAGACTCTGACAGCGCGGCTGGTGACTCCGACAGCGCGGCAGGGCAGACGGCTGAGGAGCCCCAGACCCCCGCGGAGAATGCACCAAAGCCTAAAAATGACTTTATCGAGAGCCTGCCTAATTCGGTGAAATGCCGAGTCCTGGCCCTCAAAAAGCTGCAGAAGCGATGCGATAAGATAGAAGCCAAATTTGATAAGGAATTTCAGGCTCTGGAAAAAAAGTATAACGACATCTATAAGCCCCTACTTGCCAAGATCCAGGAGCTCACCGGTGAGATGGAGGGGTGTGCATGGACCTTGGAGGGGGAGGAGGACGACGACGACGAGGAAGAGTACGAGGATGAGGAGGAGGGGGAAGAGGAGGAGGAGGAGGAGGAGGAAGCTGCGGCAGAGGCTGCTGCGGAGGCGGCGGCTGCCAAAGATGAGGGTCCCCACTCTGCAGTGCCTGATGACGCCAAGAAATAAGCGGGGGCAGAGATTGAGGAGAATGACGAAGAAAACAAAATCGCTATTTTTTTTTTTTTTTTTCAGTATTGGTGAACTTAATAAGGCTCAGGTTTGGGACCAAAATACAATGTGAATCAATTCTGGCATTCCTACCTAAAATTAAATTAAAGCAATCAGATCCTGGCCAGCCCGTTTCAAATTTTTCATTTTGAACACAACCAATATATCAAAAGGTGTTAAAGAAAACAAGTTATATTTAAAATGATTTTTTCATGATCTCTTCTGCACGGACTGCAATTAAGACTTACTAAGGGTGTCATGTAGATGTGAAGTAAAGAATGTCACTTTGAAACCTATTCATTCCACTGTCATCACACTACACACGGAACACCCAGACCAAGACTGAACATGTTCTCAGTGCTTAACTCTTCAGTTTCTTTAGTAGGGACATTTTCCAGTGCAGAAAAAGCCGAACCTGGAAGAATCTCATCTTTAAGACTTTGCTTTTGTAACCCACACATCAGCTTTACACTTCGGAGAAGAGTGATGGAATCGTGGAAGCCTGTGATGGATGGAGATCATGACAGTACTGTTTAATGAGGCCTGGAAAACTGCCACTTCAAATTCAAAGACTGTTCTGAATATTTGAGTTTAGACAAGCAACATGGTTCTGAGAAGGAGGGTGTATAACCTGTATAATATTGTCAACATATGTGTTCGTTATTTACAGTCTCATGTTTATGTGTTTTCTTGGTAGTGTCTATTTACAAAGGTGTAAAAACAAAAAAAACCCAAATGTTTAAGTATTAAATCCCTTTACCTAGCATTCTAGAAATATTAATTTACTTGAAAAGAGGTAGAATGTAGCAAATCCTGTAAAGCATGTGTATTCAGTGTTATGTAGTTTGATTCTTGTGAAGTCTTTTTTGTCATGTAGCTTTTAGAATGTAGCTGTGAAAATTATCAGAACTCTTCAATGAAGCTAATGTTTGGAAAAAATAAATACTTGAAGAACCAATCCAAGTGTGTGTCCCCACCCCCAGCTCAGAAGTAGAAGGGTTTAAGTTTGCTTGTATTAGCTGTGCCTTCATTATTTTGCTATGTAAATGTGATATATTAAATAAAAAATGGTGCATATTCAAATTGTACTGCTTGAGGACAGACTGGTATACAGTTAAGGGTTTTCAGGAAGGACACATAAAATGTAAGAACTCCTAGCTTCTTTGTGGGTTTTGAATTTTGTGTGACTCAGTGATCTATTATTACCACTGTAGTGTTAATAAAACAGTATTTTCAAAAAACAAAAGGACTCAAATACTCTGCTTGCCTGCAATCAAATCCCAGCTCTGCCTCCTATAAGCATGAACCTTAGGCAATTCAGCTGGTCTGTTTCAGTCTCTCCTATAAAAGGAGATAGTAATAGCCCCTTCCTCATAATTATGGAGAACAGGTCAGTTAATACACAAAGTATATAGGATTGTGTCTGACACACACTCAGTGCTCAAGAAACCTCAGCTATGATTTATTTTTTTATTATTACATGAAAGATAAAGACACTGGAAATTCAATCCTCCTTCCCTCCCCAGATACAAAGCGGGGGGGGGGGGGAATAGACATTATATTCTTAAGTTTATGATTTCTCATTAGAGAAGAATGTGGCCTTTAATTTAGAAACAGGAAATTCAATAACCTATCTCATTTTGGTTTCCTTGATATAAAATCAGGTTTTGATTTCCTCCCAGAAGAGATAAAAAACTTTCAATGTGATATGCATATGCAAAAAAGGCTACTTCAACTTTACATCTGGGCATCCTGAATGAAGTGAAATAATTTAAAAATTAAAGATCCCTCCCTTAAAAATTAAAAACGCAGAAGCATTTTCTTCCATTTTTCTTAAGGGTTAAAATTACACAAAAGTGAAATTATGCTGCTTTACCTTAAGGACTGGAAGGCAGCTCTAATCTGTTGCTTATGGCAATAGTAGAGTTAAACCTTAATGTACTACTAATCATCATTAGGGCCAGGCAACCGAAAGAGAAAATCAAAATAACGTATTATGTAAGAAGTCAATGATTATCTTAATCACAGGATTATCTTCATAGAAGCAAAAACTAATAAAATTCAATATTTATTTCTTATCTCTAGGAACACGAGACTCCTTTAATATCCTTCTAGATTCATCTAGTAAAAAAGCAAAAGTGAATGAAACAAATGAAGAGTGTAATTATTGGGGAAAAATTTTTTTGCAGGCATATAATTATATACAGGAAGCCCAAGAGAATCAACTGAAAATTATTGAATAAATCTGAGCAACTGACCAGTTGCCAGATAAATATACAAAAACCATTAACTATTTCTAGGTACCAGGAATGGTCAAAACACATGGAAAAGACTTTCACAATAGAAATAAGAAATCAAAATATTTATAAAAACCTCTAATAAAATATATGTATAATCTATGTGAAAAGGAAAAACAAAATCAGAAAGAAATTGAAACAAGCCTTAGGATGGTAAAACTGAATACCACAAAAGTGCCAATTCTTTCCAAATTTTAATTTATCACACTCAAAATCAAAACCCAAACTGGATATAACTAATGTTCACCTATAAGAATAGCTAAGGAAACTAGCAATATGGGGATAATTCAGATTTTTACCCGAGAATACAGACCTCCCCCAGCCCGAAATTTTTTTAAGTGAAGAGAATACATTATGTATTTATCAATTACTGGATAGGGGAAGGCTGAAGATTGGTGATGTAAAACCAAAAGAAATAATCAACAGACATGACAACACAGAAATTAATACATTATAGAGATTTAAACACAAGCACTCCACATTTTCAAAAGCAAACAACTGGGAATACAATTTACAATAAATACAAATGGCAAAGGGTTTAATAATCTTAATAAAGAGTCCCCACAAATCATATGAAAATCATTTAGTCCCAATACAGAAAGACATAAAAGACACCAGCAGACTATTTAAAAAGAAGAAATACTACAGCGCTGTCTGGGGGCAGAAGGACACGTCCTGAGAGGGCTGCACTAAGGTGACCAGGGCTCCGGCAAGGTCTGGAACACACGCCTTCCCAGCCGAGCGCTCCGACCAGCCGTCTTCCTTCCATTTAGGGCAAGACTTTAGCTGTAGGGTTTTCTAGCTACCAGCCACACCACTGTTGGCCACATTTCCCAGGACACGGGGACGCTTACGATGCCCTTCACAATGTCAGGCTGTCTCCTAACCGGCTTGATCTTTACCCTCTGTTTCCTGCCTTGCTAATTTGATTGTTCCTCAGGCAGCCATAAAACTTGCACGTGAACATTTAGCAGGATACCCTGCCTTCAGGGTGGGTCAAACACTATCAATGGAAAGTGTTAATCCATTATATGCTCAAATTTGTCAGCAATGCACAAAATAACTGGCAGGAAGAAAAGCAGCACGCATTACACATTCAGCTCGGGCTCCGAGAGCATTACGCAGGAAAGTGCCGCATCCCGACGCTCACTGCCAAAGCATGACACAGCAGTTCTCCCTGCCTGAGAGTTCACACTCAAGGCAGACACAGAAACACATTTGCACGTGCATACACAGGTACACAAACACTTTTTATTGAGGAGAAATTCACAGAACATAAAATTAACCATTTAAATGAACAATTCAGTGGCATTTAGTACATTCACAATATTGTCCATTTCTATCTAATTCACAGGAAAATGCATCAAAGCTGTGTAGAGTATGAAAAGTAGCCTAGGCATGCAAGAAATGCAAAATTTTACAAACGCAATAGAATTTATTACTTGTTTTTTTTTTTAAGAGAATACTCAGTGTTTCTAAGCATTAGGTAAAATGAGTACTCTCATACATTGATGATAATATGCAAGTTGATATATAATTCATTAGTGAAATCAATTCAGCAAAAACATCTATCAGCAATTGAAAATGACATAGGTTAATTCAGTTTCACCCATGGAATCTTATTAAAAAGCAATTTTAAAGGCAAAGAAAGCTTTAGACACAAAAGATGCTTGACAGGTCTTACTAAAACATGAAGGAAGAAATGAGAGAAATAAAAGAGAACTTAGAAGCCAAATACTCCGAAGCGAGAGAGTAGAACACAGACATTCACATGGCAGACTGTGTAGTCATTATTGAGGGTGTCCATGAGAGCTTTGTAATAACATAGTAAATATAAGCACTGTCTCAAGCAAAGTTTAAAAATTCAGACATATAATTTTATGCATACACGGTATATTTTTTAACTATGCCAACTTTGTTTTTTAAAAACTCCATAGTGCGCCTGAAAGGAAAACGGCAAACTTCTAAGTCATGTCTCTTCCTGGGTTGGGAAGGGGACTCAAGTCCTGGTCTTAGTCTCGAAGGGGTGTGTGCGGACCTTCACAGAGCACAAGCTCTCATCACACTCACAATGCCTGGCTTTGAATCCTACATTTCTAGCTGTGTCACCCTGAACAAGTAACTTATGCTTCTCTGTGCCCCAGTTTCTGCATCTGTAAAGTGGGGAGGATTACATGTGAAGGACTTAGACAAATGTAAGCACTCAAGAAATGTGACTGGCATTTTTAGTCATCTGCTGTTCCCAAAACAGCCCAATGCAAATACAAGGTAGATCTTAAAGATTATACCTATAGATTATCTCAAGACATCAACTCAAGTCTGTCAGCAGTCCTAACTTTAGGAGATCTTAAGGAACCACAAGTGTCTGTCACGTAGGATTTTTTCCTCAGGTTCTCGCTGTGGAATCTGGGTGACCCTTGGAGCACTTACTTTAAGCCTCACATTCCTCACTGGGTGCTCTTTTTACTCTTTTTCCCATCCCATTCTTAAGATGGTAGAAATGGGAGAACACATCAATTGTATTTAATTTGACTATATTAACTTAAAGTCAATTTGGAGGATCTAGAATGACATGTGGATTTTTCATTAATGGTAATAACACCATGTTACAGAGTATGAGAAATACTTAACCATGAGTAGTCATTATTCAGATGTGATTACCAGCTGTGGCAAGATCTGGCTATGATGTACCACCAGCAATCACCCATGGATGTTCTTTTATTTGGATGCTTGTAACTCATTTGACTATCTGCAGCTCTTGTCCAAGGATAGAACGCAATCTTAAGATGAAATGAAACATAACAAATTATGGATAAAGAATTGGTATCTTTCTGGCATTTTCCTCCAGGGCAGCAGTGACAGCAAATACCTTACTGTTAACTCAGCAAACACCTTACTGTTAAGATACTGTTTATTGTTAAGCAGTATCTGTGTATTCAACTGCCTACAAGTTAAAATCCAGCAGGCATTATTCTGATCATTCTTTCATCTAGTTTTTTTTTTTTTTTAAGGTTTTACTTATTTATTTGACAGAGAGAGACACAGGGAGAGAGGGAACACAAGCAAGGGGAGTGGGAGAGGAAGAAGCAGGCCCGATGCAGGGCTCAATCCCAGGACTTTGGGATCATGACCTGAGCTGAAGGCAGACACTTAACTGACTGAGTCACCCAGGTGCCCCTCATCTAGTTTTCTTAGACCCATCTAAAAACATATCCAAAAAGGACCCCAACCCCCAGGGATGAGATCATGACATACACTAGACAAAAAGGAAAAAGAGCTTCAGTGATTCATCTTTCACAGTTGTATGTAACATTTCTTAGCAGGATCTCAGTATGCTTTGCTGATAAGATTTCTGCTTTTGCAGCGTAAAAGAAAAAGAAGACAAACTCACTCATATCTTTCTAGGTGTCCCTCACCGTGACAGTGATACTAAGCAATGTGGCAGTAACCACACGAGGTTCTCAGAAGCTTCTCCAGTAGGTAACTGTGTGACGGAAATGAGGTTTGCCTCCTGTCACAAGTACAAAGGCAGGCACGACAGTGCCTAAAACAGCATGGAGGAGTTCACCGTGTGCTCAACGAGTGCTAGTGACCCAGAAAAGTCAAAACATAAACTTCACCAAAGACAGAAGTTGTTCCACACATTAATCTCAAACACAGTGTGTTGGCAATCAAAACAGGAGTCCACTACCTTCCGCCTGGATATTTTTAAAACTACAGCACTCTCTGTTGTACAAAGACTTGAAAACTCCTAAAGCTACTTTTTAGAAGCCATGGTAATAGAATAATGGAGCTTCATAATACAAGTAAAAGAATGATGGGGGCTCCCTTCTCTTTACTCTCTTGAATTTAAGTATTGTCTTTCTTTTAAGGAAACTGTGTGTCATCAAAACATCCTTATTGAAAATGTGTTGTAGGAGCAGCCCTGAAGTCAATTAGTGGCAAACAACTGCAAAGTAAGAGAAAAAGAACCCACATGTTTTTTTAAAGATTTATTTATTTATTGGAGAGAGAGAGAAAGCATACACATACACACATAATGCACACACACAGGAAGGGGAGAGAGAAAAACTTGAGCAGACTCCATGCTGAGCGCAGAGCCCGACGCAGGGCTCGATCTCATGACTCTGAGATCACAACCCGAGCCGAAACCAAGAGTCAGACGCTCAACTGACCCCACCACCCAACCGTCCCCAACAGGCCTTTTAAACAAAAGCACACTCTTTCACACTGATTCTGAGCACCACTCTTGGGGCCAAGCACTGGCCATGAGTGTGTACGTGTCGGCAGCAGATATAAACAGTGGGGAAGGAAAAGAAGAAGATGAGAAAACGACGTTTGCCGGAAACCAACTTCTATCATGTAACTTCTCAGCTCACAGACAACAGTGGCTTCTTACTACCTGCTGAATGAAGTCTAAAATTCTCTAATTCCCAAAGACTTCTACAACGTAACCCCCAAGGCTAAACTAGTGTAGGTCCTCCAAATGAAGCTTCCCCTGGCAAGGCCCCCCAACCCCACACAAACGCACTCACTGTTCTCTCCCTGAAATAACAACTAAGACTCAGCCATCACTCTATGGAGCAGCTTTCACTTTAACTGTGGTCTTTGTTTCTACTTTCTGTTATCCAGTAGTTCGGTAGGTTTCACAGGCTAGCTCTACGCCACATCTGACCTCCCGGGTGTATGTATCTGAGCAGCTATCCCTGAACTCTTCAGATTCAACCCCCAATGTAGTGGGTTTCACTTTTGAAATATGGCTGCACATGGCAACAGCTTACACCCTAAAGAGCTCGTGTTATATTTCAGTATTCCCGAACTATATTCACTATAGTTCAGTATTCCTGAACACTTTATCTCTCAACTATTCAGTCAATTCAACTGATGATTCAAAGAAACATCTATTGAATAAGGAGAGGCAGTGAGCGTGACAGGGAAGGGGAAGCAGAGACAGAGAGAGAGATCAACTCAGACCCAGAAAGAGAGAGAAAAAAGCAAAGACAAAAAGTACTCTAAGGGAAATACTTCTATAAAGATAAGGAGTTGTAAGTCCCAAGAACTGCTTCAAGTGCGGACTACATCACAGAGGGCCTACGCCGGCACTGGGTCACTGTGCGACCCAGGGTACCCACCACACAGAGCTCTCCAGTGACTCGCCACCATATAAAGACCTTCTGAATGTTCCCTTCCTTGGGCCACAGGCCTACCCCTTTGTCAGCTTGGACAAGATCATGCACATGTTATCTTGTCTGAAACTGGATGCAAAAGCTCAGACGGCCTTTGAAAACTAAAGGCAGATACGTACATATATATCTGATAAAACAATCATCAAAACTACAAGAGAAATCTTCTGAGCCAAAAAATCCACTCTGTGATCTGCCATAAATATTTCTCCATTCTAAGAACATCATCAGACTACAAGGAATATATAAGCCTGTTCTTACGTGAAAAAAAAAAAAATAGATCATTTACTGTGAACAAAGTGCCAATGTTATTCAGGTAAAGACAGGATAGTACATTTAGCTCCAAGGGATTCTTTTATTTTTTTCTCTCTCTCTAAGAGATTCTTATTGAGTCTTGACTGAAACGCTTGATACAAGACTAGCCTCTTCATTAGGTTCCTAGAATCAAGGTAATTCCATCATCTGAAGCCATTTTTTGGGGGCACTTACTTTCCCCAAAGCTGAAGCTCCTTGCACAGTCCAGAAGCTTTACATGACAAAGGAGGTTACTGAATGTTACATTAGACCTCACGGTCTTCTGGTGGTCTTTAAAAATGTGCAAGGATGCCTGAAGAGGTCTGTCCGTCTTTCTAGATCTGCAACAGTTATCTCCTGAATCTAGGCCTGGTGCTTCCTCTAATATGAAAAATGAATTACCATCTGCAAATTCTTGCTGTCTCACCCTTGGTTCCTCTGCAGAAGGGATTAAGATTTAACTTCAATCTTGGTCTTAAAAGTAAAAGTGCAGAGAAATAAAGTAGCTACATCTGGAAGGGTCCAAGGTCAGGACTAACCTGTTATCCTTGCGCACAGTTACTTTGTCTCCCCCAGGTATCAGCTTCTTCTGTTCAATCACTCCATAGCTTTCTCGACAAATCTACATATAAGGAGGAAAAAACAGATGTTTCAATTCTGTTTACCACTTATCTTTCTCGAAAAACTTGAAATGATTGAGAGAAGCTTTAGGAACAAATGTAGCTTAATCACTACTTATTACATAGAAAATTCTTGGGAAAAGAGAACCTGATTCAGAAAACATCAGCGCCTTCCAAGATATCCTGTGTTTTAAGACCTGCAATTGCCAATAAACGCAATCAAAGAGAAAATGATATGAACTCTAGATATCTATGTATCAAGAGTAAGGAAAACTAATGTTTCATAATTTTAAGTTCACAGGTGAATCATTCATTCATTTATTCAACATATTTATTCAACTCCTTTAACAATCAAGACACTATAACTAAAATAAAATTTCTTCAGACAATACCCTGAATTTATTCTTTGATTTGGAGAACAACTATATATTCATTATGACTTGTGAGCATGATGAAAGGGAATGCCACAATCAGAAGTAAACTGTGGAAATCCTTACCGTGAAATTGAGGCAGAAAGTCTCCTCAATATCTTCCCCAGGGTAATCTAAGAGTTCTTGAAGACTCCTAGAATAGAGACAGGAGAAGAGAGACAAGTTAGACATTGTAATAGTTTTTCTACCTCAGTCATATATCCAGAATCCTTGTAAGAAAAAACTAAAAGAAGATTCTAGGATAAACATAAACCCAGACTGGCAGAAAACTGTATTTATACCTCAAAAAGAAACACGGCAGGGGCACCTGGGTGGCTCGGTCAGTTCAGCATCCAACTCTTGGTTTTGTCTTAGGTCATGATCTCAGGGTCATGAGATCAAACCCACACCAGGCTCCACACTTAGCACAAGTCTGCTTGTCCCCCTCCCTCTGCTCCTCCCCCTGCTCTCGCCACCCTCGCTCTAAAATAAATACATAAAATCTTAAAAAAGAAAAAAAGAAATATGGCAGTAGACTGGTAAGACATTCATTATTCTCTTTTCCCACTGCCAAGTCTTACTAGACTTATGAAGAAATTCAGATAGATTTATATCTGACACACTTGTGTTCTTTTAACTGTGGTATTGCTTGGAAGTCAAAATATGAGGACATGGTACTACAGTGGCCCTATAGAATGTCTTCATCCACATGTATTAGAATAATCCTTCCATCGTAAGAAAGCCACAAAGACGCCTCATCCACTTAGGAATCTTAATTGGCTTACTTGTTAATGCAAGGAGCCCTGTAGGGTAAAGATACTCTATCACCTGCCATACTAAAGAACACAAACAGGCACTCTTAAAACAAGAACATGTTTACACCAACAATGATCATTTCCTAGCTTTCAAGAGAATACATTCTTGTAACCAGACCTCATTCACACTTTCTTCTTTAGTGAGCTCTGAGTCCAGTTTCATCAAGAAACTGGTTTCATCAGTTTCATCAGATAGTTTCATCAGTTGCCCAGGAAGAAAATTCTTAGTGTGGAATCTTAATCCACTACCGGTCAACCACCCCAAATCATTATTTCAAATATATCCTCAGCCAGGCTGGCAAAGGAAATCGCACACACTTCAACCACTCTCTAGCTTTCTTCAGTTACCCCAAAATTAACCCTGCCAGAGTCTCCTCTGCTAATTTTCAATAGTCCTTCCAAATGTTCTCTTCCTCTCTCTGTGTCCCCACCCCTCCC
Organism: Nasua narica; assembly: GCA_028533885.1. Classification (NCBI taxonomy): domain Eukaryota; kingdom Metazoa; phylum Chordata; class Mammalia; order Carnivora; family Procyonidae; genus Nasua; species Nasua narica. The sequence goes on along the minus strand of CM052800.1, from coordinate 63,997,841 downwards.
ATCCTTCACGGTTTCTCAGTAGGTATCCTACACAGGTGGTGTGGCAGTCTCATTTCCAGAGAGGACATCAGAAACGACCCTTTCTCTAACTCCATCATAATATTGGTACTCTTTCTCCATAAAAAGCCTGTTCCTTCCTGTTGAAGCCAAAAGGATTACACTGTTTTTACAGAAATCCAAGGATATGGTGTTTTTTATATATCTGATCTTATGCCACCTAAAATCAAGGCAAAAAAACTCAGAATCAAAGGGGTTTTAAGAGCCAGAAAGAGAATAACATAATAATATGGCTCCACTACTCTGGAAAATAGTCTGGCAGTTCCTCAAAAGACTAACCACAGAGCTACCATATGGCCTCAGCCATCCCCCTCCTAGGTACCCACCCAAGAGGAATGAAGACTTACATCCGCACAAAAACCTGTGCAAGAATGTCCACAGTAGCATTATCCACGTCAGCCGAAAAGTGGGAACACCACCAATTTCCATCAACTATCAACTAATGAATGGATGAACAAAATGTCATACATATCCATTCAGTGATCATTTGGCAACAATGAGAAATTCGCTATTGACACGTTTGAATATAGATGAACTGTGAAAACATGCTGCGTCAAAGAAGCCAGACACAAAAGGCCCACGTACTGCATGGTTCCATTTAAATGAAATACTCAGACTAGGCAAGTCTACCCAGACAGAAAGTAGATTAGTTGCTGTCTAGGGCTTGGGGATGAGGAAACTGGGGATGACAACTAAGGAGTACCACGTTTTGTTTTTGGGCAATTAAAATCTTCTAAAATTGTGGTGATAGCTACACAACTCTGAATATATCTAGAAGTCACTGAATTGTAGACTCCAAGTAGGCAGATTGTATGGTATGTGAATTGTATCTCAATCAAAAAATTTTTAAACACTCCCTTTTTAGTACTTTCTCTCTCTGTATTTCTAGACCATGAGAGTCTCCACTCTTTGTTTAGGTTCAGGACACGGAAGGGTGAGATTTTTTTGTACACCTGGGTACTCATGACCTCCCTTCTCCTTTGCCCCCACTGCCATAGGCAATGCCTCAAGTGAGTAGCAGTCCATCTGCGTCTGAAGAGTCCGGCCACATGGTCTGATAAACTCTAGCCCATCCATGTGGTATTTTCAACCCTCCATCCCTGTGCACAGACAGCCGGGGCAGTTCCCCATCTTTCAGCTTTGTACCTTCCTTCAGTGGGTGAGAGCTCCTTGAGGTCTTCCAAGCCAGGCTTTACATTCAGTAACTTCTTGTAGAGAGCCAACGGGAAGTGGAGATCAACCACGGTGGAGTTGTAGATGGCTAGTCCACAGGTTATGCCAATCAAGTGAAACCAGTTGTGCTCTACAAAACACTTTTCGATATGTGTGCAAATGTGTTACAATTTTTAAAAAAAAAAAGCAATGCGCTGCTTACAACCCTCAAAACACTGCCATTTACCTCAGAATATTTTCCGCATAAAATAAAGGCCTCATTACTACTTAGTTACCTTCTGAGGCAGAGGAAGACCCTGCAACACCACCAAAAACCGCAACCTAGACAAAGTTAAGCAGTTACAGCTCATCTAGTGACACAAGGAAGAGCATATAATCCTCTAGAGCAACGCTGTCCAACAGGACCTTCTGCACTGATAGGAACGGTCTATTCTAGGCTGGGCCATCCCCCAGCCACTAGCCGCAGCTACTGAGTACCTGACATGTGGCTAGCACAACTTTGGAAATAAGGCTTAAATATTATTTAATTTTAACTAAGTAAAATTTAAATTTAAATCCCTACATGTGGCTAATGGCTGCTTTTTTAGAACAGTGCAGCTCTAGGAAGAAAACTCCAATAGAAAAAAGAACTAAAAAAAAAAAAAAAAAAAAGAACTAAATTATAGTCTGCTTAAAATTAGATGCCATTTAAAGCTTAGCTCTCCTACTGAATTTTCAAAAATAACGTGTGTGCCTGTATTTGTGTAAGTGTTCACACACATACCACCATTATTATTCAAGTGAGACGTACTTGACTATCACTTTCCACACGTCATAAAACTTATTTCTTCATCACAGTGTTCTTATTTTTACCCTTCAAAAAATAACAAAACCTGGGGCTCACCTATCAGAAAGAGAAATGGGGCTAGGGAGACGAAATACAAGAGATCTTGGCAACAAGTGAAAAATGAAGACTAGCTACATTATTCAGACTGTTTAAATTATCTTTGTTGTGCTCCCCTTGTAAAGTCAGAAGTCAGGGGACTGATCTGACCACAAAAAGAAGGTCTAATGCAATCCATCAGTTTAACTGCAATATCACTAACTTACCGTATCTGAAAACCACAAAAGATTTGAATCCTGATAGTAGGTAAACATTCCGTAGATAGGATTCAAAAGTTCTTTTAACAGTAAAAGAAAGAACTCCTTTGTGACACCACCAGCATCCACGGCTTCTTCACCATCAAAGATCACCTTAAAATAATGAAAGTAAAATTAATACTTCAGGGAAAACTTTGATGTTTTATCTTTTTTTTTTTTTTTAGCAGACTCTTTCCAAAGTCAGGACAAAGGAAGAAATATATAACAGAGAATACACTGATGCAATGAAACTGCAAGGTGTATGTGTTGATTATTAACAAGGCACTTACAGACACACACAATTTCTACGAGGTACTCCAAGGGATACAAAGGAAGTCAGAAGTTTACCATATGTCCATGGAAAGTTTACCATCTATTTGGGGCAGTAAGGCAAACATAAAATAATCAATTGGAGAATATATTTTTCTTTTTTTCTTTTCCTTGAAGACTTTATTTATTTGAGAGAAAGAGAGGGCATGAGCCAGGGGGTGGGGGAGAGGGAGAAGCAGACTCCCCACTGGGCAGGGAGCCCGATGCGGAACAGTCAACAAATGACCTGAGCTGAAGGCAGATGCTCAACCGACTGAGCCACCCAGGCACCCCCATATTTTATTTTCCAAGAGTCAAATACATTGAGAGGTAAATGTCCTGGCACACAGAGAAAAGCAATGATTAAACTGAGTAAAGGAACACTTTCTGGAAGAAATCTCTCTCAGTGGGGCTCTTGAAGGAACTGATGCATATAGAAGGAAGGAGAGCATTCTAAGGAGGCACAGACTTGGGTTTGTGAGGGGCTCTAACCAGACCTATACAGGGCATCCTGGCCCCATAAGGATCATTACAGTAACAGCTACAGCAAACCAACAAATGAGATTTATTACGAGTCTGTTACATGCCAGCATTTAAACTCGATTAACCTAATCAGAATAGCCCCGTGTGTAAGGACTGCTATTATTATCCCCATTTTACAGGCAAGGACTCAGACACAGAGCTAAAAATAGCATTAGAAAAAGCGTATCCTTGTGGCCGAGTTCCACCTTGCTGAGAACAGGAGTAAAGGTGGGGACAGACACTAGGACTTCGATTGTACAGATGCCAGAGGGAGACTTAACTCTGAAGTGTCTCATCTGAATTACTGGTTGAAAACACTTTGCGATATCAAAAATCTAGCCCAGGAGTTGCAGGGAGAACTCCCAGGCAGATGGAGGAGACGGATGCCACTCACAGGATGTTCTGGAAAGGGTGACGACAGCATGGAGACTGTCAGTTTCTTGCTTATACTACTTTTTGGAAATTAGAGTTTACGACAGGAATGGCAAAAGATCTGGAAATCATCTGAAGGGAATAACAAAGGGCTTAAAAAACAACTTCAGATAATTCATTAAACATTAATTGAACACCTACTAGGTACCAAGTATTGTGCTAACCCCTGGAATATAGTAAGTAGTAACACAAACATGCATAGTCTATGAGGACAGAAAAATGCTTAATTCAGTAATTTCAGGGTACTAAGAGTGCCTATCATGATAGGTCAAGAGCTTCCCAGACAATTTCACTACCTCTCCATTCTACTTTTTTCCTTCTTTCTCTTCAACGTTTGACAATCAAAGACTTCCTAGATGCTGACTGGATAGCTTTGCCTAGTTGAAGCTTTGGTTTTGCTCTTGCTTGCTTGTTTCCGGACAGCTGGAGTTGGTACACCCAAGAGAGTGGACAAAGAAAGCCCTATAATCCCTCGCGGAATCCACTGGCATTCTTATCTGGTGCTATGCTGAGACGTCCCGCTTGACCATTTGACGGAAGGAGGTGATTAAATTCTTGTAAAATGGATGAAAAAAGATCATGAATGGCTATACTTCGCAATTTTAATAATAAGACCTTTGGTGTTTCTTCAGCACTGTTTAAAGAAACCCCTGGAAGATACTTAGAGGAATAAAATGAAGGGCTCACTTTGAGAGGCTTTTTCAGATCAATATCAGAGTGAATGCTCAGCTCTCTTAAGGCATCTCCAACGAGATTGTTCCTGCGAACGTGAAGGACCAGGAAGGGGCTTCTGGCCAGCAGAGGCTCCAAGGTGAGAAGCATGAAGACATTCTGCAGGTTAGCTCCGTTGACTGCCACCTGGAACAGCACACCCCAAGAACACAATTACTCAGAGTACAGCTGGGAGTGGGGCTGGGACAGCAGCCAGCTGTGCCTTTGGACCTGTGGTGGGGGGCGAGCCGGCTGAATGCATCTCCATTTTGTTCTTTCTGATTTTCCCTTTACCTTTTCCAGAAGTTCTAAGTTGCTCATGTTTATAAAACACACAAATCTTTCTAATCGGAACCAGAAGAAATTAAATGAAACAGTTTATGAACCATAGGACCCATAACCAGTTCCATGAAAATGACTGAGAGTAGCTAATTAAGACTGTAGTGATCATCAGAGTAGAAGAAACACGATGGAGCATTAAACAGCTTTCATTCTTCAGAAACTGTCCACTTTCTCTGGAATGCCTTTATAGCGACAATATCATGGATAGGTCGCTGTGAAAACAGACACATATGTACAGAAACACACAGAGAGCAAGAGATGGACAGGTGGAGAGAGAGAGGGATGAACGAAGGGATATACCTACCAACAATAAGAACTGGTAGATTTTAGATTTATTAATTTAGGTTTATTAATTCATAAATGTCTTTCTAAGCTTATGAAAACCAATTATATTTTATAATAAAAATGTGTATTTAAAATAAATTAAATCTCTGTAACTTCAGTTTTTATTCAGTAAACAATTACCAAAGCTCCATTTAATTATTGCCCTAGCTCTACTAGGGCAGCAAACAATGGCTGCAGACCAAGTCCAGCCTGTTGCCTGTTTTGTACAGCTCTTGAAATAACAATTTTTTTTTTCATTTTTAAATGATTGGGGAAAAAATGGAAAAAAAATATTTCACGTGTGAAAATTATATAAAATTCAAATTTCAGTGTACAGAAAATTGTATCAGAAAAATGCCCTGCTCATTCATCTACCTATTGTCAATCACTGCTTTCCATTTACAACACGAAATAGTCGAATAGTTCAGATAAACTGCATGGCCCACAAAGACGAAAATATTTACTCTATGGCCCTTCATGAAATGCTTGCCGACCCCGGATCCACGTAAACATACATGCATGTACACGTGTTATATTCAACATAAAATTGCTGATAAAATTTATAATAGTTCTAAAAAGTTATAATGAAAGTTACAAGTTAAACAGACTCTTTCCTGTTAGTAAAAGTCACTAGGGAATACTTAGGATGAACAGAAGAACATAGTAAGAAGAGGAAATGATTTTTAAAATGTGATACCTGCATCTGTAGTTCAGCATCAGTCTGTAACATTTTGGTCTTGGCTTGGGCATCAAAGATGAAAGGGTAGGAACAAAGTGTGACAGTATCCTAGAATAAAACATATTATTGACAATATTACAATATTCCACAGAGAATACTGCTGGAAAAATATATAAATAAGTGAAAAATGGATCATTTACCTGTATTATAGATGGTCTAGCCTTCTGTATAAAGAAAAATAAAAAGTCTCTTACTTGGATTGTAAAACCTGAACTTTCTACCCCCTGCAAATTTAAAATATAAATAACAAAACATATAACCAATCTATTTGCCCATGCAAAGAGCAAACACCGTTTGAATGGCTGATTGGAAATTTTGATGGAACAGACCAGGTACTTTGATGAGCACAGACTAAGAAAAAAATATAAAAACAATTATAAAAAATGTTAAAGGACCTTTAAAGACCATTTCACTGACTCCATAATTTATAGCATTAATAGAACGTTTTTTTTATAACCAATCTAATTCCAAAACAGGAACTTTACAACCTTGACCTCAGATATTAATTTTATTGGGTAAAAATGGATGATGTAGACTACATTTTATTTGTTGTCATGTTTCATCTCCTTAAACACACACACACCACACCATACACACACACATACACGTTATAACTAGGAGAAAACAAATATTTAGAAACCTGTCCCTGACTCACCACTTAGACTAGTGCTTGGCCTATAGAAGATAGTCCATTGATATGTGAATAAATCTAAATAAAATTCTGAGGACAAGAATAACAATAAATAACAAATCAAACACACCTACAAGATTTGTTACCATTTACCAAGAAAAAAAATTTTTTTTCTGGAAGCTGTTAGGTTATGTAACAAACATTTTTTATGGATTTAATAGAAACAAAAACATCAACAGTATACATTCTGCTGATCTGCAGCAGTATTTCTTAAACAGAAAACTGCAGACTTCTTCTCAGAGATCTGAGAGTGCTCTATGAATTTTTAAAAATTCTGTGAGTTCTTTAAATGATATTCTGAAAGGTGCATTCTAAACAGAAAAAAAAATGATATCCTAAACAAAATTCATGAAAACGCATTCTGAACAACCTTCTTATGATGACTTTCATTTTTTTCAATGATTACCCTGGCATCATATTATATATGCTTAATTGTCCAAGGGTAATGAAAAAAAGAAAAGCAGGCTTCTTCTGTAAATGATGCATCTGCGCCCAGGAAAAAGCCAGGAAAAGTCTGGGCCCACTGCAGGAAGGAAGGTTTAATAGCTTCTGAAAAGAGAAAAGAGCTGAGTCATCCCAGGGCGACAGGATGGGGGAACTCAGGCACCAAGGACTGATGGCACGCAGTTCCTCTCCACAATGCAATGGGTTTCAATAAGATGTTTTTGCTGTCACATTTCATCATAAGGCTAATCTGCATTTTATTGATTTTAGAGTTTTGTCTGCATTTAATTTATAGATTTGGTTTGGTTCTATAATTGTTTAAAGGCTACTGAATAAGAAGTATATAACTACCTCCTTTTGTGTTTGTGTATATTTCGATGAAATCATTTAATAGCACTTTTCATTAAAATCCATCCAATCCATTTTCATTAAAATCATCCTAGCTTCCTTTAGAGACCCTGGAACATTTCTCTGGATTAAGAAACCCTAACTGGAGTAGATTCCAGTGCAGTGAGACAAGGTATTGAATCATGCATATATAATTCAGGCCAATTTGGCTCATTCTCATACCTACATATCTAATTATGTGGAATTTGGGAATCAAAATCACTAAAAAAAAAAAAAAAAAAGCCACATACCATAAAATAGCACTTCACTAAGTGACCTTCTAGCCTAGGTACCTGAAAAAGGTAGGAGCATCCTAGGGAAGTGGGTTTACAAGTGGTGGCAATATTTAGAACTAAGTGTTATTTGCTTATTCTCAAGGGACAAGAAAGATCTTTAACGTGTGTTGGTCTATAAAGCAAGATAAAGTTTTGAACACTTCCAATGTAAAAGTGACTGGAAGAGAAGTGACCAGAATGACCACAAAAACAGTTGCGGGCATTATAAGCATCTCAGCATACCGAGTATTCTTTTTTTTTTTTTTAAGATTTTATTTATTTATTTGAGAGAGAGAGAGAAGGTGAGAGAGAGCATGAGAGGAGAGAAGGTCAGAGGGAGAAGCAGACTCCCTGTGGAGCTGGGAGCCCGATGTGGGACTCGATCCCAGAACTCAAGGATCATGACCTAAGCCGAAGGCAGTTGCCTAACCAACTGAGCCACCCAGGCGCCCCATCGTATCGAGTATTCTTAAATACCGGTATTTTTGCTGGACAGTATAGTTATTGCAGACCTCAGCAGGTCTGTCTGGAGGTCTTGGCCCTCTCAAGGGCAAGACCCTCACTGCAGTTCTCGGACCATCCTGCTGCCCTCTTGCTCCAAGCGCCACCACAAGCCCTCCCAGGGCTCCTCCAACATCTACCTCCTCAGTCCTAGTCCCTCCCATCACCCCTCACCTGACGCCCTTCACCCCAGTAAGAGCCCAGTTTGGGAAGTAGGCTGATGTCTCTTCTACAGATGGGGAAGAGTTAAATGGAGGGCAAGGTCACCATCCTCTCCTGGGTGGAGCTAGAGGGTGGTCTGCTGCCTGCCAAGAAATCCAGAACTGCCTCGGTTAGGAATAAAAGCCAAGGCCAGAGAGTTGATGGTCTGTAAGACCCTCCTCCCTCCAGGGAGGACCACAGTGCCAGCTCTAAAGAAGGCAAAGGAAGGAAGGCTATTTGATCAAAAGGAGCAGACCCATATGGTCTATTTCTTTAAAAAATTTTTTTAAAGATTTACCCAATTATAAGAGAGAGAGAGAGTGAGCCAGAGTTGGGGAGAGGAAGAGGGAGAAAGAATCTCAAGGAGACTGCCTGCTTAGCACGGAGCCAGCCGCGGAGCTCGAACTCATGACCCCAAAAGCATGACACAAGCTGATATCAAGAGCCAGCCATTTAACCCACGGAGCCACCCAGGCATCCCTATGAAGATCTGTTTATACATAGAAGGTCTGTAATTTTTACAAGTCTATGGGTTTTTGTATCTGAAATACAATCATTTAATTTCACGACTTTTTATTCTGTAAATGCTAACTATTTTAGTAACATTGTTAGTACTGGCATTTCTGTATTACAGGAAATGAATGTTCAAATAGCCGTGTTAGGATTTTGCTCTACGGCTGCTCCCCCTAACATACGTAGGAGCAGGAGCGCGGACTGGTAAGATGTGCGATCCTCTCAGGGAGGAGGCTGCTTGTCCTGGGCCGTCCGCTGCCCCAAAATGAGTGGGACAAACATAAGAGTAGCAAAGTGCTGGCGACGGACCATACTTCCAAGTGTTCCTGCTTGAAACAGGTTGAGGCTGTGACCTTATTTCATTTTCAAAAGTACATTAAACAGAAGCACGGAATAAGTAGATGGCACAGAACTGGGGAATTAGGAATATCCTTTTCTCCTTTTTTTAATTCCAAGTCCACATGTCCTAAGCGTGGCGTGTGCCCCTGGCTGGGGACAGGAGATACTGTACCAACACCTGCAGCACCAGGAGAAAACCCAGCTCACTCTGCCTTAGGGCCTGCCACCCGGCGCTCCCATGCCCATCACAGACCTCGTCTCACCCAGACACAACACGGTACCTGGAGCCGAACCACTGTCCTGTGTGACACATACAGCAAGATGTCAAGTCGGTTCTAGCATTTACTTTGCCACTGACTTTCTCCCTTGTGCTGCCCTCTAGGGGAGGCCGGGGAGCCACTCATTTTATGGGCTCTTTGGTTTTCAAGTGTAGATGGCGGTTTATGAACTGAAAGAAACAAACCACTATCACCTCTTCTTTAAAACGAGCAAAAATCAGGGTGCCTGAGTGGCTCAGTCCATTAAGTCTCAGGGTCCTGAAATGGAGCCCCGCATCAGGCTCCACACTTGGCGCAGAGTCCGCTTGTCCCTCGCCCTCTGCTCCTTCCTCTGCTCTCTCTCTCCCCCCCTCTGGAATAAATACATTAAAATAAATCTTTAAAATGAGCAAAAATCAGCCACTCCAAAATGTTCCTTTTGTGCTCCACAGCCCTTTCCACATAAGGGCAACACAGCTTTGTAATGCCTTTTTCACCGCTGCGTCTGCACTGAATACCCACAGAGGGAACCACCGCGTGCTACGCGTCTCCATCCCCAGTGACCAGCGGGCTCGTGACACACAGCGAGGGCCCCAGAGCTGCTTACCGAAAACTAGTCAGCGAGGGCTTATTAGATGCCACACACGAAGCACTCTGCCAAGGAAAGCCTTTCCACGCTCTCCCCAACTACTTCTCACGAGACCGTCATAATTCTCATTTACGAATAAGGACACCAGGACTGTAGGAATTAAGTAACTCACCTAAGGCCACAGAGCTAGTAGGCCACGTTGAGATCTGAACCCAGTTCTTCCTGACCAGAGCATGTGCTCTGAACTATATGCCAGACTGCCTTGGCTACTATCACACTCAAACATTTGACATGTAAAGCCATTTACTGTGGTGTGTACACACATCACATACACACACACACGCACACGCACACACACGCGCACACACAGGAATATTATTCAGCCATAAAAAAGGAAATCCTGCCATTTACAACAACATGCCTAAACCTGAAGGGCATTATGCCAAGTGAAATGAGCCAAACAGAGAAACACAAACACTACACGGTGTTACTCCTCCCTGGAATCCAAAAGAAAGCCAAAGTTGCTCACTTAAGTACCATCATTCACAGACTGCAATCACGATCATCTACATTTCTAACACCAACAACTTCTTTTTTGGTGCCAAAAAGAATTAGGGTTCATTAGAAGTATTTTATTCAGCATCCAGTCCCAGAAAGGGTAGATTCAAAGTCAGAAGAATTGGCTTTTATGAAGCTAACTAAATTGCTTAGACAATTGGAAAAATTGTTTAACTTCTGTGGGCCTCCAACCCCTCACCTAGAAACAAAAGAGCCTAAATAATTCACAGAGCTTATTTCAGCTCTTAACATTTTATTGTTCCATGAATGGTTACTCATGGGATGGTAAAACAGAAAAGCTTCTTTTTCCAATTTCTAAATCAGCAGGTGAAAGCAGAGCTCGCTGCTAGCTTGCATGTGAAACTTCCCATGTAAACCCATTTAAAAGACTCGAACCCATTTTTATTAGAGAGTACTTTTGTTTTTTCAAGGTTATCATAAAGCTTATTAAAAACACATAAGTGGGTGATGGACACCGGGGAGGGTATGTGTCATAATGAGCACTGGGTTGTAAGACTGATGAATCACAGCCCTGTATCCCTGAAACAAATACTACAGTATATGTTAATTATATCTTAATTAACTGAATTTAAATTTAAAAAACATATTATTGCATCTAGCACTGATCATCTATTATTTGACAAACCAAATAATCTTCTATATTAAGTAAATCTCTACATACCCCTTGCTATTAGTGACCACTACTCACCTCCAAAAACACTACAGGGAAAAGACTGCCTCAAGGCTGGTGACGAATCTGTTTAACCCACAAGGACTCCCCCACAATGTATCTGCTGCACATGACTTCACTAAATACAGTAGCCACATCATCATTCTGTTTTCTGACATCACTCCAATTTACACATATGCCACATATTTAAGGGAGGTCCTAAAGACCCTCGCAGAGATCCCAGGCCAGTCTGCAATCACACTGAACACTCCTTGCCGAGTCATGGTGGCAGGCAGGGGTCGGCAGTCCCGTGGGCAGCATCTCTAACATATGGTGACAGCTAGGTCAGGGATAGGTGACATCTTCACACCCATAATCCCAAATCAGAGGTGGCCTGCAGGGTTCAGGGGCCAACATGAGACAACCAAAGTAAGCTAGCTATTAGAAGATGGTAATTAGCAAATGATCCTTCCCTCAATGTCAAAATCGAGGGGCAGTGGGGACTGTGGCATGTAGAAGCCTCGTCTAAAGAGCCACTGCTGAACTCCAGCCAACGGTACCATCTGGGAGGACAGGTTATGTTGCCAGATAGTCCAAGTCTCAAGAAAAGCTCGAAATTCATTTTAAGCATCTTGCCTTTTTCGCAGTAAAAGACACCTAACATAAAGTTTGCCATCTTTACCATTTTTAGCTGTACAATTTAGTAGTGCCGACTATAGTCACATTAAACGGCCGATCTCCAGAACTTGCTCCTCTTGCAAAACTGAAATTCTATAGCTACTAAACAACTCTCCATTTCCCTTCCCTCAGGCCCCAGCCACCACCACCCTATTTTCTGCTCTTACAAGTGTGACTACTTTAGATACCTTGATTTTTAAAATGTTGGCAACTAATTCAGATTTGAACCATTCTGGCTGACTACCCATTTATGACTCCTTACGTCTGACCATTTATGGTTTCTCAGAGTACTACAAAGTTTCAAGAATGCCAAGCCAGCCAAACACAGTGACATTAACACCAAAGTCAAGGACAAATCTGGGGCTCAGATGTGCTCTTCTTGCCCTTATTTGTACTCTGAGAAAAGACTAAAGCTTTAAGATCTGCTTTACATGAATTCTTACCATGCCTGCTTGATGCAAGAACCACATGAGGTAGTCTTCCTGAATGTCCACAAGACTGGAAATCTCAGGAATGTAAAATGTGTCATACTCCACATGCTTCACTTTGAGATTTACCTGAAGAAGAACACAATAAGGAAAATTAAAACCGAGACAAGTGTGGGCGCCTGGGTGGCTCAGTTGGTTGAGCAACTGCCTTCGGCTCAGGTCATGACCCCGGAGTCCCGGGATCGAGTCCCATATCGGACTCCCGGCTCTGCGGGAAGTCGGCTTCTCCCTCTGACTTTCTCCCCTCTCATTCTCAGTCTCTCGCTCTCTAATAAATAAATTTTAAAAAAAATCTTTAAAAAAAAAAAACACCGAGACAAGTGAAAGAGGGCCTTCCATGGACAACCCCAGTAGGACATTTGAGCCTACCATCTATTCACCCCTCTCCCCACCGGATCCTCTCGATGCTCACCTTATATAACTTCTCCAGGAGCTTGAGAGCCGCTGTAATATAATTGTTAAACAGTCCAGGAATTAAGAATGTCTTTCTTCCTCTCAGTAGATAAACAACTGCCCCTTTATAGAGGTTCACCAGCTTCATGAAATATTTGGGGCATACCTGAGACCACCAGTTATCTTTAGAAAGAAAGAAAAGACATATCTCAACATGTGTCCTTGATGGAGTATTTATGTATTCTGCCTACTAGCTAAAAACTGCTCCGGCTAGAAAATGAACATTAGTCTAAAATACGGTTTCCCAAAGCTGACTTTAAAAAGAATCCATTAAAGCATTTGTGGAGAGAGCAGGAGCTACATGAGAATCCCTCGAGCTTTCTGTGTAATGCTTGATCTGGGTTTTTTGTTTTGTTTTGTTTTGTTTCCCTCCAAGACCCATTCAGAAAGCTAAGCTAGAAGTTCAATTCCAAAGGTCCACGTGGGCAAGATGCCGAGGCACCTGTTGTAGGTGGGAGCATTCACATCTCCTCATCCTTGCTGCCCCCACCTCAGCCTCCACCTACATCCTGTGCCAGGGTCCTAAAGGACCCCACGCCCCTGAACACAGCACCAGTAGGGTAATCACGCCCGCCCTTCAAGGGGGATCGCTAGTGGAAAAGAACTAGTTCTGTTTCTCCCCGAACTGTGCTTTCTCATAACCGGAAAAGAAGGTTCAAACATTGGTTTCTACATTGTCAGAAGTAAATTTAGCCATACTGAAATACTTAAAGGATGAAATGATAGGATGTCCGTGATTTTTAGAAAATACTTCGGCAAAAAAGGTGGTGTAGGGAGAATACAGAAAACGGAAAGGGTAAAATACTGATAATCGTGAATCTGTGTGTGAACGGGTACCTGGAGTGTTTTCCGTACACTCTGAGATATTCTTTTAAATTTAAATTTAATTAGAAGTCAAAAACAAGTTTAAAACTGAACAGCTCTGATCTCTTTGCGCAGCCCTACCTGGAAAAAATTAAAATAAAAAAAAACAAAACCCAAAACTTAGACGTCAGGTAATGTTCCTTCGGAGATTGCCATCTCTCTATCTCACAGTCTAATAGAACAGCTGAAAAAATACGCCCCACAGGGCTTCGAGCTTAAAAAAGCAAAGCGAAGGACTAACATATTCCTAGTGCTTTCGTTATTATTTCTGTTTTTATATCTTCTGCAAAGGTGGAAGCAATATGGAAAAGCCGGGATTCCATCCTCAGGAACACGGGTCTCTTTAGTCATGGGGAGACACACTCAAGTAACATCCTAGTCCACATGGAACGCAGAAGTTACTGAGTTGCAACGAACACCTAAAAAAAAAAAATTTACCAGAAAAAAAAAAAATAAATAAATAAAAGGAAAAAGCCAGGTGACAGACTTTCTGCACTTGATTAATAAAAACATCTCAGGCGCTACTCCCATGAGAGACACTCTCCAATTCACTGAGGAACAGAAGGTTCTTATCTCAGCAAAGTGTCCGTGGCCTGCAAAAATCAGTGTGGACTCAACTGTCCTAAAAAAGAAAAACAGAACAAACATTTGGTAAGTCTCCACTGGGTCATTTCCTTCCTCTCCTCTTCTGGAGACCTGTGCATCACACCAAACTGTTCGTTTCACTCCCACCCCCTAAATTAGGTACAGGAGAAGGCGCAACAGAGGACACTAAGTTTTGAGATGCTACTAACTCCTAGTAAATGTAGGAGGTGAAAAAGTAGTTTAAAGTTGGACAATCTAACCTTGTGAATATTTAAAAATCAAGATTAGTCTGGCATGAATCATTTCAAATAACCTAAACAACGGTTCGATTTACTCATCGTGCAAATACGGCCAGTTAGAGGACAAGCGGCAAAGAAAGGCAAGATTTGAATGTTAATAAGCATCTTAAATGGCAACAAATGGATTCTCGGATCTTAGTCCACTGAGAGCCAGTGGTCACACCAATACAAGAAAAAGTACAAAACCACGGGTACAGAGTGTCACAAATTCACCTAATACTTTGCTGGGGTTTGTATCCAGCCGCAGAATGGCCATGGCCAGGGGAATAGTCAATGTTATGTAATACTTGGAATCCTGGAGCAGGGGGAACTCTGGTAGTATTAAATAGATTCTCATGGCTTCAACGTCTGGTGGTGAACTCGACAACTGAGGAATCAGGCAACTTTCAAAGCTGTTCAAGATCTGCACGAGAGAAAAGAACACGGAGAAATTCTAACATGCCTGAAATCTAGTTCCTTTACCTCTAAATTCATAAGCTATGCGATAGACTCTCAACTCCTATTCACTCAGTATGCATTGGGGCGGCCCAGGAGATACAGGAGTGGAATGAAAAGCCCAAGATCCCCACCCCGGAGACCTTACTCAGGGAGGGCATTTCCTTCGAAAGAGTTAAGCTAAGAAGAAAGTTAAAGGTAGGTCAAATTCCCAAAGTGAATATTTTAGAGTTGAGATCTATACAAGATTTTTGCCTTTTTATCTTACTCTTTGGTTTCTCTTGAGTTGAATTACTGCAATGCAAAAATACATTTTTTTTTTTTTAAAAAATACACTCTGTAAATGGAAAGAACTTACCTGTTCTAGAATCATGGAGTGTTGAGAGCTCATTAACTTCTCAAATAACACTCTCGTTGAGTTCAGGTCAATCCCAGGGATTTTGGGACTTGTTTTAAAATGTTCATCAATTCTAAACAAAAATTTTAAAAGTGTATAATAAAAGAAAAACAAAGCAAACACTCTGATAGGAATTAGAAATGGGAAACAAAATAGTCTGTCCCTACTGATCAGATTTTAAGTTGACCTAGCAGACAAGCTGCATAAAAATACCACACTTCAGGGGCACCTGTGTGGCTCAGTTGTTAAGCGTCTGCTTTTGGCTCAGGTCATGATCCTAGGGTCCTGGGATCGAGCCCCGCATCGGGCTCCTTGCTTGGTGGGAAGCCTGCTTGTGTTCCCTCTCTCACTGTGCCTCTGTCAAATAAATAAAATCTTGTGTTCCCTCCCTGCTTGTGTTCCCTCTCTCACTGTGTCTCTGTCAAATAAATAAAATCTTAAAAAACAATACACTTCAAGAAAGCCCAACAGAATCAAGTTCTGGAACCCCTTTTTCAAGATGATCTTATAATTTTCAAGTGGTTTTTTCCTACCATTCAAAGTACAAGCAAGAAAAAAAAAAGTACAAGCAAGGATTATCATGTCCATTTGAGGCTATCTTGAAATTTATAAGTAGAGTGTTGTTTCCCTGATTTACTCTTGAATTTCTGCCTTTTTCTGTAATTGTGATACATTGACCTAGATATAGATGCTATGCCAAGGAGCAAAACACATCCTCTGTGCAAACTGGCCCACTCATCAACAAATGACAGTTAGAACAAACCTCCTTTAAAGCTTTTCTCAATAATTTTCTTTTAAAAAATTGGATTTACAAGAAACACAAAGTTAATGTCTCTCTGAGTTTACACAAGGGATAGTTTACACATACACCCAAGGACTAATTTCACCACTACTGTTTTTAACTTCTTATAGTTAAAGATTAGTAGCAACTAATCATCTTTTCTTTTTTTTTTAAGATTTTATTTATTTATTTGACAGAGAGAGACAGCGAGGGCAGCATGAACACAAACAGGAGGAGTGGGAGAGGGAAAGCAGGCTTCCCACTGAGCAGGGAGCCTGATGCGGGGCTTGATCTCGGGCCTCTGGAAACATGACCAGAGCCAAAGGCAGATGCTTAACGACTAAGCCACCCAGGCGCCCCACTAATCATTTTTTCTAACCTTAAATAAAATCTTAGCCTTTTAGAGACTTAGAGAATATTTTTTTTTAATTCCTACTCTTGAACATTACCACATCTATTAATTACAAAAGAACTATGTATTTGCAAAACAGGCTACTATTTATGAGTAATAGACACATTCAAATAGTTTTAACACCATCTGACAGCAATATTGTAATTTATAAAAACATAAGTAGAGTTTCTAACTTTAAAAAAAATCATAATTATATGTATTGAAACCTAAATGGTCAAATAAAGAGATGCTTGGGCTTTGTTTGTTGGGTCTTTTGTTGTTATTACTCTAAAAATAAATCTACTCCAAACACAGAATTAATTCTGGTGTCCTTTCTGTAACCTTCCATATGCTTAGAGGTATTTTCTGCCATGCTGTTAAGGAAAAACAAAATATTTTATCTAAATGTATTTATGCTTTGTAAAAGTGGTCTTCACTTTAATTGGTTTCCTGTGAGGCATTCTACATAAACTACATAAGCAGGACTCCTGAAATAGCACAGTTGTCAGTTAAAAAAAAAAAAAAGGCTTTACCCACATCTCTATGGAATTTATGAAACTAAAGATGAATAGCCTAACAAATCTGGCCAAGGGCCATTCCAAACCTTCATAAAAACCTCTCCTTCTAGAACAAGGTTTCTCAGCCTTGGTGCTATTGACTTTTGGGACCAAATAATTCTTTGTTGAATGGGTAGGATCATGAGGTGCTTTGCAGCATCCTTGGTCTTTACCCACTAGATGCCAGTAGTATACCCTCCCCCCATTGGAACCAAAAAATGTCACCAGACATTGCCAAATGTCCCCTCAGAAGATAAATCAGTCTGGTTGAAAACCACTGTCGTAAAAGACCAACATCAGCACAATCCAGGATACTTTTCCCTGGGGAAAAGGCGAAATATTAAGTCTGAAATAAACTGGATGAGCTCATTTCAGCCGCCCTAACGATACAAGTAAATTACTTGGCAATCTCTAGCTGGAACTGAAATTCAGAGAGTTTCTGAAGTGACCTCTTGCAACCTAGGTAGCAAGATAAAATTTTGGTGAGGGATGGAGTGGGATTCACACACAGAACTGAATTCTAAATCTTCTTGGGATTTCACTCACCTGGTCACTGGGAAAAAAAGGACTGAGAGATGGTCAGGACTTAGGATCACCAGAAATAAAAATCCATGACAAGAGCCTTCTGCTGCATGAGGTTCCCAAGGGGTATATTTGCAGAAGGGATAAGGCCAAGCAAGGAAATACTATTTACTACCTGGAAATTCAGCCCAAATGTCATGTCCTGGTGAGCTGAGCTAGACCTAAGTCCAAGGAGCTCCTGAAGCTTCCTTGGAACATCCCCCTAAGCTCACTCTTTTTGAGAAAAGTAAAACCTTTGGGAAAGCAATCCAGTGAAACTGAGATTACTTAAAGAATCAAGAATTTAAAAACAAATACGGTATACACGTTGGGGGCAACCTTTTAGAATACCCTAAGAAATCTTGCTGTTGATTACATCAACTCTCTGAGATAGTCTCGCTCTTTGCTAATCTTTGCCAACCAGGCATGAATCAGCATTGCCCTTCCTGACATCCTCTCATTCATCATTATTAGGCATTCCAATTTTTGTACAAATCATCAGCTTATCCACTGAATTAAGGCCAACCACCATCTAAGAGAACAGAAGTCTTTCACGGCCTTTGCTGAGTAAGTATTTGCATCACATATGGGTATTTTTTTAAGACTCTAAATTACTTACTTTTTTTCAAGAAAACTTCCATTCCAACAGGCTGCGGAAGATAAGATCTGAACAACACCACTGCTCAGAAAGAAAAAGGTAGGCAAGCCTTTAGTAATTACAAAGAAATGATTATTTAAGCCTCAACAACAGGTTAGTCATCTAGTCCAGGATTTCATTAACAGCAGCTTTCTTACCCAGATGAATTCTTGGAAAATGTACATTTGCTGTGGAGAAACATTGTGTCTCAAAATGGACAAGTACTTAAATTTTCCATAAGTCGTGTTATAATCAAAAGTACCAAAGCTACAGAAAGAACAACTCTTGCACCTGATAATGATTTTGAACATCCTTCTACCATCAACCATCTAAGACATTCCCCAGCTCATCTCCAAAAGTATAATCACAAAAGAAAAGCTGAGTTGTTATCTCCCAAACGCAGAAACTGTCTTTATAAAATAATAAATGAACAACCACTTCCTTCTATTGTGTTTCCTATCTGAGAAAGAAACCAAAAATAAGTGAAAATGAGTGTTTATTCCTACTACCTAGATAACAGAGGTTCTGGGAAAACAGCTCATTTCTGAGGACCCAGAAAAAACTGCATGTGAAGAGTCCTGGACCCTCTCGGTTAGTACATGGAAAAGGGAAGAAATACAACCAAAACATGGTTAAGGAGGGGGTTGCAGGAACTGCTGGTAATGAGAGAATCTGGGTCAAGAAAGTTCTCTAGAGGTCACTTCTTCCATCCCCTCATTTGATAGATAAGAAAACTGAGAATGAGTAATCCGTCAAGGCCGCAGCAAAGGGGAAGCCACCCGCCCCTCCCTGGATGAATCTGGTCCCTTTCCCTCATAATTACATCCTCCCAGACTAAATTCCGCATCAGAGCCACCTAGGGTTAGAGAAACTCTGAGAACATGAGCTGCTTGAGGGCCTTCCCAATGATTCCTTGGTACACCTCAAAGTTTAGGGCCCTGGTCCTTTGCCCTACTATAATCTATGTCATAAAGCAAGATGTATTATATGCATTTCAGTGTATACCACTGAGTATATATACCACACAGTGTGATGTATTCATTTATTAGTTTCTGCTGAAAATGGAAATACTAAGTCAATGAAAATGCATAAAAATGTGCAGGACAAAATTCTCCTTTAAAACAAACTTGATAAAAGGCCTCAATCTTTTTTACTTTATTTTCTCAACCTGACATTAAACTGCCATCTCAGCTAATCATATCAATGTGAAAATGCTAAA
The DNA here is from genome assembly GCA_028533885.1 of Nasua narica. Classification (NCBI taxonomy): domain Eukaryota; kingdom Metazoa; phylum Chordata; class Mammalia; order Carnivora; family Procyonidae; genus Nasua; species Nasua narica. The sequence goes on along the minus strand of CM052800.1, from coordinate 63,978,343 downwards.
TATTATTCAAAATTGGGTAAGATAACAGCTGTCTTACTTTTGAGATGCTTTGGGATGTGCAGATGAAGAAACTCTTGGGGGTAAACAACCATAACACTGAGCTTTTTTTTTTAGCCAACTCACACCCTCATCAATCAGGATTTTTAAGATCTGAGCAAGGTAAATTTAAGGGACACACTCTGAGAGAATGGGGGAACAATCTATTATGTTATCTGGGCTAAGGACACTAAATCCTCAAGAAATATGTAGCCAAAAAAAAAAAAAAATGATGCCCTAAAACAAAAAAGTCCATGCATATTTACAATCTCAATACAGAAGGAAAATTACTAAGCTAGAACATTCCAATATACCCTGAAAAAATAAAATGAAAACAAGCAGCCACATACTTGATTGTATTTGCATTGTTGTGTTCTGAGAGTTTTTGTCTCCAAACTGCTATGGTTTCATCATTTATTAAACTGGTGTAATGGGCTTGGTTCATTGTCCTGAAGTCAACAGCAGGGGAAGAATTCTGGAGGATTAAATAAAGCAGTAAAAAAGAGAAATTATGTAGGATGGATCTTTTCTCTTTCTGCTGACATATTCTCCATTTTGGTTTTCACGGGAGCTGGGGTGCACTGCCCACATCCCCCTCTTCGGTCCCTCAGCCGCTGAGAGTGTTGGCCCCTAACAGCTCTCAGCTGGGCTGCTCTCCGGATTTTGAATTTCTGGGGCTATTGGTTCACCCATTCAACATTCGGTGGCAGGGAGAGCTGTAGTACAGAGGCCTAGCCCCCTTGCCTCCACTCAGGAGCCATCCCCCCCTCAGAGCTCCCAAGGAGACTAGCTGAAGGCTCAGTCACGCTGACCTGCAGTTTCTCCCTCTGCCCAATCCCGCCTCCTTCATCCCCCAAATAGATGCCTTTCTATAGCACACCCCCCAGAAAAACTTTCTCAACATAAATCTCCGTCTCAGAGACTGCTCATCAGAGAAACGAGCCCAATATGGCTTTTCCACACTTCTTTCTCCTCTGCCTTGAATCACTGTAACAACAAGGTTTTTAAGGTAGTAATCACTTGCTGTAACTATTCGCCCAACTCCAACAAAATACATTACTAAAAAGTTAAGTTATAATGTATAGTGCCATCTATGAAAACTTAATGCCTCTGGATTTCTTGTTCCAAGTATACAGTTATACATTTATAAGAAAGGTGGCAGAAAGGACAGGTCAATAATGGCCTTAAAAATTCCCAGTGCTGCACAGCATTATATACCCTTCATTCAGAGAGATCTTAAAAAAAAAAAAAGCACTTTTTCTAAAATGTATCTTATTCAACTGATATTTCCCAAATCCTGTTCTTGATCTAGAACTAAGAAAAAATTGAAAGTGCTTTATACCCCCCATTAATTGTCACTAGAAGAGAAAAAATTATATTAAACCATTCATCTATCAATTCATAAGATGATTGGTTTTTTCTCCTTTGTACCGACACATAAAAAGACAACTTCCAAAGTAAATTTTCTTGGTTACTTCCCCACAGTTGTGAGTTAAGATATCATAATAAGGGGAAAGGAAGAGCGCATGTAACAAATAACAAACTGGAAATGTTTGCCGACGTTTTTGGTCATCTGGGTCTTGATCATTACTTTATAAAATGCCCACAGACATCTTTGAGAGAACAAAAGTCATCTTGAAAGACACAGAGGAAAATCACAAGATAAAGTGGACACTTGAGAACAGACAAGCAAGATTGCCTCTTCACCCTGGTCTGAAAACCACTATCATCTAGATTTTAATTACTCTCCCCATTCACAGGGGTAGCTGAGCAGACTCTAACACATACTTACAATAAAATTTAACGTGGAACTATTTTCTCATTCTTCATTGTATGTCCAATAAACTACAGGTGACCTGAATGAAGTATAACCTCAGAATCATTTAAAGACCCAAGAAAAGGTTATCAATTTTGTGCCCTCTAATTATATACAGGCCAAAAAAATTTTTTTTGATCTAGGGTGTTTCCCAACTTTGGATCACCAGAGCTTTCAAAATCTTGATGGCTAAGTCACTCAGACCAATTAAATCAGAATCTCTAGAGATATCAGTTTTTTGTTTTTTTTTTTTTAAGACTCTAGGTGATTTCAATGGGCAACCAAGGTTGAGAATTACTATTGGGAAAAGAGAATTATGTCACCTAGCAGGCTCGCAGGCCTGTGAGCACAAACACACACACACAAGCATCCTAACCACATTCCCTCTTCAAGCCTATCCAACAAACAACATGAAAGGAAAAAGAGGGGCTATGCTTTGCACTCACTAAATTGCCAAGACGTGGACTCCAATGTAGCAAAGCAGTATCTGTACATAACTCCTCCCTTCCCCTCTTCTACCTCAGACCTGGCATTCGCTGAAGGAGGTGCATTTATAAAAATGGAGCCTGTAACAATACAGACACTTTCTCTTAGGTCATTAAGTGATGTCTTCAAGTGTTACCGTAACGGGGTAAACACGTGATTTGATCAGTCTCTGTGTCTAAACAAATACCTCTGCTTCATAGCATAAATAAATATGTACAGCCTTCAGTTTTAAAAAGAAAGAGGAATACCTTCCTAAGTGATAGTCTACTTTTAGTTTCTTTTTTGTTATCTTACATTGTTAATGCATACCACTCTTACCAGTTGTTTAATCTATAACTGCCCTATTTCTCTAACGGGACATTATTTTATATCCTTTTCATCAATGTTTTGTTTTCTTGTCCCAGTGGTGCTAATTGCAATACATTTTAAGTCCAAGCACTTAGATCAGATACCATACTTATAAAAGTAGTAAAACTGAGTTTTACACGTCAGCTTTCATAGGAAAATTAAAATTGGATAATATTATTCAAGTCAATTTCTTAGGGAAATGAATGCTTCAAACTCTACTTATTGACAAAAAGTTACTATCCTGCAAAGACTCAGTGCTTTTCATGTTTCATTTCACTGGCATTTTGAAGAAACGCAACATAATCTCTGTTCTCCTCAAGATTTCTCTGTGAAGCACTGAAGCTGGGCCTAAAATAGGTCTAAAGCGGCAGTTCCAAATCACCCCAGATGGCAGCACTAAACAGAACCTTCTCCAGGCTCCTGACCTGGAAAATATCTAGTTGTCAGTTTCCACTGTCCAACCTGCAGCCTCAGGCTCCAGCACAACCTCTTCTACCAAATCATGGACTTACGCTGACTAGAAGGCAAGAACATTGTGTATTTAAAGATGGCAGAGTATCAGATGAATGGGGAGAATTTCCAGGACTCAAAGGGGCCCTCTGTCTCCACAGTGCTTATTTTCTTCCCAACCAATTCGGGTTCCTCTATCATCACAAACAGCTCTTCCCTGCTCTTCCATGAGAGGGTAAGGTTCCATGCAAGATGTATATGGCTGGTCCTCCCTTCAAGAGGGGAGGAGTAGGGAGGGGAGGAGTGGAGAGGAGTGGGGAGAGGAGGGGAGGAGTGGGGAAAGGAGGGGAAGAGTGGGGAGAGGAGGGGAAGAGTGGGGAGAAGAGCGGAGGGGAGGGGAGAATGGCCAAAAGCAAGTAAGACAGTGGAAGGCAGAAAGCAAATCTGTGTCCCAGGTTTCAGAATGATTTCCCTTGTCCAGGAGGAGGGGAGGGATTACAGCTTTGTCACAGATTATTACCTGGACCATATTCTCCTCTACCTTCGATGCTGAAAGATACTGGAACATCATTCTTCCTGACTTACCCACTACAGTGACTCAGGAGACAATATGAAATTTTAGTGTGGTGTTATGAGCAGATGATAAATAATAAAGGATATCTGAATATTGCATCATCTCTTTTAAATTTAGTATGTACTCAATCACATCAAACAAATCCACTAAGTTCTCAAGTACCTAGCATTTGTTGCTACCTAATAGGGAAGAAAGGGAAAGTCAAATAATGCCAAAATAAGTATAAATTCTCTAGGCCTCCTTTTTCAATATCTTTTGGAACAAATGTAGACAAAAACAAATACTTTTAAATTATAAATTAGAACTCTGGATTAAAATACCAGGAAAATTACTGGCACTTCAAGGAAGCAAAATGGACAGAACATCTTCAAGATCCAGTTGGCTTACCTTAATAAGATAAAATTGGTAGAAACGAAGAGTAATACTGCTCTCGTGTAATTATTTATTAAAATAAATACTGATTCACCATTATTCCACCCCCAAAATAATAACCAAAAAAATTTTTTACCTCATATTTGGAGCAAAGTACAAAAGTTTGGTCTCCTCCAGAGAAGATCTGTTTAACAATATGGTATTTAAAGCGATCTGTCAAAAAAGAATTTTCAAGAGGATATTTTTCAGAATTTAAGCTCTTTCCTTGATCCCCTTTTCTAATACTCCAAAATATGCTTCAGACTGGTTTCCCATCCATTTTATTTATGTTAGAGAAGAAACCTTCTCTCCTGGCTCTGTGCCCAAAACTGTTTCTACTTCAATTAAAAATAAATGTACAAAATGGTATCCTCCCTTCCAACTCTATCCCCATCCCCTCCCCAACAGCAAGCTAATCCTGATGTTGTTTCCATTTTTCATTCTAATCTTTCTGGCCACTGATGTGAAGTTTATAACAGTCATTATGGGCGCCTGGGTGGCTCAGTCGTTAATCGTCTGCCTTCGGATCTGGTCATGATCCCAGGGTCCTGGGATCAAGCCCCGCATCAGGCTCACTGCTCAAGGGGAAGCCTGCTTTTCCCTCTCCCACTCCCCCTGCTTGTGTTCCCTCTCTCGCTGTGTCCCTCTCTGTCAAATAAATAAATAAAATCTTAAAAAAAAAAAAGTCACTAATATCAACAGTAACATGCCTAAGAAATAATTCAACGTCTGAGTGTGGTGTTCTTTAGCTCCTTCAGGATAAAGCTTGTCACGTAAGGACCTCTGTTTCCTACTCTCTGCTTTATCTCCCATCACACTGTATCCACAGCGACCCTCCAATACTGCCACATTGCTTTCATTCCTAATAAACGGCACTGTCCCCTATCTCTACATGTTTGCCTTCCACCACCCCCAGTGCACACTACTTTCCACAATGGTGCCTCCGAGAGCACGGTTGCCACAGTGCTCCTGCAATCATGTGGTACTCACCACTGCCCACTCCCTCACAGTCCTCTACCTGGCTAACTCCAAATCAGCCTTTAAGACACAGCTCAAACTTCCTCTAACCGGAATACTCCGTGAGGCCTTCCTCTGTGCTCCCACATTCCCATGAAGGGTCCTAAAACCACAGCATTTACATAATGAATTGAAATTTACCTACTTACATTATAAAATCATTTTGGCAAACATCCAAACACAAATTATGATCACACAAGTTAGTTCTCATCAAGCCTCAAAAATTTGTGATTTCAAATTAACCTATACAACACTTGAGTTTATGAAATTGCTTTACTTCTTAAATACATGCATTCCTGGCAAGTCTACAATGGCTTGGCATAAAAGAAATTCTCAAATGACAGGGAAGACACCTAGCCATTCTTTCACTTTTGGGAACATCATCAAAATCAAATCTTATTTATTTTGTATATTGAGTTCCACTGCATTTTTAGATGCTCATATGTTCATTCCATAAATCTTTCTTGACTGAGAAGTCTGTGCCAGGACTAGTGCTGTATGCCAGATTTACAAAGAAGACTCAGTCCCTGCACTCAAGTTTCTTATAATCTAGTAGGAAACTTACAGTAGTTATTGTTTAAAAAAATCCTAATCAGGGGCGCCTGGGTTGCTTAGTGGGTTAAAGCCTCTGCCTTCGGCTCAGGTCATGATCTTGGGGTCCTGGGATTGAGCCCCGCATGAGGCTCTCTGCTCAGCGAGGAGCCTGCTTCCCCTTCTCTCTCTGCCTGCCTCTCTGCCTACTTGTGATCTCTCTCTCTCTCTCTGTGTCAAATAAATAAATAAAATGTTAAAAAAAAATCCTAATCAAGCCATAAGTCACTTTATAGTCTTCAAAATCAAGTTATTACTAAATCACACTTCTTTTTAATGACTCTCCAGCTTTGTCAGCCACTAGATTCATTATTTCAAGTCATTCATACTGAGTGACTGCCTTATTTTGATTTCCAATGAAATGGACACTGTGCTATTTAACTATTTTTTAAGAGAAGAAAACAATGGCATAAAACGAAATCCAGTCATGTTATAACCAGAATAGCAAAAGCAAAAGGAAATTAATAGCACGAGCATCTAGAGCATAGGCTCTAGAATGAGGCAGACCTGGGTTTAATTCCTGCCCCAAGAACCTATGTGATGTTGGACAAGTTACTTAACTTCCTGAAGACTCAATTTCCTCATCTCCAACATGAAATAATAACCACTAATTCTTAAGGTTGTTTTCAGTGCTTAGCGTAAATAAGTAATGGAGCTTGGTTAAGTATTCAGTAAACATTAACTTTCATTAACAGCAATAATAACAAAATGTATACATCACTACCAACGTCCCTAGGGCCAAAATAACATTTTTGCTTACTCTCAATTGAGATCTCTAGGATCTCAATAATAGAACCTCATGCATAGTAACTACTCAAATAATTGTTAATCGATGTTAAGAAAAGCTCTCATACTGACTTCCTCCAAAAGACTCCAAGGTAGAATATAGATATGTGCTCTATAAACAATATTTTGTTATCATTTAAAATACCAATACGTTCCAATGAAAACCGCTCTTACCGGCTCTGGCTGAAAGCTGGCCACTATGAGCGGCCCAGTACCCTTTCACAGGGGATGGGCACTTAACGTTACAAGTGTGTCCCGTTCCTAATTGACCTCTTGCTCCACAACCAAATGCATAGATGAGTCCAGAAGAAGGCACGAAGGCTAGAGTGTGTTGTCTGGGGAAAAAATAAATTCACTTATCAGCAGAGTTTTTACCGTTAGGGATATTCACGGAGACTGACTTTTAACCCCCACATGCGAGCACAGCACTGCCTCCCGGTACCGCCTAAAAATTCCACCCCACACTGACTTGTGACTGTTTTTGCAGTGGCTGGCTCTCCATCATCTCTGAGACTCTAGGCAACGAGGAAGATGGCAGGACTTGGAAAAGGCTGAATGGCCTGCTGCATCAGGCCTTTGAGACGACAGGGAAGAAGCAGGGTAGACCAGGCAAAATTTCCAAGAAGTTCTTTGAGGGTCTCTCGCTTTCCTTATGCATGTCTTCCTCCCTGCTAGTCTTTATCCCAAAAGAAGTCTCACGTCCCCATATTGCTCCACTCATCTAAAACCCGTCCTCGCCACACTCTACTTAGATCAGACTTCCTCCAAACTTTCACTGTAGCTGTGTACGCAGTTAGGATCTCTTAACATGCTGGTGGTTAGAAGGGCACCTGGGTGGCTCAGTCAGTTAAGCGCCTGCCTTCAGCTCAGGTCATGATCCCGGGGGTCCTGGGAGCGAGGCCTACATCCGGGCTCCGGTCTCAGTGGGGAGTCAGCTTCTACTTCTGCCCCTCCCCCCTGCTCATTTTGTGTGTGTGTGTGTGTGTGTGTCTGTCTCTCTCTCTCTCTCTGATAAATAAAATCTTTAAAAAAAATGTCAGTGATCAGGTTGAACCACATGCTCTGTCATTACGAAGACAAGATTCATTTCAAGGTCTTAACGGACACCCGGAAGCTCTCCGGGGCACTCACCTGCCACAAGCAATCTGCGTTACTTCACTGCCCATCAGCTCCAGAACTCTTCTTGGATTAACCTCATCATTCATGGAATCATGTCCAAGTTGCCCACAGGAACCCGCACCAAAGGTAAACACACCTCCACTCTAACAAGGGACAAACAGGACGGGACTGCATCGTATCTCTGAGTTTGCGTACACGCCTCGAAAAGCCTCCGTACACAAGGTTCATATCACAACATTCTGTATGAGAACACGACACTCACTTGCTCCCTCACCGAAATGCCTTCTTTGGAATGTTCATTAAGTAATAAAGCCAAAAAAAAGAAATTAAGACTACATCTGTATGGACCCAAGACAGCACTGCTCGAGGGACCATGTGCCATCTGTAAATTTCCAAAGTACAATGATGTGCGAGGAAGCAAAACAAAATGAGGGGAAAGAGAGATAGGTGAAATGAGATGATTTGACACAATCACTCATATATAAGAAATTAAATGCTCCACAACCTGTTGGTAAGTCAGCTACTTTTTTAACAGCTGTACTTGAACAAATGCTAAGGCATTTTACTGCAGTGAACCTGTAATAGTATTTGTTCAACATCAAAATACATTTTCGTTCTCCCTGCGTGTGATAGTTTTAGAAAAAAGAGGTTGATAATTCTAAGACATGAAGTACATTGCTCTGTATTTTTCCCATATTGCAGTTGTTTTAAAGGAACACAGAATGTTGCTATCGACTATACTTTAAGGTTATTTATACTGACCTGTTTTTAAACACCATCATTACTCTAAAAGATACTATCAAAACTAATCAAGTAATAGTCCTCATCTGTGCCATACCCAACACCAAAGCATCACGGAACAAACCAAAACACTCCGAGTCCCTTACCTTTGTGAGGACTGCTGTGTGTTCTTCTCCACAACTAATATAGACGACTTTCTGCGTTCGTAGGAGTTTCACGTGGCAAGGAGACTCTCGATCTAAAATAAGAGAAAAAAATCAGAACGTCACTACCATTTGTCTTTGAGATGGAATACACACAACTATCTCAGCATGAATTTTGGTTCCCCCTGGATCCCCGACTCCCATATTCAGCTTCCTGCCTGCACATCCACTTGAATATCTAACAGACGTCTCATTTTGAATACATCTAAAACCTAACGCCTGGTTTCCCCACACTCCCCAACTCTGTCCACCACCCCCACCCCGCAACACACACACACACACACACACACACACACACACACACACAGTTTCCCTCATTCCATAAATGGCAACTTCATCCTTCCACTTTTCCTCTCTTCAGTATTCCCTTCATTCATTCCCCTGCTCTTCCCCTCGCTCGTTCCCCCCTTGAATACACCACCTATCTTCCCACAGTAGAGACCCCACACGCCCTGTTCCCCTGGACTAAAACATTCTTTGCCCACATAACTACATGTCCCATTTTTCCTACCTGACCTCCTCCAGGGCTCTGCTCAAACATCTTATGAAAAAGGCCCTCTCTGGAAACCTTGTATAAAACAGGAAACTCTCCGCTCACACATGTCTGACCTACTTCCACCCACCAGCGTGCAATCTCCACTAAGTCAAGAGTATTACTTGTTTTGTTCACTGCTGCACCCTTAGAAGCTAAGGTGGGGGCCAGCACACAGCAGATTCTCAAGAAGCATGTGTTAAACAAATGAAAGTGTTTTTGAACTACAGAGATACAGACAAAGAGTTTACTTACCCTCTTCATCACTGAGCCCTAGCTGCCCTGCATTATTCATCCCCCAGCCAAAAACTGCTCCTGAGAGAGACAGGGCGAAGCTGTGAGCTCCTCCGGCAGCCACCTGAGCCAGGGGGATGCCCTCCAGGGACCTCACCCTCTGCGGGCTGGTTTGGGAGGGGAACTCCTTCCCCAGGCCCAGTTGCCCGTGGCTGTTCTTTCCCCACGTGAAGAACTGACCATCTGAAATAAAAACGGGGTGACTGGAATTACCAGACACGATACAAGTTCCTTTCACGAAAATAACCTCAGAGGAACAGTCTAGTTGCCCAGAAGAATCATGTTAGTTGCTCCCCCTAACCTACCAAACCTTCCTGAGAGCAAGGGACAGAGACACTTCATGCCACGAAGACTGTCACTTGTCATTACAACAGAGAGGTAAACTCAGTCTTACTGCCCTTCGAAGGCTATTAACATTTATACAAAGAAAAGAAAAAATTAGGGGTGCCTGGGTGGCTCAGTCATTAAGCGTCTGCTTTCAGCTTGGGTCATGATCCCAGGGTCCTGGGATCGAGCCCCGCATCGGGCTCCCTGCTCAGTGGGGAGGCTGCTTCTCCCTCTCCCACTCTCCCTGCTTGTGCTCCTTCTCTCACTGTCTCTCTCTGTCAAATAAATAAAATCTTTAAAAAGAGAAAAGAAAAGAAAAAAGTAAATGTGTAAGTCAATTTAGCTGTGAATAGGCCAGTTACCAGGCTTAGATCCACTAAGGGAGCTGAACTAAGTTCTAGCCACAGCAAGATCATGAAACCCAGGACTCAGGAGGTCCAGCTTCGATCTGGACTATCTCACAGAGCATACAGATTGGTATTGGTACAAATTTGGTACAGATTTCCCCTCTAATTTATTCTAACATGGAATACGGTATTATTTGCTGACTTAGATTTCCCCAACCCCCTCCTTTTCACTTATTTGGGAGCTTGAGAGTGACTACAGCTAAGAAAAACCAATCTTTCGTATGTTCAAGAGCACTGAGGTTCAGCCCTGCCTCCTTCTCATCCTCCCCTGAGAGAGCGATGATGACCACCTCCTTCACTGTCCATACCCCAAAAAATGTATGAGCGGCACAAAGGCTGTCTGAGAAACACCACTGTCCAACAGGACCAATGAGTTAAAGGGGTCCAGTCAGATAACATCCCATACAAAAGCAAAGAGAAATGGTTCCCAAATTAACATAACATTAGCATGTATTTCAATGTTACATTACCAGCTGCAAGAGCCAAGCAATGCCAGTTGCCACAGGAAACTTGTAATATCGTCTGCTGGTTCAGCTTTTGTATTAACCTAAAACAGAAAAGGCTTTCTTCTTAAGAAGGCATTCCCCAACAGTGATCAGAAATATTCCCAATAGTTGTAATAAATAACACCTTTCCGAAAAGACTTTTTAAAACCAAATGCACAATCTTACGTGATATAATTCTATTAGGTCTTTCACTAACTTCCTACCTCTTAAGCAGTTACTATTAAAAACAAAACGTTCAAAAAACACATCTGCGCTTAATCCCATTAGCACCCTCCGTTAATTCCCACCTTGTCATCTCCAGTTGAGGAAAAAATGGCGTAAATTACAGAAGAGAGATCTCTAGGAATGTGGCTGCTGCTTACGTGGTTTTCAAAATAAGGGCAATGCAATGATCCAGCAATCCCACTTCCATGGATACACCTAAAAGAACTGAAAGCAGGGTCCCAACGAGATAGCTGTACACCCGTGTTCAGAATAACATTATTCGCGGTGCCCAAAAGGTAGAAGCAAATAAAGTGTCCACCAACAGAAGAATGGAAAAACAGAATGTGGTGTATTCATACAAGGGAATATTAAATCTACCTTCAAAAGAATGGAAATTCTGGCATATGCTACAATATGGGTGAAACTTAAGGATATTATGCTAAGTGATATAATCCAGTAACAACAAGGCAAATACTTTCTGAATGCACTTATGAAAGATATCCAGAGTAGTCAGATTCATACAAATCAAGTCTGATGCTGCTTGCCAGTGGCTGGGAGAGGAGAAACGGGGAGCTATTATTTAAGGGGTGCAGATTAATTTTTGCAAGATAAATCTTTGCAATTTCTGGAGAATGTTTACACAACTACATAGACTTAACACTACTGAACTATGCACTTAAGAATGGTTAAGATGCAAAGTCTTATGTGAGGTGTATTTTACCACAATTTTTTTTAATCACAATTTTTAAAAAGTAAGGACCAAACCGAAATTCCCTAGGATGGATGGTAAAGAGGAAGATCGTAGAGTCCTTTTCAAATCCTGCTCCTCTGCTTGCTCATGTGAAAAGGACAAGAACAGCACTTATTTCACAGGGTTGTGGTAAAAAACAAATGAAAAAAAAAAATCCACGTAACGGTGCTTGGTGCTGGCCCACAGATTTGGGCACCTGGGAATATCTCCTGCTCTCTATTATAACAGGCTGCAAGTCGCCACGATCCTCTTCATTAAGTCAATGCCATGGGAACAAAGGAGTCAGAGGGACCCGCTCTCAGGAGAGGAGCATCTTAGAAGATAGATGCCCAGAAGGGGAGCAGGAGATTATTTTGAGTGACAAGCAGATACTACTTTTGTTAATGTTTCCCTTTCTCAGGTACAAAAAGCTTATAAAACAGAGTTTACGTACACATTTAGTACCAAATAGAACCCAATTATTTTTTATTGAGATAACTATAGATTCACATGCAGTTGTAAGAAATAATACAGAGAGAGAGCCCTTGTATACTTTGCCCAGTTTCCCCCAGTGGTGACATTTTCTGAGACTACAGTATAAGAGCATAACCAGGATACGAACATTAATACAACCTACAAATCTTATCCATACTTCCCCAGTTTTATTTGTACTCAATTCTGTGTATTAAATTACCACCTACATAGGCTCGTGTATCCACCACCACAGTCAAGGTACTGAGCAGTTCAAACACCGTAAGGACTCCTCATGCTAAACTTTTATAACCACGGCTCCCCTCCCCCTATCCCTAGCCTCTGAGAACCACAAATCTACCCTCTGTTTCTAAAATGTTATCATTTCAAGAATGTTATATAAATAAAATCATATAGTAGATAACCTTTTGGGATTAGCTTTTTTGCCTCTCAGAGTAATTCCCTGGACATTCATCCAAGTTATACAGGTATCAATAGTCTGTAGAACCCAACTCCTTTTTAAAATTGGAAAATGCATTACTGCCTAGGGGACCAATGTTTCAGAAATTTCATGCAGTAAGAGCCCTTTTATTCCTGGCCAGTTTCCACTCAAATTCCCCACAATTCTCCCTTTATGGGTCAACTGTTACCCTTGTCACAACCTTCATAATCAGTTACAGAAAGGAAGCAGGTCAAAAGAACAAAGAAACAATAGGGAAATTATAGCCTTGAGGTGGAGAGGAAGGATATATAAAGAGTGCAAGCATATAATGTGCTTTCCCTATGCATCTCATTCTTTCCTCCCAATAACTTCGTAAAGGCACATGATACAATACTCCACTTTTAACTTAAGAAATCAAGGCTTAGATAAGTTAAACAATTTGCCCAAGGTCACTCACCTAATTAATAATAGTACCAGTATTAGAATGTGAGGGCAGTTGGACTTCAAAGCTATGTTACTTTCTATAAGACTAGGGTATGAATTAAGAAATATATTTCAATTAAGTTATAACGTAAAATTATACACAAACCAAAGCCAGAGAAGTCATCCATAATTAAGACATGACTATTGAAAATTAAACTGTTACTATAACACAGGTTACTTCATTTTTAGAAATTAAATGCCATCAAAAATCTTTGAATCTCCGGGCGCCTGGGTGGCTCAGTCGTTAAGCGGCTGCCTTCAGCTCAGGTCATAATCCCAGGATCCTGGGATTGAGGCCCAGATTGGGCTCCCTGCTCAGTGGGAAGCCTGCTCCTCCCTCCCTACTCCCCTGCTTGTATTTCCTCTCTGGCTGTGTCTCTCTCTGTCAAATAAATAAATAAAAATCTTTAAATAAAAAAAAAAATCTTTGAATCTCTGGTCATCAACAAGTGAAATATTTTTGACAGTTATATTATAAACCTTTTCCTTAATATTTACATACTTTCATTAAAACATATATATATAGTACTCTTTTTTTCCTATTGCCACTCTCTTTCTCTCTTCCCCAAAACTCAATTAATTTTTGGAAAAACGAATCCAAGATATTATCTGTTCTAAGTCAGGAAATGAATTGAATCACGCTTACCTCTATGTTCCTCTTTTCCTTAAAACAGCTTTTGGTTAAAGTGACAAAAATCTAAGAAGGGCAAAAAAGGAAGAGGGAGAAGAGTATTTTGTCCTTTAAAGGGGACAATAATTGGGCAGGGGAGGAGAGGCCATTTATTAAACAGCCTTGTAATAAGCAATAAATGTGCTGGATACCCTTAGCAATGGTGAGGTATGCATAATCCAGGTCTCATGTCATCAAAAGTTCCCAGCTTTGTATGACAGTCACTAAATAGTTACAGGGAATGTGCAAGTATGACAGTGGGGGTGTGCTCTCTGTCATATAAAAGAATAGGGATAAAGTGATGGAAATAAACGAGTGGCCTCTTTGATCACTGAGAACCTTTCCCCCCACAAACTGAGACTCCACCCCCTAAGAAGAGCACCTGGAAGCAACTTCAGTATTTTGGACATTTACTTAGTGGTGAAGCATCTGTTAGATACTTTATTAAGTCATCTAAGATTTAGAAATTAAGTAAAATCGCTTCTCGGCCTTTTGGCTAAGATCAAGTGTAGAAATTAAGTAAATATTTAAAAGTCTTAAAATCACTGTATTAGTATCTTTGTGTTTAAAGAAAAAACTTCTGTACATTTGGTATTTTAGCTGTTCGAAATCCTCGCGATGGCTAATATTGGAAAACAGGTCAACCTTTTGATTCTAGTTTAGAGTACTTAATTGAGTGATTGATTTAGGCTTACAATTTTAAGTTAAAGATTAGTAAGTCCAGCAAGGGAAAAGATGCTTTTTTTATTCAAACATTTATTGAATTCCAAACACTATGCTAACAACGAGGCTACTAGAATAAATAAGTACAATCCTGAACAACTCACATTTTTTTAACTGGAGACAGACACTTCTATAAATAATTATAATTTTTGTGACAAGTGCTATAAAGTATAGTGGCACCAAAACCACAACAACAACAAAAAACAGCAATTAAAGAAGGAAAGCAGAACCAAAAACAAAGAGTCTAACAAAGCAACAGCAGGAACGAGTATTTCTAAAACTGACATCTGAAAACTCAGATTCCCGTCTGTGACATTCTTACCTGGGCACTGCCACCGAGTCCTCAGTCGTCATGAGTCCGAGTTGACCGTCACTCCCTGCGCCCCAAGAAAACAGCTGGCCCCGGTCACTGAGGGCCAGATTGTGCGACTCGCCACATGCCACATGGACAATGTGCTGATCCGCCAAAGCTCCAATTTGCTCTGAAAGAGACCAAACCCAGGAGGAAAATGTACAGCCTAGAAACAGGAATCATACAAGATTTTCTTAAACAGAGTTACCTTCTGGGCAGTTTTGTTTTTCAAAAAGAACCCCTAAATCTGACTTCGGAGATGATAAATTTCATACATTTCTACGTTATTGGTTCAGATTCCTGCTACACTGAGTAGCACATGGGCCTTTAGCAGCACATACATCCCAGCTGTTCCCCTATGGGACTGGTGCTTCTCTCCAGGGAGAAGCCTGAAGGTTTACTATTTGGAGATACTGAACCAGAGAGGCCCAAAGGTGAGTGCGAATGAGGCATGCTACTTAAAGTAGAGGGACTGAGTAAAAACCTGCCTGGGAACAATAAGACTCCTTTCCCAGAGCCCTCCCCCACCAACCCAGAAAATACTTTTCTCCCTGAGGTTCCACAACACAGCCTCCTCATACATATCTAGCTGAGAAAACAGCATTTCTCTGGGGAAAAAAGGCCCAAAAGAGAAGATCCACAGACACTGACATCTGTGGGTCCTCCAATGAAATGTCCAGCTTCCTGTGAGTTAACAAGATTTGCCCTCACACAGCTCCACTCACATTTTAGAACCACACTCTTAAATATAAAGCCTGGGCAAAGATAATTACATATGAGGAAAATGCTAACATGAAAGAAAAAGAGAAAGAAAAAAAAAAACAGAAAATGAACTCAGAAGATAAGGATCATGCTGGTAGCAGAAAAAAAAAATTATGTTGTTAGAGAAATAGAAGATAAGGACCATTCAAACATTTGAGGAACAAAATCATCTTAGAAAATGAAAATATGGCAGCATAAAGACAAAAACCTTTCAAAAGCAGAATGTCAAATAAGAATTGAAAAAATTCCCTTCAATTTCTTGAATTGAACTAATTAATTAATTAATAATATTCATTAGTCATTATTGACTAATACTTAGTCATTAATCTTCAACAGGAAAGAATATTCCATGGAAAAAGATAGTCTCTTCAACAAATGGTCTTGGGAAAACTGGACAGCAACATGCAGAGGAATGAAACTGGACCATTTGCTTACACCAGACGCAAAAATAAATTCAAAATGGATGATAGATCTAAATGTGAAACAGGAACCATCAAAATCTTAGAGAACACAGGCAGCAACCTCTTTGACCTTGGCCAGAGCAACTTCCTACTAGTTGTAGGAAGTTGTGTGTGTATATATATATACACACACACACACACACACATATATATACAATACACACACACACACACACACAGAGTGGAGTATTATGCAGCCTTCAAAAAATGAAATCTTGCCATTTGCAGTGATGTGGATAAAACTAGAGTGTATAACACCAAGTGAAGTCAGTCAGAGAAAGACAAATACCATATAATCTCACTCATATGTAGAATTTAAGAAAGAAAACAGATGAAGATATGGGAAGGAGGAAAAAAGGAGACTAGACACTTCTCTAAGGGCAAGGGAAACAAAAGCAAAAGTGAACTATTGGGACTTCATCAAAATAAAAAACTTCTGTACAATAAAGGAAACAATGAATAAAACTAAAAGGGCAACATACAGAATGGGAGAAGATATTTTTAAAGGATATAGCTGACAAGGGGTTAGTATCCACCATCTATAAAGGACTTAACAAACTGAACACCCAAAAACCAAATAATCCAGTTAAGAAATGAATAGAAGACATAAATAGATATTTTTCCAAAGAAGACATCCAGATGGCTAAGAAACACATGAAAAGATGCTCAACATCACTCAGCATCAGGGAAATATAAATCGAAACCATGATGAGACACCATCTCACACCTGCCAGAATGGATAAAATTAACAACACAGGAAACAACAGGTGTTGCCAAGGATGCGGAGAAAGGGGAACCCTATTACACTGTTGGTGGAAATGGAAACTGGTGCATCCACTCTGGAAAACAGTATGAAGGTTCCTCAAAAAGTTAAAAAGAGAACTACCCTATTATCCAGCAATTGCACTACTAGGTATTTACCCGAAGGATACAAAAATACAGATTCAAAGGGTTACATGGACCCTGATGTTTACAGCAACAGTATCAACAATAGCCAAACTATGGAGAGATGTCCATCAACTGATGAATGGATAAAGAATAATGTGTTTTTATATATATACACACACACATATATATACACATACACACACACACACACACACACACACACACACACACAGAGTGGAGTATTACGCAGCCTTCAAAAAATGAAATCTTGCCATTTGCAGTGATGTGGATAAAACTAGAGTGTATAACGCCAAGTGACGTAAGTCAGTCAGAGAAAGACAAATACCATATAATCTCACTCATATGTAGAATTTAAGAAAGAAAACAGATGAAGATATGGGAAGGAGGAAAAAAGGAGAAAGGTAAACAAAACATAAGAGACTCTTAATGATAGAGAACTGAGGGTTGATGGAGGGAGGTGGGTGGGGAATGGATATTAAAGAGGGCACTTGTTGTGATGATCACTGAGTGTTGTATGTGAGTGATGAATCACTACTTCTACTCCAGAAACCAATATTGCACTGTAGGTTAACTAACTAGAATTTAAATTTAAAAAAAAAAATTGAAGGGGCGCCTGGGTGGCTCAGTGCGTTAAAGCCTTTGCCTTCGGCTCAGGTCATGATCTCAGGGTCCTGGGATCAAGGTCCTTGGGGCTCTCTGCTCAGCGGGGAGCCTGCTTCCCCCTCTCTCTACCTGCCTCTCTGCCTACTTGTGATCTCTCTCTTTCTCTGAAATAAATAAATAAAATCTTTAAAAAAAAATTGAAGAATTTTTCCAAGAAATAGAAGAACAAGGCAAAGAGCAAAACAGAGGAGGTAAAAAAGAAAGAAACGAGGGGATTACTTCAGGAGGTCCAATAATGGAAAAATAAGAACTCCATAAGGAAAATGGGGAAAACACAAGGTAAAACGTTTCAAAGAAGAAACACAAGAAAAGTTCTCATAAGGACTTAAATTTCACATTGATAGGACCTATGAAGGACTCAGAATAATGACTGATGAAAGACCTACTTCAGAGCAGTTCATCTTGAAATTCTAGAATCCCAAAAAAGATTTAAAAGTTTCTATAAAGGAAAACAGTTTATATAAAATAGAACAGAGATCGGAATAGCATTATATTTCTCAGAAGCAATTGTGAAAACTAGAAGACAATGGAGCAATGCCTTCACAATTCTGAAGGAAAATGACTTCCAACTGAGAATTCTATACCTAACTAACCATGAATCAAATGTGAGGAGAGAGGGAAAAAGGAATAATTTTCAGGCATGTAAAGCTCTCAAAATATTTTACCTCCAATGTTGCCTCTCTCAGAAAGTTACCATAAGATGATGCCACCTAAACAAAGGAAGATTCAGGATCCAAGAAAGAGAAGTCTTACATAAGAAGAGGTGGAGAACATTTCCAAAACAGCTATTATGTAGCAGGACCATGAGGCAAAGTTGAAGGACTGTCTCCAAGGTGAAAAGTGAAATACAATCTGATAAGTTTTATATTGTCATGACTTTCACAGTTCTGTCAGAGAATACAGAGGTTACTACTCAAAAGGAAAAAAAAAAGATATAACTAACTCCAGAAAACACATAAAATGTTTTATAGGAAATTAAAGCAATCATTGAACATAACCAAATATAATTTGCATAATCAAAAATTTAATTGTCCATTAATTTAAGCAATCAATTATTTGGGAAAGGATGAGTATCTAGGGGTGAAGAAGAGTAAAGAGTAAGTGGAGAATATAAAGAAATGCTAATCTTCCCCAGTGTCTCTACATTATTACTGAAAAAAAAATCAAGAAATAGCATTATAAGCATGTCATTTAAAAAAGGTAAATATTAAAAGAAAGAGCTAAAATTGTTGACAGAAATGGTCTCTGCTACTGAGACTGCAGGGGAGGCAGGGAGCTTCTGTTTGACCTAAAGATAGTTTGCATAAATATATTACTTGGAAACAAAATTTTTTTTTAAATTAAGCAACTGAAAATATGCTCATGTCAGAGAAATCTCCTAAAAAATGCTTTAATTCCTGTAGTTCCCATTGCCCTACTTCTTAAACCTCTAATCACTGTTAGGTCCTACATCCCCACTCAGCTTTGCCTCATGCACTAGGGACAGTCCTGTCTTTATTTTGGAATAAGGTAAGAAACTCCTACCGAAGCACCTCGGGTGATCCAGATTCTACTCCTCTGACCAAATATCTACCTTCAACCACAGTTCCAGGATTTGGGCAGCTTTTACGTCCCACCTGTCCTGACACCTCAGCCATGACTGAGGCCTGGACCCTGATACCTGACTTCCTATGCCAACCATTGGCTTTTCCTGCCTGGATGTTAGCAGTCAGCCTAACGTGACACTAGTAAGTTTCTCCACTGACAGGACACTCTCTACCTGATCTGCCACGATTTTCTTGCCTCAAAACCTGTCAATAGCTCCTCTCTTGATCTTGTTTACCACAGCTGAACAGCCTCAAAAACGGCATGTCTAGATTCCAAGTACCATTTACTCCCCATCTGGTCAAACTTAAGACAAACCAATTCCCATCCCATCACTCATCAGCCACCCAAACAGACATCAAGCTGCTGCTGCCACACAACAAAACCTGCAGCCCCAAAGGCAACATTCAGTAAGGCAGAAATGTGTGAAGACTCAAACCAGTGACTGCACCAAGTCCAACTTGTTTTACTTCTTCTAGCCAGAAAACTAAGCTCATCAGATTCAGACTGGGGACCTGTTACAGTGAAATCCCTTCTTTTAGAATCCCTCTTCTAGAATCCACTCCCTAGGTCAGGCCAACGTGGGAATGAATGCTTCATCCACACCCCTCCCTGAACATTCCCCTGATCTGGTGGGGGGCATGCTCAGGCTGCAGTGCTCATTTTCACATGCAGTGTCTCTGGTTCATTCTGTCAAGACTCTATGCTATATTTTGCAGATCATGACAGAACCTCAACCCACACATTAAAATAATTAAACACACTGAAGAAATATTTGGCATTTTTTGAGGATAAAAGTATATTTTCTCTCTGATCCTCTCATAGCAACCCTTTCAAGTCTTTCACAGTCTTTAGCAATGTTCTCAACTCAGAATGAGCCAGGATAATCGGGCAGAACAGGAGCAAATGCAGGGTGCTGCTTAGAGCAAGTCAGCAGTTCAAGTGGACTTACAGTATTATTATTATTTCTACTTGGTTTTGAGCCCAGCAAATTTTTAATGTATTTTCAGGTTAACAGTGAATTGGGCATTAAACCATCAAAGGGTGGCAACAGAGAAGGATGGTACGAGCTTAAAGGGCTTAAACGGTAGATGCATGGTGCCAACACTTTCTTAATCTTGCAACAACCCTGTGAGGGAGGTTTGTAATAAGCCCCAACTCAGAAGACATACGTAATTTGGCCAAGATTCACAACTAATGAGTGGAGGAACTAGAAATGGATCTCAGGTCCTTCTGACTTCAGAGCCCATTGTACCCACTAGACTGTATTATATTCTGTCATGGAAAAAGACTAGACAGATATGAAACTGGTAAAAGTAACAATGAAGTGATTAGCCTAAATAGGAAAAATGGGAAATGGACTCATTCTCCTCATTGTTCAGATGGGAAATACATTCAGTAATTTGCAGTTGGGTGGAAAGCACAGAGAATATACAAAATTAGTGCTCTATATTTGCTCCTAAATTTTTAACTAATAAAACTATAATAAAGTAAATGTCAGCAGTAAGTAAAAGAGATCTCTCCACAATAGGAATTATGTCTTGCTTCTGAGCCAAGACACTCAAACCAGAGTCAGTTTTTCAAAAACAAATTTTTTATTTATTGTACGGTAAAACTGATTTTTTATTATGTACAAGTCTATGAATTTAAGCACATGTCACAAAGAAGATATGGGATAGTTCCGTCACTCAAAAAAAAAGTCCCTTGGTCACATACTCTCCTCATCCCTAACTCCTGGTAACCACGAATCTGTTTTCTAGAGCTATAGCTTTATATTTTCAATACTGTCACATAATGGAATCCTATAGTTTCTAACCTTTCAGGACTGGATTCTTTCATTCAATATAATGCCTGAAGACTCAACCAGGTTGTGGTGCATATCTCGTAGTGTGTTCTTTTTTATTAGTGAGTAGTACTCCACTGTATTATGGATGTACCACAAACCACAGTTTTTAGCAATTATAGAGATGCAATAAACATTTCTGTATAGGTTACTGTGTGAGAATAAGTTTTTATTTCTCTAAAATAAATGCCCAGGAGTAGGTATTTTAAACTTCCTAGATTATTTTTGAAGTCAATTTCTTATACACAGTATATGGCTGGGTAATTTTTTTAATCTATGATCTATATTTTGATTGTTTTGTTTAGACTATATTTAATAAAATTATTGATATACTTGGATTTTTGACCTACCTTTTTATTATTTGTTTTCTGTTCATTTCCTCTATTTTTCATTGCTCTTTTTCCTCATTCCCGCATTTGCACTATTTAAATATCTTCTAGTATTCTATTTTAAGTCATTGTGGTCCCTTTTACTATATTTCTTTTTTTTTTTTTTTAAAGATTTTTATTTATTTATTAGAGAGCGAGAGACTGAGAATGAGAGGGGAGAAAGTCAGAGGGAGAAGCAGACTTCCCGCAGAGCCAGGAGTCCGATATGGGACTCGATCCCGGGACTCCGGGACCATGACCTGAGCCGAAGGCAGTTGCTCAACCAACTGAGCCACCCAGGCGCCCCCTTTTACTATATTTCTTTGCACGGTTACCGAAGTGATTGCTCTAGGGGTTACAATATAATTATCTTTTCAGAGTCTACTTAGAATCAATACCATTTAAAGTAAAATGTAGAAACTTTACCACCATACATGTTCCTTCATTCTCCCCACCCAAGCTACATTGGGCTTAAACAGTACATCTGCAACACTTTGAAAACTCTATCACAGGGTTATAATTTTTGCTGTCAATCAGTATATTGTAAAGAACTCAAGAAGAGAATAGTTTAATATATTTGCCCATACAGCTACTATTTCTGTTGCTCTCTATTCATTCCTGATATTCCAATATTCTTCTGGTATCATTCCCCTTCTGTCAAAATAACTTCTTTTAGCAATTGTTCAGTATAGGTCTGCTGGTTATGGATTTTCTGACTTTCCTTTCATCTGAAAATGCCTTCATCTCATATTCATTTGTGGAGGGTGTTTTCTGCTGGATACAGAATTTTGGGTTGACTTCTTTTCTTGTAGCACTTTAAAAATCCTGGGCCACTTACTGCCCCCATATTTTCTGGGGTGAAATCCATAACCATTTCAATGAATATTCCCCTGCAGGTAATATGTGTTTTTCCCCTGGCTGCTTTCTAGTATTTGTCTTTCATTTTCAGAAGTTTGATTATGATCTTCTAGGTGTGGATTTCTTTTCATTTATCTTATTTGAGTTTACTGCACTTATTGAATCTGTTTATGTCTTCTGCGAAATTTAGAAATTTGTCAGCCATTATCATTTTCAGCACCACATTCTTTCTCCTCTCCTGCTGGGATTCCCATAACATGAACATCAGATCTTTTGTCCTTGTCCCACAGGTCCCCAGAATCCTGTTTGATTTTTCCCCTCCATCTGCTCTCTCTTATTCAGATTGGGGAATTTCTACTGGCCTATCTTCAACTTCACCAATTTTTTCCTCTGCCCTCTCCATTCTGCTATTGAGGCCATCCAAAGACTTTTTCATTTGGGCTGTCTTATTGGTTCTTCTTTATATTACCTATTTCTTTGCAGAGAATTTCGTTTTTCCATTTAGTTCGCAAGACTTTGAGCCAGCTGTGTGGAACATTTGTATGACAGCTGCTTTAAAGTCTTCATCAAATAATCACAACACTTTTGTCATTCCAGCATTGCATCTACTGATTGTCGCTTATTGTACTAGTTGAAGTTTTCCTCTTTTGTTTTGTTTTTTAAGATTTTATTTTTACTTATTTGAAAGGGAGAGAGAAAGAACATGTGCCAGCACAGGTATGGGAGGAGAAGCAGAGGGAGAGGGAGAAGCAGGCTCCTGCTGAGCAGGGAGCCCAACATGGGGCTCGATCCCAGGACCCTGGGATCATGACCTGAGCTGATGGCAGATGCTTAACCAACTGAGCCACCCAAGTACCCCTTTCCTGGGTTTTCATATACTGTGTGATTTGGGATAGTACCATAAACATTTTGAGTATTAGAAGACTCTGGCTCTTATTTAAATCTTCTGGAGAATGTTGACAGTTGTGTTGTAGTTTTCAAAGCTTCTACAGTGTCATTCACATTTGTGCCCTGCATGGACCAAATAGAGGCCAATCTGGAATGTGAGTAGTGGTCTATGTGTTAGTTTAGTTCTTAGAGTCATTTATATGCTAAGTAGGATAAGATCCACACATAAACAGCTCAAGGATGAGCCCAGCAGTTCATAGATGACTATATGCAGTTGCTTTTCCAAGGTCTTCCTTCCCTGAAATCTGTGAAGTCTGCCCAACACTTTCAGGTTTCCTGGGGCTTCTTTGCTGCTTTCTAGCCCATATACTGTACTTCCATAGCTGTACCTGCCTCTGGGGCCAAATGGCAGAAGGACCAGAGGGGGGAAATGGGGAACTCAATGGCAATCCAGTGCTACTTTGAAATCTGGCCTTCCTTCCCAATCCAGCTACCATCATTTGCTTTTCAGAGCCCTCAAATAGCTACTCCATGCATTCTGTCCAGGTTTCACAGTTGTGTTCAGCGGGAGAGAGAGAAAAGAATGTGATTACCCCATCCTTCCTGAAACTGGAAATCCAGAGCCAGAATTTTAAAATAACATTTTTTGTCTGTACATGTGGGGCTTTTTGTTTTGTTTTGTTCGTTTTATATTTGGGTTAATCAGAGAAAGTCTACAACCTGGCTAAACTAAAAAAAAAAACAAAAAAAAAACAACAACAAAAAAACCATCCAAATGCACATCTCTCCCACAAATGCGCTAACTAAAATTATATTTAACCTTCCTCTACAGTGCAGTGCTGGATTCCTTAGATAGGCAGCATCTCTGAGTGGCTGATACTTCATTTAGATTATCCAGGAATATGAAATGCTTACTTGCTTAATCCTATGTAAGACTGCCCAAGTTCAAACAATCATTAAACCAAATCTTTTCAACTAAAGAATGAGAAAAAAAGATCATTTATAATAGAGTTCAGAGTAGTATTTCTCAGTTCAGAGACAGGTGACTTTATCTTGAGCTTTAGTATTCATATACAACCCTATCCACCAAAACGGTAACTATAACAACGATGACGATGACGACGACGAAACCACTTACACACTATGAAGAATGCTTCTGAGAATATTATCTTCTCAAAGCCATAAATTTCAAATTGCCATGTATGCTTTCAGATGCAATAAACCAGATACACTAAGGCAGTTAGAACATATGGAGGCCTGTCGCAGGCAATGGGAGGGGAGAAGACTGGGTTTGTGAGTCACTGGCATTACCACTAGTCAGAATAAGATCAGCTGCAGTGACTCAGTTATTTTCAGGAATTCAGAATTGTCAATCATGGCATAATCTGATGCTGTAAAAGGATTTTAATAGAGAGGCATGGTTCTGGTCCAACATGACCAGGTAGGGAGACTGTCAACTCACTTCCTCCACAGAACACACCAAAGCCACACCTACTTATAGAGCAATTCCTCCTGAAGAAGAACTAAGGGCTGACTCGACAGCTTCAGCACGTCAGCAGACACACCACACAGAGAACAGAGAAAAGAGGAGGCAAGAAAGAGGAACAAAAGAGGAGCAAGAAAGAGAGGAGGCACGGTAACAACGGGAACCCCCACCCCAACACTGTGAACTGCAATGGGGACGGATAGTACTGAGCAACTGTGGGCAGATCTGTCTACCACAGGGCACAGGAAAAAAGCCTTAGTTTAAAAGAGAAACTAGGACATAAAGGTCCAGCTCTAGAACTCCACCAAATGGTGGGGGAGATGCTGGAACTCTCTCCAGGTCTGAGGGACTGGAGAGCACCATGGTTTACATTCCTCTTCCGCCTTAAAAGTGTGGATGAGGGGACGCCTGGGTGGCTCAGTTGGTTGAGCGGCTGCCTTCGGCTCAGGTCATGATCCCAGTGTCCTGGGATCAAGTCCCGCATCGGGCTCCTTGCTCTGCAGGGAGCCTGCTCCTCTCTCTGCTTCTGCCTGCCTCTCTGCCTGCTTGTGTTCTCTCTCTGTTAAAATAAATAAAATAAAATCTTTAAAAAAAAAAAAAAAAGTGTGGATGAGAACAACGTCCAGGCACCCTAAGCAACCTCATGCCTCAGGGAGCCCCAGGCCCCTAACCCACACCAGCCCCAGCCATCCCACTAAGGTGGCCTCAGCATACAACACCACGAAACCCCTGGCCAGTGCTCACTATGGCTCCAGTCATTGCACCAGGGTGGCACAGGCACAAAGCACCTTAGAACACGCCAGGCCTGCACCACCTTGGCCTCAAATGGCTAAGGTTCCCCTGAGGCAGAGTGCTCCGACATGCTGGTTCAGGCTAGCTTTGGCTCTGGCCACCCCACATCCACCACATGGAACACCCCAGAACCCCAGTCCATGCCTGCCTCAGTTCTACTTATGTAATATGAAAAAGGTTAAAGTTTTTTACAGACTCCTTACCACTTCCCTGTCCTGGTCACATTTTTTTTCAACAATTCAAATTCTTTTCCTTTAATGTGGTATAACAATAGGAGACCATTTCCAAGCTTGCAGGTATTTTTTCCAATGTTAGACCATGTGCTACCTTATAAAAATGTATAATCATAATGCAAGATCAAGTGCTTCTGGAGGGGCTTCCTAAAGATACTTAAACCCACTGATTTTTATAGATTTGGATTAAATTTTATCACAGCAGACAAAACATCTCTATATTGAGATCCATCTACTTTATATTTAGATTGGTAGTCTTCTGTCCATTTTTTCTTAAAGACATATGTGTAAAAACTCCAATCAAAGGTGGACTGTATTGATGTGCAAGACCCAACTATACGCTGCCTTCAAAACACCCACTTCAAACATAAAAACACCGAAAAATGAAAAGTAAATGGATGGGAAAAGATACATCATACTAATGCTAATCAAAAGAAAGCTGAAGCTACTATATTCCTATCAGGTAAGGTGGACTTCAAAGCAATGAATATTATCAGGGAGAAAGAATGACATTTCATGACCTTACAAGAAACAATTCATCAAGAAGACTTAATAATCTTCAATGTGTATATACCTAATAATACAGTTTCAAAATATCTGTAGCAAAACTTAGAGACCCAAAAGAATAAGCAAATCAACAATGATAGTCAAAGATTTAAACACTATATTCTCACTAATGCATAGAACAGGCAGACACAAAATCAGTAAACATACAGAATACTGAACAACACTATCAACCAACTTGACCTAATTGATATTTATAAAACACTCTACACATCAATAGCTAAATACACATTCTTTCCAACTGCACACAGAACATTCACCAAAATAGACCATACTTGGGACTAAAATTCAAATCTAAATAATTCTAAGAGGCCTGAAATCATATAAAATATGTACTCTAATCACGGAGTATTAAACTAGAAGTCATTGATGAAAAATGTCAGTAAAATGTCCATGTACTTGGATATTAAACTACATACTCTAAATAATCCATAGGTCAAAAAAGAAATCGTAAGGGAAATTATTACAAAGTATTTGAGTATTACATAAGAACAGATCCAGTGAGAAGTACTAAGTAAGAACAGATCCAGTGAAAATTTGTAGAATACTGCTAACTAAAGTTAAGCTTAAAAGGAAATTTTTAGCATGAAATGCTTATTAGAAAAGAATTTAAATGACAAATCACTGATTTAAATTCCTACATTAAGAAACTGGAAAAAACAGTACATTAAGCACAAAGTAAGTAGAAGAAAGAAAATAGTAACAGTACAAACCAATAAAATAGAAAGCAAAAAAAAGAAAAATCCTTGAATCCAAAAACTTCTTTAAAATTATCAGTAAAATTGATTAACTTCTACCTAGTCTAATCAGAAAACAAAGAGAGAATACACAAATTATATCAGAAAAACAAATCTTACAGACACGAAAAGGGTAACAAAAGAACATTATGAAAAATTTTATGCCCCAAAATGTGCAAACTGAAGTGAAGTAGACAAATTCCCTGAAAGAAACAAGCTATGAAAACCCACCTAAGAGAAAATAGGTAATCTAACTACCTCTGTATCTTTTTAAATTTAAATTGTAACTAAAAATGCCCCCCCTCCCCCGCCAAGAAATCTCCAGGCTCAGACAGCTTCAGTGGTGATTCTACCAACCATTTAAAGAAGAAAAAATAACCTGCAATCAGCCTACATAAAATATAGACAAACTCTTCCAGAAAACTAAAGGGAACGCTTCCCAACTCATTGTATGAGGCTGGCATTACCAATAGAACAAAACCAAAGACATTAAAGGAAAAGAAAATCAATAGTCCTCATGAATGCTGACACATAAACCTTGCCAAATTTTTAGAAATCAAAAGAATATGTAAAAATCATCAAGTGAGATTTATCTCAGGAATGCAAGTTCGATTTATTCAAAAGGTTTTTTTTTTTTTTTTAATTTGACAGAGAGAGAGAGAATACAAGCAGGCAAAGCAGCAGGCAGAGGGAGAGGGAGAAGCAGGCCCCCCACGGAGAAGGGAGCCCAATGTGGGGCTCAATCCCAGGACCCTGGGGTCATGACCAGAGCCAAAAGCAGACGCTTAACCATCTGAGCCACCCAGGTGCCCCTGCAAGTTCAATTTAATATACAAAAACAATTCACGTAATTTATCACTCAGCAGACTAAAAATGAAAATCCATACAATCACCTCAATAGGTTGAGCATAGCATTTCACAAAATTCAACACCCAGAGTTTAAAAAAAAATCAGTAAGTGTATCAGGGATCTTTCACAACTTGATAAAAGGAATCCAAGAAAAACCCACTGCAACAAAACACGTAATGGTGAAAATGAATGCTTTCCCTCTAAGATCAGGAACAAGGCAAGGACATCTACTTTTATCACTTCTATTCATCACTGTACTAGAGTTCATGCAGTAAATACGGAAGAAAAATCAAAGAAAACACATAGGAAGGAAGCAATAAAAGGAAGGAAGGATGGATGGAAGGAATAAAACTAACTTGTAGACAACACTTATTTATGTAGTAATTCATAAAGAGGCCACCAAAAAAAAAGCTACTAGAACTGTTAAGAGAGTTTAACAAGGTGATTCAAGATCAATATACAGAAAATTAACCATATTTCTATGTAATATCAAAGAAATTAAAAATTAAATTGTTTTTAAAATACCATGTATAATAAAATCAAATATACGAAGTACTTAGAAACAAAATATGTACAAAGCCTCTTCACTGGGAAGTACAAAGCATTGCTAAGGAAATTAAAGACGACCAGAAAATGGAGACATGTACCACGTTCACGAGTCAGATGATTCAGTAATGCTAAAAATGTAAATCTCCGGGGCACCTGTGTGGCTCAGTCAGTTAAGCATCTATCTACCTACACTCATGTCATGATCCCAGGGTTCTAGGATCAAGCCCTATGACAGGCTCCCTGCTCAACAGGGAGTCTGCTTCTCCCTCTCCTCCCCGCTTGTGCTCTCTCTCGATATCTGTCTCTCTCCCTCAAATAAATAAAATCTTAAAAAAAAAAAAAAGTCAATATCCCCATATTGGCCGATCCAAAAGTAATCCCAATGAAAATCCCAAGTCTTTTTGATAAAAACTGAAATGCTGATTCTCAAATTTATATGCAAAGCCAAGGACCTAGAATAGCCAAAATAATTTTTTTTAATTTTTTATTTAAATTCAATTGAAGTAGTATATAGTGTATTATATTAGTTTCAGAGGTAGAATTCAGTGACCCATCAGTTACATACAACACCCAGAGCTCATTAAGTGCCCTCCTTAATGCCCATCACCCAGTTACCCCATCTCCCCACCCATCTCCCCTCCAGCAGCTCTCAGTTTTCCTCCTTTTCTGTTTTTGTCATATTTTATTTTTCCTTCCTTTTCTCTATGTTAATCTGTTTTGTTTCTTAAATTCCACAATGAGGGACGCCTGGGTAGCTCAGTTGGTTGAGCATCTGCCTTCAGCTCAAGTCATGATCCCAGGGTCCTGGGATGGAGTCCCACATCGGGTTCCTTGCTGGGTGGGGAGCCTGCTTCTCACTCTGCCTGCCACTCCCCCGCTTATGCTCTCTCACTTGCTCTCTCTCTGACAAATAAATAAAATCTTGAAAAAAATTCCACGTATGAGTGAAATCATATGGTATTTATCTTTCTCTGACTGGCTTATTTCTAGAATAGCCAAAATAGTCAGACAAGGAAAAACAAAGTCAGAGGATTTAGACTACCTGCACTGCATACTTTCATGATTTACTACAGAGCTACAGTGATCAACATAGTGCAGTACTGATTAAAGGTAGATATGTACATTAACAGAATAGAATGTCTAGAGATAGACCAATACACACATGGCCAACAAATTTTCAAACATGCCAGGATAATTCAGTGGAGCTAAAGTCTTTTTTTCAACAATGGTGCTGAAAATGGATATCCATATGCCAAAAATGAACTTTGACCATTATCTCACAAACATACAAAATGTTAAATTGAAACAGATCATAGGCATGAATATAAGATATAAACTATAATATTTGATGAAGAAAACTTAGGAGAAAAATCACTGTAATCTTGGGTTAGGTAAAATTCTTAAAACACAAAAAACACGAAACCTAAAAGAACTGATAATTGAATTCCACCAAAATAAAAATTTTTGTTCTTTGGAAAAGCAAAGTTTTTTTTGTTTTGTTTTTGTTTTTGCTCTTCAAAAGACACTGTCAAAAAAAATGAAAAGGAAAACTCCAGATTGGGATATTCGCAAAATATTTGATAAAAGTCTTATACCCTATATATATATGTATATATGAATGATATATTATCTCAAGAATAAGATAAGCAATGGAATGCCTGGCTGGCTCAGTCAGAAGAGCAAATGACCCCTGATCTCAGGATTGTGAGTTTGAGCTCCACACTGAGTGTGAAGATTTTTTTTTTTTTAAAGATTTTATTTATTTATTTATTAGGAAAGAGAGAGAGTGAGAGAGAGCAGGTCAGAGTGAGAAGCGGACTCCCCATGGAGCCGGGAGCCCGATGTGGGACTCGATCCCGGAACTCCGGGATCACGACCTGAGCCGAAGGCAGTCGCTCAACCAACTGCGCCACCCAGGGGCCCCGAGTGTGAAGATTCTTAAAAATAAAATCTTAGGGGCGCCTGGGTGGCTCAGTGGGTTAAAGCCTCTGCCTTCGGCTCAGGTCATGATCTCGGGGTCCTGGGATCGAGCCCCACATTGGGCTCTCTGCTCAGCAGGGAACCTG
>CM052800.1:63907384-63947512 GCA_028533885.1 Nasua narica | reverse complement strand
TTTTTTTTTCCCCAGATTTTTATTTAAATTCTAGTTCACACATAGTACAAAATTGGTTTCAGGAGTAGAATTTAATGACTCATCACTTACAACACTCAGTGCTCATCATAACAAGTACCCCCTTTAATACCATCATCCATCTAGCCTATCCCCTACCTACCTCCCTCCATCAACCCTCTGTTCTCTTTAAGAGTCTTTTATGGTTAAGAGACTCTTAATATCAGGAAATAAACTGAGGGTTGCTGGAGGGGAAAGGAGTGGGAGGACAGGGTGGTTGGGTGATGGACATTGGGGAGGGTATGTGGTGTGGTGGGTGTTGTATAAGATTGATGAATCCCAGACCTGTACTCCTGAAACAAATAATAACTTATATGTTAAATAAAAAGAAAAAAGAAAACTTTTCAATTACTTAATGATATGTTTAAACCTAAACATATGTAAATACATGTGTATTTGTTTTGATCAAGCCCCCCCCAAAAAAGAGTTTGTTTCCCTCACTTTTTTCCCCCTCCCATATGTTGATCTGTTTGTTTCTTAAATCCAGCTGAGTGAAGTCATATGGTACCTGTCTTTCTCTAACTGACTTATTTCACTTAGCATTATACACTAGCTCCACCCAGGTCGTTACTAATAGCAAGATTTGATTCTTTTTGATGGCTGAACAATACTTCATTGTGTATATATACTACATCTTCTTTATCCACTCATCAGTCAATGGACATTTGGGCTCTCTCTCCATAGTTTGGCTATTGTTGATACAGCTTCTAAAACATTGGGGTAAATGTATCCCTTCGAATCAGCACTTTGTATCCTTTGGGTAAATACCTAGTAGTGCAATTGCTGATAGTTCTCTTTTTAACTTTTTGAGGAAACCCCATACTGTTCTCCAGAGTGGCTGCACCAGCTCATATTCCCACCAACAGCGTAAGAGGGTGTTCCCCTTTCTCTGCATCCTCACCAACACCTGTTGTTTCCTGACTTGTTGATTTTAGCCAGTCTGGCCGGTGTGAGGTGGTATCTCATCATGGTTTTGATTTGTATTTCCCTGATGCCAAGGGATATTGAGCATCTTTTCATGTATCTCTTAGCCATCTGGTTGTCTTCTTTGGAGAAATGTCTATTCATGTCTTCTGTCCATTTCTTAAATGGATTATTTGGTTTTGGGGTGTTGAGTTCGTTAAGTTCTTTACAGATTTTGGATACTACTAACCCCTTATCAGATATGACATTTGCAAGTATCTTTGCTCATTCCAAAGGCTGCCTTTTAGTTTTATTGCTTCCTTCGCTGTACAGAAGCTTTTTCTTTTCTTTTTTTTTTTAAGATTTTATTTATTTGAGAGAGAGAGAGAGACTGCACGAGTGGCAGGGGTGGGGCGGAGAAGCAGAGAGAGAAGCAGACTCCCCACTGAGCAGGCACCCTGACGTAGGACTCAATCGCAGGACCCCACGATCATGACTTGAGTCAAAGGCAGACGTTTAACCATACAAGTAAGCCACCCAGGCCCGCCTGTGCAGAAACTTTTTATCTTGATGAACTCCCAATAATACATTTTTGCTTTGTTTTCCCTTGCCTCCAGTGATGTGTTTAGTAAGAAGTTGCTACAGCCAAGGTCAGAGGCTGCTGTGTTCTCCTCCGGGATTTTGATGGAGTCCGGTCTCACATTTAGGTTTTTCATCCATTTTGTATTTATTTTTGTGTATGATGCAAGAAAGTGGTCCAGTTTCATTCTTCTACACGTTGTTGTCCAGTTTTCCCAACACCATTTGAAGAAACTGTCAAATAAGACACGACTCTGCACTCAAGTTCTCTCTAACTGAAGAGCAAACAAGGTATGCAAACTCATGTTGCAGCACCATGTGCAGGGGCTAACACAGCCCTTGTGACAGGCATCTAATCCAGCCTGCGCATGAGGGAGAGAGAGGAGAGGCTGCGTTTTCTTTTTATTTTAAAGAATTTATTTATTTGACAGAGAGAGTGAGAGAGCATAAGCAGGGGGAGAGGCAGAGGGAGAAGGAGAAGCAGGCCCCCCACTGAGAAGGAGCCCTATGTGGGGCTCAGTCCCAGGACCCCAGGATCATGACCTGAGCCAAAGACAGATGCTTAACCGACTGAACTCCCAGACACCACAGAGAGGCTTCTTGGAAGAGGGAACATCCAAGATATGCCCTGAGTGATAAATACCTGGTTATTCACCCACCCACCCACCTACCCATCCATCCATCCATCCATCCATCCATCCATTCATCCATTCATCATGACTCAAAATCTCTAACAGGAGACTGACTTAAAGATTTTATTAGAGCGAGGTAAATCCAATGACAAAACTGGGTACAGCATGTTATGAGGACAAAGAATGAGTAATCAAACCTGCCTGAGAGGGCCTAGAACCTCCTCGGAGTCAATACTCAAAAGGGAGTCTTTTTTCTGAATACATAAACCTGGGTCCATCCTAGCCACTTGAATTAGCAAATTTAGGAAGACCACATGTTGTGTGTGTGTGTGTATTGTGTATTTTAATTGTTCAAATGATTCTAATGTTAAGAAATACCGCATTGAAAAGCTTCACGACACTGGACTTGGCATTTGGATTTCTTGGCTATGACACCAAAGGCAAACGCAAAAAAAGAAAACAAAAAGGTGAACTGGACTTCATGAGAATAAATAAAAAGTATGCATCAAAAGACACTTTTCAACAGAGTAAAAAGGCAACCCACAAAATGGAAGAAAATCTTTCAACTTGCCTATTTGATAAGAGAATAATATCCAAGATATATAGAAAACTCCCGAGACTTAATAACAAAAAGACAACCCAATTCAAAAAGCGGAAAGGACTTGAACACACATTTCTCCAAAGATACTTAAATGGCCCGTAAGCACATGAAAAGATGCTCAACATTGCCACTCATTAGGGAACTGCACACCAAAATTTTAAAAAGACATCACCTCAACCCATTAGGATGGCTACTATCAGAAAAACAAAAATAACAAATGTTGGTGGGGATGGGGAGAAACTGGAAGCCCTATGCACTGTGCATGGGAATCTAACATGGTGCAGCCCCTATGGAAAACAGGATGAGGGTACCTTGAAAGATTAAAAATAGAATTACCAGATGATATAGCAATTCCACTCCTAGGTATACGCCCAAAAGAGCTGAAAGCAGGGTTTCAAAAAGATATTTGTACACCCCAATTCTTAGAAGTATTATTCACAATAACTAAAACATGGAAGCAACCAAAACGTCCACTGACAGAGGAATGGATAACAAAATGCGGGAGATCACAGTGTGGAATATTACGCAGCCTTAAAAAGGAAGGAACTTCGGACACATGCTACAATACATTTAAAACTTGAGGCAATGATGCTAAATGAAATAACACAATCACAAAAAGACAAACACTGTATGAGTCCACTTACACGAAGTAGTTTAGAGTAGTCAAAAATCAGAACTAAGAATGGTGGCTGCCAAGGCCCTGAGGGAGGAGGGACATGGAGCGAGACTGTTTCAGTTCTCAAACGGAAAGAGAGTTTTAGAAACAGATGATGGTAATGGTAGCACAACATTTATAAATGTATTTAATACCACTGCACTGCACACTTAAAAACGGTTAGGATAGTGAATTTCACGTTACATGCATTTTGCCACACAAAACACTGCATTGATTCTGAACTTGTTATACACTGGAGCACCCACGATATCAACGATACTAAAACTTCTAGCACTTATTCCCTGCTTCCTATGTTCCAGGGACTCCTGAGGTAGGCACTCTCATGGACAGATCTGATTTTTTAAAAATCTCTCACACCCTCATACTCTGCTAATAAGACTGTAAAACGGTGCGACCACTTTGGAAAAGTAGTCAATAATTCCTCAAAAAAGTTAAACCTAATTACCCTGTGGCCCAACAATCCACTCCTAGGTATGAAAACATATATCCACACAAAAACTTGTACACAAATGTCCATAGCAGCACTATTAATAATATCCTAAAAGCCCATCAATGGACCATGTAGAAACAAAATGTGGTGTATCTATACAATGAAATATTATTTGTCAACAAAAAGAAATTAAAATATATGCTATAAATCTTAAAATTAAAATCAGCCAGTCACAGAAGGCCACGTATTGTATGATTTCATTCGTATAAATGTCCAGAATAGGCAAATCTGTGAAGGCCAAAAGTGGATTAGCGGTTGCCCAAGGCCAGTGGTCGGGGAATGGAGGAGAGCTGGATGACTGCTAATGGTGTGAGGTCCCTTTTAGGGTGATGAAAATGTTCTAAAACTGATGGTGGTGATGACTGCACAAATCTGAATATACAAAAACCACTGAACTGTATACCTTAACTGGATAAATTATATGGTATGTGAATTCTATCCCAATAAAGCTATTATTAAAAACAAAGATGTCTCAGGGTGGAGGATGGGTACAAGCCTAAGTCAGCAGTCTGTCACTGCAATGCAAGTATAATTATCTACCACAGAAGTAACCACACGACTTCTCATTCTGGACTACTTGTAGCTTTGAGGTACAAAAGCAGCTCAATATATATTTGGGTAAGGGAACTAAGGCCCTGGAGGATGTCAATACTCAATATATTTTGGTCCCCCACACCAACAATATACAGTTGACTCCTAAATACTATAGTTTTGAATTGCAAGGGTCCACTCACATGTGGATTTTCTGAGACAAATACAATATGGTACTATAAATGTATTTTCTTTCCCTCATGATTTGCTTAACGACATTTTCTTTTCTCTGGCTTACTTTATTCTAAGAATACGGTACATAGTACATATACAAAACACATGTTAATCGATGGTTTATGTTATCAGTAAGGCTTCCAGTCAACAGTAGGCTATTAATAGTTAAGTTTTGGGGAAGGAAATGTTATACAAGGATTTTCGACCGCAAAGGAGTCAGTATCCCCGACCCATCTTGTCCAAGAGTCAACTGTACTTCCAACTAATTTCATAAATACTTCCCCCAAAGCAAATCAGGCAAATCTCTTGCAGGAGTGCAGGCAGTCTTTCTAGGAGTACCCTCCTTTCTCACAGCTTCACCCCTGTTGACATGGAGATCTGCAGGCTAACAAGCAAATGCCTGACAGCTGAGTCTGTATAAGCCTGTCCAGAAATAAATTCCACAGAGTCGTCACAGGAAAGAAATATCAAAGGGACATCTTTTTTTTTTTTTCCAATAAAGTTGTGGCTTGACTTCTTTTCAGGGAGCTGCAATGAACTTTCCTGATTTGAGAAATAACTGACATACACTATATTATGTACAACATAATGATGTGATATTTGTATATACCGCGAGATGATCACC
The DNA here is from genome assembly GCA_028533885.1 of Nasua narica. NCBI lineage: Eukaryota > Metazoa > Chordata > Mammalia > Carnivora > Procyonidae > Nasua > Nasua narica. The sequence goes on along the minus strand of CM052800.1, from coordinate 63,942,184 downwards.
ACAAGAAGTCTAGGTAACACCCATCGCCATACTTAATCACAATTTTTTTCTTGTTATGAGAGTTTTTAAGATTTACTCTCTTAGCAACTTTCAAATATCTGCTAAAGTCTCTATGCTCTGTAGCACATCCTCAGGACTTATTTTGTAAGCAGAAGTTTGCAACGTTTGAACACCTTCTCCCATTTCACCCACCTCTCCCCACCCCCTCCACTAATCTGTTCTCTGTATTTCTGAGCTTGAGTTTTTCTCTCTTTTTTTTTTTTTTGGAATCCATACATAAGAGCTAATATGGCATCTGTCTTTTCTGACTTATTTGGCTTGATTTCACTTGTACAAAAAGAGATTCTATATTCCTTAATTAGCAATTTGTTTCTTTCTACAATACAATCACTCATTTATTAAAAAAATAATTACTGAAGGCTGCACTTACAGATGCCAGACACTATTCTAGGTGTTGGGAGACACAAAACAGCCTCAATCCTCATGGAGCTTAAACAAATATGAGAGAGAGACGAGGCAGAAAGAATGCAGTATGAGATAGGCCTACACTGTGAAGAAAAGTAAAGTGGGGAAGGGAAACAGGAAGTGCTGGGGCTCGGTAGGGCAGGGGGAGAAATTCACAGGGTAGTGAAGTGCGGGAGGTGGGTTCAGGGATGGCTTCAAGGTTTCTGACTTGACAACAGGAACTGCTATTTATAAAAATTGAGAAAATAAGGTGGGGAACAGGTTTGAGGGGGAAAACCAGGTTTGGCTTGGGATCTGTTAAATTTAAGATGTCCATTACACATCCAAGTGGAGATTTTAAATGGACACCAAGTCTGGCATTTGGTGAAAATGAGGCTGGAAATAATTTGAGTCAACAGTATAAAGATGGTACCTAAAGCCTGAACTTGTGACTGTCCATTATATTTATTCAACCTCTTCCCTCTAGTATGAGAAAGCGGTTTCCATTACTTTGCCACTGAAACACTGCTGCAGTAAGCGTCCTTAGAAATATTTCCTTCTGCTATAGATTAGCATTTTTATTTGTGTAAAGAAGCTTAAAAATAGAACTGCTTATTCAAAAGGTATAGCCATTTTAAATTTTACTAAATACAGCGAGTTGATTTACAAAAAGACTGCAGCAGCCCACACTTCCTCAACCGGCACAGGACAGTGCCCGTTTTCCAATACTGGTGAGCAGTGGATATTACTCTCTGAAATTTTTTGCCAATCAAATGGATGAAAAAAATGGTATCTCATTTTAATCTTCATTTCCCTGAACATATTTGCATATATTCATTGGCTACTTGTAAGTGCTCCTCTGTAAAATGTCCATTTTATGACAGGGTTGCTTATCTTTTTCTTATCAACTTGAAGATGCTCTGTTATATTTGAGATATGAAACTTTTATCTGGCAATTCACGCCATGATTACTCCCAGTCTAGATTCATCTTTTGGTTTTTTCATGAACGCCTTATATCACAGAAAAAAAATTAATTTCATGCAAATCTGCTAATCATTTCCTTTATGGCTTCTGGACCATCTGTCTCACTTTAGAACCCCGAATTCTAAACACCCCCCTAATTTTTTTCCTATCATTTTCGTAGTTTTACTTTTTACATTTATGTCCTTCATACATCTAGAAGTTACTTTTGAATACGGAAGGAGCTGGGGGTCTAGATCTATTTGCAGATAAACAGCCAACTATATCAATTCCACTTATTAAATAAACCATCCTTTCCCACTGAAATGCTCTGGTATCATATGCCTGACTCACCTGGACAGCCAGGCAATCTTGACCAAAAATAAATTCTGCATAAAAGTGTAAAAAAAGAGGAGTGGCTGGGTGGCTCAGTTGTTAAGCGTTTGCCTTTGGCACAGGTCATGATCCCAGGTTCCTGGATCGAGCCCCGCATCGGGCTCCCTGCAAGTTGGTAAGCCTGCTTCTCAGTCTCCCACTCCCCCTGCTTGTGTTCTGTCTCTCTCTGTCAAATAAATAAAATATTTTTTTTAAGTGTAAAGAAAGCCAAAGTGCCCTAGTCCTTAATACAAACATGCAAATTACACAAGCCTGAGACATACAAAATTCCGAGCCAAGAATTCCGTAAGGGAAGAGGAACAACAGAAGTGACGGATGACCGACGGCTTCTTCTTGATTTGTGGCTCTGGCCTGGCCATGACGACCACCAGTCCAGGGCAGGGACAGAGAGGAGGCACTTAAACTAGACCAGAGAAGAATTCAACTGAGTCTTGGGCACCCTCCAGTCTTTCCTGTCACAAAGCTTTCACTGGTTAAGCCTGACACCCCCACCCCCCACCACCATTGCTGACACTTGAGCGTCAGTCCTAAGGTCTCTAGACAGCTGTTTGGCTGGAACACTGCCAAAGTCAATGGCACATTTAAACTGGGGACATGTTTGAAATAGTGTTTTTCTGACCTAAAACATCTAAATCAAGACAGTTAAATGGTAATTCATAAAGTGATTTAACAAAAGGATGGGCAATGAGGAGATGGACTAAGAGTCTGGTTTTTTCTTGAGCTCATAAAATGACGAGAGGGGCGCCTGGGTGGCTCAGTCAGTTAAGTGGCTGCCTTCGGCTTAGGTCATGATCCTAGAGTTCTGGGAGTAAGCCCCGAATCAGGCTCCCTGCTTAGCAGGAAGCCTGCTTCTCCTTTTCCCTATCCCTGCTGCTCCCCCTGCTTTGCTTTCTCTCTCTGTGTCAAATAAATAAATAAAATCCTTTTTTAAAATGACAAGAGAAAGAAATTCTATGGTCCAATGGTCCTGCCCAATCCCAGGTGAAGTGTACTGGCACCCTCCTCCCATTCAACCCATGCCACTGATGCACGCGTATGTGAGTGTGTGACTGTGTGTGTGAGTGAGACAGAGAGACAGAGAAGTGAGGGGAAAAGAAATAACGCTCATTACTCTCTAGGGCCTGGCCCACCCCTTCCTAGTCCTAATCACATTGTGTCAGTTTACAAATATAAAAAGTAGAGGGGCACCTGGGTGGCTCAGTGGGTTAAAGCCTCTGCCTTCTGCTGAGGTCATGGTCTCAGGGTCCTAGGATGGAGCCCCGCATCGGGCTCTCTGCTCAGCAGAGAGCCTGCTTCCCCCTCTCTCTCTGCCTGCCTCTCTGCCTACTTATGATCTCTCTCTCTGTCAAATAAATAAATAAAATCATTTTAAAAAAACAAATACAAAAAGTAGCTATTTACAAAAGCTTTACAAAGCCTATAGATGAGCCCTCTTCCATATAAGAGGGTAGCCGATGCTTAATGACAAGCTAGAATAGTAAAGAGAAGAGAGAGGAATCCAGTCAATCTGAATTGCATGCAGTGACCAAAAGGAGAGCATAAAATAGCAAGAATATGTATATTCATATACCGTCCCCCACTAATGTCTCCACGTGGAAATACTAAATGCATTCACCAAAGCTTCTGCGCTTCAGAAACGATCCTCAATGAAGAATAAAGAACAGAAAGATAGGTAAAGCATGGACTAACACTCGTAAAGACATCACAAAAAAACTTCCAACTTCTCACGTAGGACTAGCTGGTTTGGGCTATCTCTATCACGTGCCACCCCACAGTAAACAAACAAAAACATTCCACAGGTACCTCAGCATTCTTTCCTCCATATGAAGAAAAAAGAGCCTTAAACTTGTGCCTCCCGGTGAACTCAGCATGACTGCTAGCTCCACTTCTATCTTTCCTTTCTCTTCTCCCGGTTGCCAATACTCTTACTTCGAGGGAGGCGTGGAGGAGACCTACGGTGGCCCATCGGCAAGCAGCCCTCACTTCCTTGAAGGAAACCAGGGAACTCGCGTCTAAGGGCATAATGAGCCCCACGTTCCTGCGCTATTTTGATTTTGTGCCCCCACAGCCTCTGAGCACAGGCAGAACGGAGAACTTGCTGTCTCATTCAGCTCAATCTATTTAACCATGATCAGCACTATCCATACAGCACTAGGCCAATTCCAAGTCAATCAGTGAAAAATTCTTCTCACGTGATAAAGTCCGTGGACCACAAATCTACGCCGAGTGGGAAACAGGCTTTTTAACTTGTTAAGGACTCTCTGCAAGCTCTCATTAATATGACTTTGAAAGAGGTTAAAAAAAAAAGAGCCCGAAATTGGTGCAGCCACTATGGAAAATGATACGGAGGCACCTCAAAAAATTAAAAACAGAAATTTCATTCATTTCACTAGTAGGTATTTACCCAAAGAAAGCAAGAACACTAACTGAAAAGCTATATACACTCCTATGTGTCCTGTAGCATTATTTACAATGGCCAAGATGTGAAAGCACCCCAATGTCCATCCACAGACAAATGGGTAAAGAAGATGTGGTGTATATGCATATAGTAAAATATTACTGAGCCATAAGAATGAGATCTTGCCATTTATGACAACATGGATGGACCTAGAGGGTATTACACTAAATGAAATGAATCAGAGAAAAACAAATACCATATGATTTCATTTATGTGTAGAATCTAAAAAAACAAATGAATAAACGAGCAAAATAGCAGAAACAGACCCATAAATACAGAGAACTCGTGGTTGCCAGAGTGAAAGGGGGTGGGGGCGGTGGGCAAAATGGGTGAAGGGGAGTAGGTGATACAGGCTTCCAGTTACAGAATGAATAAGTCACGGGGGTGAAAAGTACAGCAGAAGAAATAGAGTCGCTGTTAGTGTAGTCACATTAAGGGGGAAAAAAAGAGCCTTATAACTCTCTTCCTAGCAACATGCATAACTCCCCAAATAGTTGACAGTTGAGATGCTATTGTGACTAGACCTAATGGAAAGTTCTCACTCTCAAATTTTAATGAAGTAAATCATATTAAAGTCTGAGTCCACTGCAAATGTTTTCATTTCAATAGCTGATAGAGTATCAAAGGAGGAAAATATCACAAGAAAGAAAATTAAACTTTCAATATAACAGGCTAATTATGGCATCAAAGAAAAGAGAATACTGGCAAAGTAGACCCCTTCTGATAAAGCACTTGGGGATAAATACAGGCTCTAAATCAGACCCAAAAAATCCTACAACCACATCAGTGAGCTAGAGAATTAGCAAGGACCATAACTCTGCATCTGTCTACCACTGCCTTATACATAAACTTATACCTACACATTCTGTTTAAAAAAAAAAAAAGCCTCCTATCACTGGAAGGTATTTGTATCAATCATATTAACAAATGAATATTCACAGTCACGGGGAAATTTACTTACTGCTGGGGAAAGGTGTGTTGATAAGGGCTGGGAGGTTTGGAAAGGGTATACTTTAGTGTTTGCTTCACTTTGTGATTTTAAATTAGATTGACAATTAAATGTGGGAGGATCACTAATAAACCAATGCCTGATTCATGGCCCAGGTGATACTACTTGCTAAAGTTACTGTTCTCAGGACACTCATGATCTCGGCAGTCTTTCTGAAAATCGGTTAAACTGGGGGCACCTGGGTGGCTCAGTTGGTTAAGCTTCTCCCTTTGGCTCAGGTCATGATCCCAGGGTCCTGGGATGGAGCCTGCTTCTCCTTCTGCCCCTCCCCCATGCATTTTCTCTCTCTCTCTCTCTCTCTCTCTCTCAAATAAATAAAAATCTTTTTTAAAAATGGGTTAAACTGATAGAGTTTACTGAGCCGAAGTAGCCGAGTGTACTGCAGCTCCCTTCAGAGAAGTTCTACTGTGTGATACTAAATCCAATGATAGTTCAATGATAGTGAAGCCTCATAAATGGAATTATTGACCATTCAAGTCACTCTTTTATCCTCCATCCTTAAAATTCTGTGATCTTCTTTATTTAAAGATCATTCTGATCTTTATGGACCTAACCCCAGAAATCTCCTAGAACTCATAGAGAACATGGCAAAGTAACAAAATAGTAAAACCTATGAGACATGTATTTATTTAACACATTTCCTACCCTATGTACCTACCATGCTGTGCTTAGCACTTAAATACAAAGCTAAGATACTCTTAAGAAATACACAATTCCATATCCTATGTAATAAACACCACCAAGTCATTTCCTCATAATGATAGCCATCAGTTTTGTTCAAGGCCAATGTTAAGGTGTTGTTGTTGATTTCATACAAGGAACTACAGATTAAAAATATGAGCAAAAACAAGATGCCATGATTCCACTTTAAGATGTCAAAGAGCCTAGATTGCACACAATATGAAATCGGCCTTGTGGAAGATGCTGTGTGTTGCTGACCCATTAGCCATCACCCACTTTCTCCTTGCTCTACAACCTTTAGGGTTGTCGGGCTCCTCCCCAGTCCTAGGAGAGGACACTTGACTATGCCAAACCCATATCTCCTATTTTACTTACTCAGGCACACCAGTGACTGGTCTGTGGTAGACCCGTACCCCAGGCCTGGCCAACGACACAAAAGAAGATGTATGCGAGGGGGTTCCTTCGCAAGGTTTTCCCCATTTTTGAAAGGTGACACAAAAGAAAACTCCCCTTCCCATCTGCCTTTGAATACAGCTGTGAGAATGTGATGCCTGGAACTGGGGCAGTCACCCGGTGACCATGAAGGGAAAAGCCCAAGGAAGAAGGAAAGCAGACTGAAAATGGCAGAACAACAAGAGGGCAAGCACCCGCATGCCCGATGGTGTCCTTGTGCTGATTTACCCAATCCTAGAACTCTCTATAAAGAGAACCTAAGTTTTATTCACGGTACCTGCAGAAATGTAGCTTAGTATTCTGTTACTTGCAGCTGAAAGCATCCTGGTCATACATACAGGCCCATTAAAAAAAAAAAAGCCAGGATCAGACAGTCAGACAGGTTCGGACTCCAAAGTGATTTCTTCTTAGGAAACTGAAGAATGCAAAGAGGAAAACTACTTACCTTCTTTCAGGTCATTTAGAAGCCTGCTCAAAAATTCACCTCCATTAAAGCTAACAAGAAGCCTAAAGTAATCACACACAGAATTGAGGTGGGCTCAGCATAAATTGGTTGTACCCTATTTTCTGGACCTGTGGCAAGATCAAATCACCTGGCTAACTCTTGCCAAACCACTTCCTAGTCCTCTAGGAGCATCCCACAGCAGGCCTTGGTGTACTCTAATGTCCACAGTGGCCTGATTCGATTCACTTCCCTTTGCAATTTTGGACCAGAATGCCAGAGGTAATTTTTTTTTTTAAGATTTTATTTATTTGACAAAGAGACAGCGAGAGCAGGAACACAAGCAGGGGGAGTGGGAGAGGAAAAGCAGGCTTCCCGCTGGGCAGGAAGCCCCATGTGGGACTCGACCCCAGGACACTGGGATCATGACCTGAGCCGAAGGCAGACACTTAATGACTGAGCCACCCAGGCGCCCCTACCGGAGGCAATGTTAACCATGGCATAAAGAGAATATACATGTACGCGTGTCCATGTGTGGATAACCCATTTATACAGAGTGCCCAATATACATGCAAGGTATTTTTCTTGGGACCAAGAAGGTAAAAGACCCCAAAAAGTTGAAAATAAAGACTATCCTTCAAAACTCAAAATATAAAAATTAGCATAATGTGTGTGGTTTCTCTTAATGATCCTAGCTTATAGCATCTCCCTTCCCTGTATGCACAGACCATTCATCAAATCCTACAGTGTTAAGGGAACCTATAAAAACGATCAAAGTACTTCTTCCTATGTATATAGGTGTAATAAATTTATTAATTTAATATGCTAGAATAGTAAGATCAAAAAAATTATGGTGAAAGATGTTACCACAAACTACTACTACTACTACTGGGAGCACCTGAGTCCTTACTTTGGGCCAGGCATTATTCCAAACACCTGAGATAAACTTGTTAAATCCTCACAAAATCCTAATATGTAGATACTATTATACATGTTTCATGACTAAGAAAACCGGGACACAAAGATGTTAAGCAACTTTCCCAGAATCACACAACCAGTGACTGGCAAAGCCAGGATTACAATACTGAAGTCTGGCTCCAGAGTCCATACTCTTATTCATTATACTGCCTCCATAATTAGCTAACACTCCAAATTAAAATCACTCATAATAGCAATTTCAACTGCTATGAGTCATCTAATAATTATAAAGAAATTGCAATACGTGTCTTAAAACAAGTGAAAAACGAATCCAAAATCCGCAAGGACAGGAGATAGTGTATTTGCTGGAGAGTTACCAAAGACCTCAATATTATGTGCTATGAAAGGGTATTTACTCATTCCAGTAGCTCCTAAAGAACCATAAAATACCAGCTAAATAAACATATACCATCCAGACTGATACATTTCCCAAAAACACTCTACCTATCCTAGATCCATCAGGATCACAGACCACCAAGGTATACCAGAGATCATCGAAATGACAAAATTGTTACTACAACACAAAAATTCAGAAGCAAAGGGTAGACTTACCCACTAACGTCATGGAAAATCCCTGGAGAATGACACCATTCTGAAAGCTCCCCCTTCTCCCACTGCTAGATTTCACCCCTCCCACAAGCTCACAAACCTAAGATAAACTTGAACTTTATATGTGTGTGGTTGTAAAAGATGGCATCTGTGAGAAATCTCAATGTAGCACTGTTGGTGACCTTAGACTTGACTCTTCACTACAACTCCTATTTGGACACACTTGGGACCCTGATCACTTCCTCAGCACACAGTGAACTGGATTATGTAATCTTTACAGGAACAACAGGAACAACAGGAACACATCTTACGTCCCCACCTAGCCGGTAAGCTCCCAAAGGGTAGGACCTGCTCTAAATGCAGTGTTCTGACAGTAAGGGCAACAAATGAGGAACCTAGTAGTCCAGTCACTCAGTAAACATCTGCTGAATCAATGATTGAATGATAAGAATTCAAGGAAATAAAGGAACAAAAAACAAGAGGCAAAATTGCAAGGCAAAATAAAATATATCAGCCTGAGATATGAATTATCACGTGTGTTTTTCCCCCAGATTATCTGGCAGTCAAAAGAGCATAAAAGAACAGGCTGGCAGTCACCTGATGGTTTTAAAGATGAAAAGGAAATTAATTGTTTCTCCATACCTTTACTCAAAACACCCTGAGTATATCTGGCATTTAACCAGTAAATTAAAGAATACAAGCTTCTTGGCAGCCCAGTTTATATCCTTTTGTTTCTTTTGTAAGGAATGAGGGGAGATTAAAAGTAAACAAGAAAAACAGTTTAAGAATAAAATTCTATGGGCCCCTGGGTGGCGCAGTTGGTTGAGCGACTGCCTTCAGCTCAGGTCATGATCCCGGAGTCCCGGGATCGAGTCCCACATCGGGCTCCCAGCTCCATGGGGAGTCCGCTTCTCACTCTGACCTGCTCTCTCTCACTCTCTCTCTTTCCTAATAAATAAATAAATAAAATCTTTAAAAAAAAAAAATTCTATTGTGCCCTTCCAAGTAGCCGACAAAATTCTATGATTACTAAAAGCAAACTGTCAAAACCCAAGCAAAACTGAAACTCGGGGCACCTGGGTGGCTCAGTGGGTTAAGCCTCTGCCTTCGGCCCAGGTCTCTGTCAAATAAATAAAATCTTTAAAAAAAAAAAAAAAGAGGAGCACCTGGATGGCTCAGTGGGTTAAAGCCTCTGCCTTTGGCTCAGGTCATTATCTCGGGGTCCTGGTATCAAGCCCCGCATTAGGCTCTCTGCTCAGCAGGGAGCCTGCTTCCCCCTCTCTCTCTGCCTGCCTCTCTGCCTACTTGTGATCTCTCTCTCTGTCAAATAAATAAAATCTTAAAAAAAAAAAAAGAAAACTGAAACTCAACTCCCTTTCCTGTTCTTCTTTACGTATACTTGGGATGATAATACTGACCTACTTTATAGAACTATCATGATGATTAATCAGCTTAAAAATGTAAAGCTCGTCCAGAAGAAGGGAGATTATAATACCTATAGTTAACCATTTCTACAATTAACAAATGAACTCGGTCTCTTGTATCACAATGCAATACACTGTTAGTTAAAAGTAACACTGCAAATTTTTTTAAAACTGCAAATTTTTAAAATTCACAAATGACACCTCACATTAAAAAATATGTCCACGTGCCTGGGTGGCTCAGTCAGTTAAGCGTCTGCCTTCAGCTCAGGTCATGATCCCAGGGTCTTGGGATGGAGACCTGAATCAGCCTCCCCACTCAGCTTCTCCCTCTGCCTGCTGCTCCCCCTGCTTGTGTGCTCACGCTCTCTGTCAAATAAATAACAAAACTTTTAAAATCTTAAAAAAATTTAAAAATAAAGGATATGCTCATTAATAAGTACGTACTTTCTAAAACTTCCGGGTATCTTTAGAGAACATAGGCTAAGTACAGACAGGAAAAAGTAACTTTTGATGACCCACGCCAGAATATAAAATTACAAATGACATTGGCTCCTGAGCTCCAGGCCTCTGAACTAGAAAGCTGTCCACTCAGCTAAAAGGAAGTCACCACATCCCATAGGGTTTGATTACTCCCACCGCCGTCATCATCAGAAAGGGTTTCGCAGCTTCCTGGACCACCTGCCACCCCTAATGAGGAAGGGATGGGGCTCCTAACCGGACAGTGTTGAGATTCAAACATTTCCTATGGCACCTTCTGCCTTTTATATCAGAGTCATGCCCCGGAGAAACATGCACTTCAGTAATGGGAAGTCATTACGGGTGGCTTCCCTTTCCTTTCAGCTCAGCTAGTTTGCTTTTCGGCAAAAGCTGATTAACATAACAGTTACCCCGTCCTTCAGATGCCCGAGAGGAACTTGCTTAGCTAGTTGCAAGTGTTACTTCTACCAGGGTTAGCAGCAACCACAGCTCTGGGAATTGACGCTTTTGAGATATTCCGCTTTATAAACCTCATTTATCAAACAGCGGGAGAGCTGTTACATATGGTGATAGGCATTATGGAAATGCTTATGTTGAATACAAAATGTGAATGTGAATTGGATTAAATTACCTGCAAGAAAAAGAGAAACTAACTCGGGAGGAAGTAAAAGGAACCGATCATAGGTAGGAATCAAACAGGGTTGCACAGAAATGTTAAGAGTCTGCTTATAAATGGTTACCCTTCAGGTTTCCTATGAAAAGGTTTCCCGGAATGTCAACGCAGAATTTTAAAAATTTAACATAGTGAAGTTAGATGAAATAATTGCACCTACCACAGTTCTTGCCTACTCAAAATAGAAAGGTTAGAAGAGGTTTACATAAATTCAGACATCCCTAATACCACAAGGATTAGCTGATGCTAAAATCCCAATATGAAAAATCAGAGTAAGCATGGGGAGGAGACCTGTGGGTTTGGCTGAAGAATACAGTGCTGACAATGTGGCTTAGTGGGAATAAGAGAAGCAGAGTAAACAAAGGTAAAATTCTTGAACTTTTTTCCTATGGGCAACCAGTATCTATTTTAGTTTAAAAAATAGTTCAAGATGTGCTTAATGTTCAGTTATAGTTTAGTCACTTTACTTATAAAAATATCATAATTTGAGGGGAAAAAACTCATGTTTTGCTTGCTTTATTAAAAAAGGAAAAAAATTAAAAATTTTAAAAGGTGGGGAGGCACACAAGTCTTCTTATAATGTAGTTCTGTAACTCTATATCTTCGGAAATTCTGAGATGAATTCATGGGCAAAAACATGAGGAAATCAGTAATAATCCCACAATGCCTTCATCACTGAAACTATCCCTGATTTGGGGGGGGGAGGTAAGGTTGATCATCACAATGTGATGCAGAGAATGAAGGAGAGAAAAGTTATATGGAAGAGGAACATACAGAACAGTTATAATAGCCGGTTTTGTTTTTTTTTTTTTAAAGTGGGACATTGAGTTTAGATGGGACTTTGATATTCTGCCCATAAAAAATGCTTCTGGGAATCACAGGGCTCTATGCCTTTGGCCAAAGTACAAATGAATGAGTCACAGAGACAGCTAAGCTGGAACCCCAGGCTGCCCAACACACTGGGAAAATATCGGACCTTCATAACCAGGAGTTTCAGTATTTGCTGTGTCCTTGAAATGCCCTCTCCCCATCGCAGAGACACACATGAAGTTGGTCACATAAGAGCAGTACCAAGAAATAAGAAAAATGACAGGATAAGAAAAGCACAGTCACATCAGGAACAGCAAAAGCAATAGGTAACTACTAGACGTTCTCAAGGAGAAAAAAAGAAACCCTTTAAAATCATCGTGGAGTGCTTTAGACCACTGCTATATCATAGGTATAGGATTCCTCCCCAGAAAATGAATTTGTGTCCCTTGCAACCCTGCCAATTAGAGACAATGTGTGTAAATTGATCAATGGACAGGACAGACTCAAGGCATGTGTATCCTGACAGAAGAGTCTCATCCCGTCATCCTGGGGTGTCCCCTACCCCATCTTCTTCCACCTTTCCTTCCCCCTCACTCTCTTTAATCCTTCACACTACAAAGTCCTTTGATCTGGGCAATGGTGTCGACCTAAAGTCACAAACCTGCCCACAGCCCCCAGAAGCATCCTGAGAAGGCGGTCTTCTATCAAGTTCCCTCCTCAAACAGGACAGGGGTTTGGGGGTGGCATTTCTGCAGGTCGGGGGCCAGCACAGGCTACAGGAAACAGGGTCTGTCTGTCGCTGACTCTCCATCCCCCCACCCCCCCAACCGCCCCCCTCCCCCCCCCCCCCGACTCCCCGCTGCCAAGCAGCTCTCCAGGTCACAGTTCTCAATAAACACATGGGGAAAACAAGCTCATTCTCTTTTTCCCAGTCATTAAAAATAAACCCAAACGGTCCCCAATTGGGAACACACCTACCAATGAAAAAAGTTAAAAGAGAGGGAGGTGCCCACCCACATAATCTTTCCATTCAAAGAGGCACTATTCCACAGCTGCTATGGAGTTTATAATTAACAGACAAGCTTAACCAACAACAGAAGTTTCTGGAATCTACTGTAATTTACACTAGGGCCTTGCTTATTACAAATTTAGATTACAAGCATGGGCTGGATTCTGTGGCTGAATCCAAAAGCCTTCTCCGTGCACCTCTAGCTCAAGTCTCTCGCAATCACTCAGCCTTGCCTATGGGAAGCGGTGCAGGCTGAGGCCTTGGCCTGACCCAACGCGCAGGCAGAAGCAGGGACTGCTCCCGCTCACTCACTGCCCGAGCCCACGGACCACCCACCACTTGCTCCACAGAGCTGTCAGGGGGCTCCGCTGGAACAATGTCACAGTGCACTGAGATGCGTTCACCACGGGGCCTCCCACAGGTCTTTGCAATCATTGGACCGTAAGCTTTTTGTTTCCTTCCTCACCGGCCTCTCCCAGGTCCGATCCTCTCACCCCAGGTTCTAAGACAAGGGTCGGAGGGGGTGGGGGGCGGTGGCTGCCACAGAGGGCAGAGTCTCGGAGCAGAAAGACAGGAGGGCAGAGCAGGGCAGCCTTCACCAGCCTTAGGTGGCTTTGCTGAGTCATCTTTACCATTTGAATCTACTGCATCAAGAGCTACATTACAACAGGGAGTCTCCTTTTACAGGAAAGGTTACTGAGCTCAGAAATACAGTCAGAGACGGGTAACGCCTACACCAGCTTTGTCTGACTCCAGAGTCCACCCTAACTGGTTGTCTCTGCCGCCCCAGAAAGATCTGGTCCCCAAAATCCTCCCTTCCGAGGCTGGCCATGGTGACGACAAATCCTTCAAGGACCATTGGTATGAAATGGGCCTTAAATGTCTCTAAGTCCTGGCTGAAGGTACACATTCCCACAGGAAGAAGCGAGCTGTTGGACTATGACTTGCCATTAATCCCTCTCTAGGCATTAATTGTTAGATACTGGCTCTCACTTGGGGAAAGAGAGCAAGAACAGGAATTTCATATAAGATACAAGAAAGATTTAATAGAAGGAAGGGAAAGAAGACCTTGGTGTTTACTCTTTTCCAAAAAGAAAACCATTTTTAGAAATCAAACACCTTCTCACATATTATACTTTTATGTTCATTGGTAAAACACATAATGGATAAGATTTATTAACTCAATTATGAATTGGTAGCACCATTACTGAATATTTTTTTAAAGATTTTATTTATAATTTATTAGAGAGAGAGAGACTGAGAATGAGAGGGGAGAAGGTCAGAGGGAGAAGCAGAATTTCCGCAGAGCCGGGAGTCCGATATGGGACTCGATCCCGGGACCCCGGGACCATGACCTGAGCCGAAGGCAGTCGCTTAACCAACTGAGCCACCCAGGCGCCCCTGAATATTTATTTTAATGAATAACAGAATCTATTAACATTTGAAAACCTGTAGTATCAGGTGCATCGTACACATAAAGGTGTGCAAACATATGGCCCATGCTACAAACTCCTTCCTTGAAATCCTAAGAGCTCAGGGCCCATAAAGGCCTGACAGAACATTGGGATTTGCTCCAGGTGAGCAGGCCTGATGGGATGTCTTAGGGAAGCCTCCAAAGAGGGAACCTAGAGGTAAAGAATCTGTTATCTTTACCTAAAGGTAAAGATAACAAATCATACTTCACATACTTCATAATTTTGCTTAAGACTAGCCCTCCAGGGGGCGCCTGGGTGGCTCAGTCATTAAGCGGCTGCCTTCAGCTCAGGTCATGATCCCAGGGTCCTCGGATAGAGCCCCTCATCTGGCTTCCTGCTTGGCGGGAAGTCTGCTTCTCCCTCTCCCACTTCCCCCGCCTGTGTTCCCTCTCTCACTATGTCTCTCTCTCTGTGTCAAATAAATAAAAGAAAGAAAGAAAGAAAGAAAGAAAGAAAGAAAGAAAGAAAGAAAGAAAGAAAGAAAGAAAGAAAGAAAAGAAAGAAAAGAAAGAAAAGAAAGAAAGGAAGGGCAAGCCAGCCCTACAGCCCTTTATCCAATGGTCAAATTATTAATTTATAAATTAATACTGACATTTGGGCAGGTGAACTATGGAGCACAGCTACTTGCTATGGGAGGGAATAAATATGAGAAAGGAGGGAGACAGTGTGTCATGGAAAAAAAATTTAGCTCATCCCGATGCCAAACTGACCCTCCTAGACAAACACGAAAGGGTAAAATTATCTAGAAAAAAAAAAGTCTATTCTTTAATGAAGCTTCTGTATCTTCACTTGATTTGGATTGAATAAAAAAGATAACAAGTAACAAACAAAATGACACACACCCACGTTAGTGTGAAAACCACAACAAGGTCACAACTGAACACCCTTCCTTGTCATTTCTCACCAAAGGGAGACCCATTTAAACGTCATCACTACCCCTTCCCAAATCAAAGACTGAGAAGGAGAAAGTACCTCATAAATTCTTGCTACATATATACTGAAGGTCAAACTCACACAGAAAAAGTGGGAAGAAAATAAATTGAAGTCAATGGACTTTAAATGTTTACAGCCCCTTTCACCCTCCATCACCAGTGTTGCCACACCATTCAACATTCCCTGAACAAGGATGCCACCTTGACAACCATACCTTTAAAAAAAAGTCACAGGGTACACTCAGGTGTGTGCAATAAGCAGGTGTTCCCACCACACGCATGCATACACACACACTTCCTGAAGTCCTACTGTGCTTCCTACTTGACCCCAAAGGCAGAATGAGGATGGGTCCTGCTCCCCGGTTCCCTCCAGCATATTCTTCAACTTACCTCACACGTCCTTGCACGGGGGGATCCCTAGAGCCACGGCATCACCACCTCCCATTCACCTACCTCTTCACCCCCAGCACAGTGCTAAGCCCAAAATGCCACACAAAAGCGTGTTGCCAAAACTGGCGAATGAACACGAAACCAGAAGGAAAAAGTAGGTGAAAATGCTTCTGATGTCGACTGTGTGAGGGTTACAAATCCACAAAACGATCATAATGTCTTAGCATTCGATTACTGGGGAAAATCCTTCTCTAACTCTGAACTAACTGGTCAACCTCACTCCCCTGGCCAGTGATATTACCTATGTTATCTAATAAGACGAAAAAGGAAAAGTCTGGTAGTCTGGGTTTCTGACAAAAAGACTTGATTTGAACACCAAAGTTCCAAACAGTAAGGGATCCTTGCACCAGGTCAGAACCTCTCAGAAGAGAACCACTCAGGGAAATAACCTTCAATCCGCTCTCCCCCTTTCCTCAGCCTTTCTCACCAATCACGGAGGTGGACTAGATGTGCTCACCTGGCTTATTTCCTTCCCTCTCGTGGCCCAGCTGCCCCTTGGTGTTCAAACCACAGGTGTAAACTTCCCCATCCTCCAGTAGGAACACGGAGTGGTTTCCTCCACAGGCCACTTCCTTGACGCTTCTATCGGATATGAATCCACACACCTGTGGCTCAGCCACAATCCCTTGCAGGTTGGTGCTGATCCCAGGTTGGCCCAGAGACCAATATCCCCAACATAACATTGTTCTGATCCTTCAGGGAGTCATGTAGCCTAGAAGAGAGTTCTGTAAAAAAAAAAAAAAAAAAAAGGTTAAAGAAAAAAACAGGTCAGAGAAAATCACTTTTAAGTAATAAATATAATCAATTTTAAAAACAACACTCCCCTTAATAGTCTTCAGATACCTTGCATCTCAAAATACATAAATATCATTGAAAATATTTATAGTAATGATGCTATTTTTGTGTTTCAGTAGGAGTTTAAAAAAACATTTCTAAACAACTTTTGTTTGTATAAATGAATAGTGGACACAGAGAGAATGTGACTTTTACATCGCTGATAAGAAACTCCGAGACTCGCTAAAACAATATTGCAAACCATTATGGCAGTAACAGTCTGGAAATTACCCGACTAACTTCATCTTGTCCTTTCTCCTTGCCCCTTTTGAGTTTTCCGCTTATTTCATGTTTTGAGATTTTTTTGAACTGATTAACTACTTTAGGTAGCCTATTGTTAGTTTGGATGGTAATAATTCGCCACTTGAAACAAAAACGAAAAATGAAGAAAGAAATGTTATCTTCTCTGTCGTTTCTTCTTACCCATCCTCTGGCTCTGAGTCAAGCTTCACTTCCTACCTAAAAGTCTCTAGGGATCATTCCAGTCACAGTTAGCCTGCATCCCTCTGACACATCTACTATATTGCCTTGATTGGAGACTTTCTCTGTAGCTTACCTCTTCAGCCAGATTTTAACTCCCTTCAATAGGGACCCCAGTATAACAGACCTCTTTGCTTTAGCAGTTACTCAATCAACTTTTGGTTAATCATTGCTGACTCCAGCCCAAAGTTTCCCCACCTTTTAGAAATTTATGCTTCCCTTTCATACAAACAAAAACAAAATCTCATCGCTCTCTACCAGTTCACACTCACTAGGATGGCTATAATCAAAAGGGCAGATCATAACAAATGCTGGTGAGGATGTGGAGGAACTAGAACCTTCTAGGTTGCTAGAAGGAACATAAAAATGTGCTGGTCCTTTGGGAAATATTCTGACACTTTGTCAAAAGGCTAAATATATAGCTACCATATGATCTGGCAATTTCATTCCTAGGTATATAGCCAAGAGAATTGCAAATATATGTCCACACAAAAACTTGCACATGAGGGGCACCTGGGTGGTTCAGTCAGTAAAACGTCTGACTTTGGCTCAGGTCATGATCTCAGGTTCCTGAGACTGAGCGCAGTGTCAGGCTCCCTGCTCAGTACGGGATATGCTTGTTCCTCTAACACTCCCCTTGCCTCGGGCTTGCGTGCACGCATGCTCTTTTTCACTCTCTCTCAAATAAGTCTTAAAAAAAAAGGGGGTGCCTGGGTGACTCAGTGGGTTAGCCTCTACCATCAGCTCAGGTCATGGTCTCAGGGTCCCGGGATCGAGCCCCACATCGGGCTCTCTGCTTAGTGGGGAGAGAGCCCATCCTCCTCTCCCTCTGCCTGCCTCTCTGCCTACTTGTGATCTCTCTCTCTCTCTCTGTCAAATAAATAAAATCTTTAAATGAAAAACAAAACACTTGTACACGAGTGTTCATAGCAGCATTACTTATAATACAAAAGGCAAAAATAAACCCAAATACCTTTCGATTGATGAATGGATAAACAAAATGGGGCACTTCACACAGGAGAGTATTATTTGGCTGCCTATAGTAATGTTATCTGACTTATTCTTTGAACTCCTAAGGCTTTCAGGAAAGACATGGAAAACCCAAAATGAAATATAAAACTGAATCTCAAGGTGCTTTCTTAACCAAAAAGTTCTGTTTCTTCCCAAGATTTGTATTCCTTATCTAGACTTTCGAACTAAAAGGAGCTTAACTGTTATTAAGCTTAACTGTTATTCTTTGAGTTAATTACAAAGGGAGGTGAGATGAAACACAAATTGGGGCAGGGGGGTAGGATATGCATGTTCAAAGACCAGCAAAATCACATAATATTTTCATAATTTAATTTTCCCAACTAACTTCTTTTGTCATTTTTAATGTTTCATGAATTTGATAAGACGATAAGGCTATTCATCTTATCCCGCCTACCAATAAGTACGTAAGCAGCATCACAGAGCTTGCTATACAGCAGTCGCTGTGCTAATAAGCATTTTCTATTATTTCATCTTCACAACAACCTTGTGCCATAAGTACTACTTTTAGCTTCATTTTCAGATAAGGCTAGCCTCAGAGAGACTGAGAAGCATGCCCAAGGTCACACAGCTAGAAGGCGTCAGCACCAGGCTACCAATCGAGGCCTGATGCCAATGTCCACAGTCTTATCCACTGGGCCGCACTGCCACCCAAGCAGATTTAGCAGTCACCTACAGGGGCAAGGACACAAAAATTACTTGCAGAATGACTAACTGTCATCAGGATACAATACAGGATGGCCTGCAAAGTTGAAAACAAAGTTGCCCTCTGAGAGTGAAACTAGTCAGAATTAAGAGATAATGACTGAGATTAGGCAGCTGTAGCATTAAGCCATCCCCTTAACCAGCCAAGTACAAACAGTGCATCTAAAAATATGACATCAAGAAGCTATGATTGTATATCTGCAAAAAGATCTATAAACAACGCTCGCAGCAGCTTTATTCATACTAAACAAAAATGGCAGCAACCCAAATGTCCATCAACAGGAAGCTGGATAAACAGACTATGTAGTATATTCATACAAAGAACACTACTCACCAATAAAACGGGGGGAGGGGGCATGGCTGAAACGCACTTAATGTAAAAGAAAGCTGCAACTCAATGTATGCAATCTTTCTGAATAATAAAGGTTTCAAAAAAATTCCTCACAGGTGTTATCGACTGCTTTTTTTTTTTCCCCCGACTGCTTTTTTTTAATCCATGTCCCCAAGCCCCTCTTCATCTAGTAACAAAAATTCGCTGCTCTCTTGCACAAGGGTAAGATTGGCCAAGCCAATCAAAGAACACCACTCCAGAGGCACGTAGCTGGCTCAGTCGGTTAAGCTGCTGCCTTCGGCTCAGGTCATGATCCCCGGGTCCTGGGACTGAGCCCCAAGCATGCTCAGTAGGGAGCCTGCTTCTCCCTCCCCCTCTCCTGCTCCCCCTGCTTGTTCGTGCTCTCCGTCAAATAAATAAATAAATGAAATCTTAAAAAAAAAAAAAACCAACACCCCACAAGGCATACACATGACCCCAACCAAGCCAGAGAAGGCCACCCCTAAGCCACAAGACATGACCACAGCAAACCAGTAAGAGAATGCCCCTGAGCCATTGTGATTGGTTCAGGGATAGGTTCACAGTCCCAAGGGAGCCAGAGTCCTTCCCCGAGAAGCTCACTTGAGTTCTGAAGGAAGACTGCCTTTCCCCTCTGAAGGCGAACTAAGGCTGCTGGAAGCTCCGTTCCCTGCCACACGAGGATGCCTTTAAGACATTCCGACTCTCCCAGCCGCAGAGTTTCAAACACAAGACACAAAATGAGTCCCAATACTGTTGCTTGGGGGGGAGGTCCCCCCCTTGCCTGGTACCAGCACCACCACCTTCCCCTTCCTACCTGCACTGTTCTTCATTATTTGTGGACCCCATGCACGCGAATTTACCTACTCACTCAAATGCATTTGCGACCGAAGAGCAATACTTGGAGCATCTCTGCAGTCATTCTCAGAGACGGGCAGAGAGGAGAAAAATCTGAGTCACCCTAGGCGCACATTCCTAGCCAAAGTCGAACAAGAGGACGCTCTGCCTTCTCGTTCAGACTCTCCTACTGCAAAGATGTGGTCTTTCTGCTCCCTATTTAGTGCCACACTTTTCAGATTTTTATAGATTTTTGGTGATTTTGCTATTTAAAATGCCCCCAAGCACAGTGCCGGAGCTGCCCAGTGTTCCTAAGTACCAGAAGGCTTTTCTCTGTGCCTCAAAGAGAAAACACACGGATTAGATGAGCTTTCCTCCTGCCTGAGGGACACTGCTGTCGGCTGTGAGTTCAATGTTAATCCCTCAAGCATGGGACGTATCTAAGACAAGGAAGAAGGAATTCACCAATCTGTACATGTGGTGGCTGTGGAAAGTGCTCAAGTAACATCTACAGTGCACAACGAAGTGACAGGAAAGATGGAAAAGTAGCTGAATGTGGGGATTCACGAGATGATTAGCGTGTGTAGGGGACAGCACTGCTGGGAGGCTGAAAGCCAAAGAAATACACCGTTGTGTTACCGAGGATCCGAAAAAGGTAAAAAATCCTCTTGGCTAGTGTTCTGTCATAAAAAAAATATTGTCTACAATTGATCGTTTTATATATATATATATATATATATATATATACACACACACACACATATATATACATATATTAAACTAGGTGTTTAAACAGAAATACACATAAAACACACACAAAACAAGGTTATATACAGACTGGCTAAGCAGAGGCTCTCAGCAGAAACCTTGCTAACCCCGTATCACTAGAGGAGCAGTAGCTGAGGACTCACTAATTCAGTATTTGCAGCGGCTTTGTGGAACATAACTACCACAAACAACAAATATCAACAGTACATAGTGGAACCTCCCTTTTTTGCTTATTTAAGATTTGTTCAAATTGGATTTCTGTCATTCGAAATTTTTTTAAAAAGTCCTGGCCGATAATATTAATAATTGCATTATTAATAATAGCAGCAGGTAAGACTTAATTTGAGCTGACTCTGAGTCTGGCACTTTTGCTCTGTGCACCACAGATATTAGCTCATTTTACCTTCTATGAGGTAGGTGCTGCTATTATCATGTCTATGTTATAAATGGAAAAGAGTGGAACCAAAAAAAAGGGGGGTAAAGGAAAAAGATAATAAGACAGAGAATGAAGGGCTTTGACTAAATCACACAACTAGACAATGGCAGAGTTAGGATTTAAGCACAGAGTCTGTGTTCATGACCATTATGCCATCTAATCAGGAACCTAGAAAATAAGAAATCAGCCAAAGGGTCAGAATTTCCCAATGCCCCCAGCACCATGCAGAAAGAATGGGTACCATTACCAGTCAACCTATGTGGAAGGCTAAGTAATCACTGCCCAAGAGTGGAGGTGGGTAGATCAGACTCCATAACATTAGTCATTAAATTCACCCAGCCACTTGCCTTACTTAGATTCCATGATTAACAAGCAACCTTAAATAACTTGGTTTCCAAGGCAGCTTCTACTATGGGGAAAGAACACCGTGACCAGCTGACCCAAATGTCCCAGCCTTCTTGGCATTTCTACTTCTCATTATCAATTTGGCATCCTGGATGTATTAGCTTCTTGTAAGTTTGTTTGGCTTGAGTCGCTCCTTGAGAGTCAGCTGAACTCTCGGTGCTTTGGTCAACGGCAAGCCTGAGGAAGCCGCCTGACGTATGGCCTCATCCTGATTTAACTACGATTTATTTCAAAAGAGACTAGAACTGTTGTTCAAGAAAACATCAAAAATCCTTCTCACCTGAGTTACTGTAATGGAATTTTCAAGTAGTCAAATAACAACTTGCTAGGGGAAATAACAAAAGAGGAACCACAAGTAAAATGTATTCCCATGAATGGATTAAAAACCCTAATTAGAAATGTGATCTAGGTCATCGTGACGCTCTGCCAAAACTATAGCAGGAGGCACTAAAACTATCCAGCTTTCAGGAGAGAAGTTCAGGGCGGGGCAGAGAAGCAGCCATTAATCCAGCTTTCACTTAAAAGTACACTCTAGAAGAACCCCCAAATCTAGCAGCGACTGGCATCCGTGAATTTATAAAGTCTAGCTTCAGCAGCGTTCTTCATCACTTGGCATTTTTCTCTCCCAGGTCCTTCCACCCGTTTTCCCTCACTCACTGTCTCTCCCATGCTCCTGGAGCAGTGCAATCTTCTCCCTCCTTTCAGAACACACAATTACGAGCTACGAGCAGTGCTGCAGAAGAATACAGGACTGTGCTCTGGCTCGGCACCTACGCCAGCCACTGCAGTCCCAGCCCCTCCTTTTCCTGCCTGATCGCCCCGTCACAAAGCAAAAGGAAGGAAGACGTTCTGTTCCCTCCATGTCACACCTGGTACTTTCCCCAGCCCTTCTCCTCATCTATTTTTGGTAAAAGAGTCAGGATAATCTCAGCAAGGTTTAAGGGTCAAAAGGACTAAAGTTCAAGCCTGAATTAACCACATGCTAGCTGTGAAACCTTGGGGGAAGATATTTAGCCACTGTTTCCTGTTTCCTGTCTCTAAAATGGGGAGAAGAGTGCTTAGCATGATGCCCAACATACAACACTAAGTGAGCAATAAATGTCAGCTGCTATATCACTGTAACTCCCTAGTCCGAGTGCTCTTCCCTGAGACCCTCGGCAATCAGGACAGCCCCTAAGAGAGGCTGGGGTTATGACTCCTTTCCTCCTCCCCGTGGTTAGCATTCACTGTGTTCCCCCAAATCTGTGCCACGGCGAAGCAGCACAAACCACCATCTGTCATAACTTGATGAAGGGGATTCGAGGTTGCTAGGAGAAAGTTCTTGGCATGTCTTTTCTTTTAAATTCGGGGAGGGGGGGTAGATAAAGCTCTTTTTATCAGTCCTAGTAAGTTGAATGCTAAAAGATAAGCTGTAATTCCGAAACTTTGTCTTATTAATCAGACCATGCACACAGCAGCCTAACTCAGTGAAACCCAAATAACACTCGGGCAGGACTTCTAATCTCATTTATAATAGGGATAAGCATCCTTACAAATAAGCTTAGAAGACATTACCTGCGTGATGTATGGGGAAAAGGGGATCTTTTTCAACAGCAGGAAAAGGGAATGCCCAAGGCTTTAGTGCTCTGCAGGCCCTCCCCAAATCCAAGCTTGAAATAAATTTGGAGTCAAAATTCAAATGCAGAATTAACTCCAGTAACAAAGACGATTCATTCTGATGACACACTTTATTGTTAAAAAATGTTACTACCAAAAGAGAAGTTTTCACTCATGAGAATCCGCTCCTTGCTTTCTCTTTCTCCTTCACTTCTGCTGGATTTTGGTTCTCTGACTCTTTTAGCCAGCATAGGAACCATCTCTAGCCCTCCCCAAATGATCCCATTACAGGTGGCACCTTCTTCTCCGGCTGGTGCGGGGCCCTGTAAAGCTAGAAGAACGATCTCTGCTCTCTGCGTAACCTGTGGGCTGCCTTCAAAAGACACTTGACCAGCCTGGCAAGAACGGAAAAGTCTGACAACACCAAGTCAAAAACATGGAGCAACCAGGGCTCTTACACACAGCTGGTGGGAGTGTAAATTGACATAACCACTTTGGAAAACAAGTTGGCATCATCCAGTGAAGGTGAAGATATGAAAAGCCCACAGTATGGCAGGTTCACTCCTACACATATGACCAGTGCGGTCCAACTTACCAAGCAGCTATGAGGCCCCTGCACCATGCTGAGAACTGGAGGTACAAAGATGAGTGAAACCTGGAAACTGAACTTTCGGCAAAGATGGAAATGTTACACACCTGCGCTGTCCAGTATGGTAGCCACTAGCCACACACGGCTACTGAATCCTTGAAATGTGGCTAGTGCAACTTAGGGGCTGAAATTACCTGAAATCACTTTTAATTTTAATCCAAGTCATATGTAGCTAGTGGCGACCTTATTGTACAGTGAAACAAGGACCCCATGGCCATGTACCTTAAGATATATGCACAAGGATGTACGGGTCGGCACTGTTTGAAATCCGTAAAACAAAGACAACCCAAATGTCCATCAATAAGGAAATGGATACACTGTGGCACAGCAGTCAAAAATAAATGCACTCTATAAGCAAGCACCAGGGAAGCTAACCCTTAAAAGCAATGTTGAGGGGGAAAAAATGTTCCACAAGAATAACAAGTATTTGTAGATAAAAACATTAGTGGTGGCAAAGCTATGGAGAAAAGAAAAAAAAAAAAAGATAAATACAATATACAAGGTAATGATTTTGGAGCCGAGAGAGTTGGAGGATACAGAGTGTAAGGAGCACAATAGGAGCTTCGACAGCATGGCTGATGCTCTGTTTCCGTTCTTGCATTGTTGCCTCCTAGAATATATATTACATGTACTGTCTTATGCCTACAATTACTTCATAGTAAAAGAAACCGAAAAGCACTATGGAGGTAGTGTTGCTGCTTCTTGCATCTCGTCCACCAACTCCGCCCGTGCACAGGCTGGGAGCTTCTCCACAGCGGGGATAGGTTTCACTCATCTCTGTGTCTCCAGTTCTCAGCAAAGTGCAGGAGCCAGCAGCGGCTTGCTAAGTGTCCTGGTGACCTGAACACAGATCAGGAAAAACCAGCACTCCCACAACTTAAGTTTGTTAACAGTTTTGTCATCGAGGTTATACTAAAGAAACATTCCCTATGCATTAACAAAAAATAATACTGTATTTCCTCCATTCTCAAATGCACCCTCATAACCACGTTTCAGCAGATCTGAATACTTTCAATGCCTTCTACAGTTGAAGCTGTCATTAAAGGGTGGTGTTTCTCAGCACCACCGGCATGCTAGAATTGAGGAACATAAGCTCGGGGAAGGAAGGACTGAGCCTCTTTTGTTCATTTCCCAATCCTTAGAGAAGTGTCTGCCACACAGTAGGGACTCGATAAATACTGGCTAAATAACGAAAAATAGTTACTATTACTACAAGCCTACTATGTATCTGAGTCTTGCTAAAAACTTTACACAGATTATTTAGTTTGCCCTTTACAATAACTTCAAGCCTTAGCAAGGTCAAGTGCCCAAAACACTACGTGTAATTAAGTAGTTGAAATAGACACCTAGTAAGTGGCAAAGGCAGGATTCATATCTAGACTCCAAAGTCCACGCTCTTAAATATGACACGATACCGTCTCACAAACAAATGAAGCCAAGTTCCGCCCCTTCACCAATTTTGGAAAATAAATGTTTAAAGAAAACTGCCTACAGTTAGTGAGCTTATATTAGCTGAATCACCAGGCATGTTTATAGAAAAACAGAACCTATGTTAGCCAGAGATGGGGGAGAGGTGAATGAAACAATCTCATAGATAGCCCGACTTTCCTCCATATCCACCCTGACTTATAATAATAATCCAGTTTGATTTACACACAGAAACACATGCCCCCGACACCAGTAAGTATTATTTCCGAATGCAGTAAATGTCTAAAGAGAACAGTTATATCACCAAAAGGATCATCTTATTAAAAAGACCTTCAGGGGCGCCTGGGTGGCCCAGTGGGTTAAAGCCTCGGCCTTAGACTCAGGTCATGATCTCAGGGTCCCGGGATCGAGCCCCGCATCGGGCTCTCTGCTCGGCAAGGAGCCTGCTTCCCCCCTCTCTCTGCCTGTCTCTGTGCCTACTTGTGATCTCTCTCTCTCTCTGTCAAATAAATACATAAAATCTTTAAAAAAAAAAAAAAAAAAGACCTTCAAAGTCCACTTGATCCAACCTCTAGGCAAGAGACTTCATTCCTAACCTCATTTTAATGGCAGCTGAAACCTTCCGAGGCCAAATGACTTTGGTCCTCTGAGAAGTGGTTGAAGCAGAGACCAGAAACTAGGTCTCCTACTTCCTGGGCTCACCTTGTTCTCTTCACTACATCACAGCAGAGGGAAGTTATTAAGGATTTGTTAAGGTCCCTTTCTAGGCAGCTATAGTAACTTGAGTCCTTTACATAGTTTATCCTGTTTAATCTTCTTGTCAAATCCGTGAGTTAGATATTACCTCTATGTACAAGATGAGGAAAGTGGATTCAGAGAAATTAGGTAACTCACCACAGGTCACACCTTTGGCATCTGGACTAGAAGCCAGAATGGTTTTTCCTCACCTTGAAGACCTGCAAGTTAAAGAAATCATAATTAACATTAGCACAGTGCTACAAGGTGCTTTCACGTTATTGAAAAGAAAAGGAGAAGTAAATTTCTGAAAATAAGAACATCTTTATCTTATGCAAGCTTAAATATTCCCCAGTAGCTGCATCTTAAGACTGGAGTTTGGTTAAATTCCAATAAGATAATCTCTAACCAAATACAAAGATGTCGCCTCTAAAAATGAACTTGAGACACAGATAGCTTCTTAAAAAAATCACTGGCGTTTGTAGTAAACATAAAGGAAAAATAATTTTTAAATACCCCATTTCAGTTAAAAAGAGAAAATTTTGAAAAATAATTCAATTTTGTCTATTTTCCTCCATTTTTTCCATGTACCACACACATAGCTCATTTTGCCAGAACTGTTTTGAAGACTTTCTCTTTCATTCCTGTCATCACCACATCCTCTTTCATGCAAAACAAGATAAGACTGAGAGGCACCTTAAATCTCTCAAAAGCAAAAGTCATCCATTATTTTAATGTTTTATCATCATACCTCTAAATTCTATTTTCTTATGTAGAAAATCCCATCCAATTTGGAAAATATTTCTTTCATTTCTGAAACTGCAGCAAAACTATCTTGTATCTCCAGGAGGAGTGCAACTCTCATGTCTTTAAAAATCTTTTTAATTCTTATGCAAATCTTAAGAAATTTAAATTTGTTACTCAGAACGAAATGCTATAACCAACGACTCTCCACACCATTTGGAACATTTCAGAATCTCTGTTTCTTTTTTCAAAAATAAAAACCCAACTACTTACAGAACAAGTAAAACTGTATGCTAATCGACCATTTCTTTTTTACATGCGAAAGGAGTTTTGCCAAAGATGCTGTGAGCCTTCCTCCTTGATTCGTGCATACCTTCTCCAGAAGGTTCCTAGCCTTAGTGTGGTCAGACAATAATGTGTAATTCATCTATTTTGCTTTAAAAGGAGGTTAAACATATTACTCCCCTTTTCTGATTTATAATGTCATTCCCCTGACCCCTGGGTAAAATAAAGTACGAGAGAGCTTCCCCGTAATCTGCCTACTAAAACAAGGCATCTCTCCAGAGTCACTGCATTTAAAAAGGGTGCCAATCCTCATTCTATTTCACTTTTCTTTCTTCTCAGTCTGGAGTTAAAAATCAGCTCACTTGATGTTATCAAATCATCAAATGAAAGGTTCTAGAAATAGCTTCCTATTTGTGGAAGGAGCCAGAAGACATACAAAAATGGAAGAGAGCTCTCGAATCGTCTTTGCTAAAGCATTCCGTGTGTAACGAATGCAAGCAAAATCCTGAAAGGCTTGCTTAGCTGTGAATTCAAGGTACTTCCTAATGGGGCTGATTTTAAAAGCTAAAGAACAACAAGAACAACGTAACCAGAAAACAGCCAAAAACCGTAACAGACCAAAAGCAAAGTTCAAATACACATTCCCCGGGGCCCGCGGTGCATACCCAGAATCACTGCACGGCTGCTTTAGGTGCTGCTCTACCGCGCTCCCGGGCTCATCTGTTTCAGGTTACACATGCTCTTCTCAGTCAATTGTCCCGGTTAGCTCACGCCACACGTTTACAAATGACTCAAAGTGCCACCTGCCCCCGAACGTCCCAGCTCCTGACACCCCCGCGCCCGTCCACGCACTTACGTGTCCGCACACACACACACACACACACACACACCCTCGCCCCCGGCTCCGCCCCGCAGGCGGACTCGGGCGAGGCGAGCCGGGTACGGCCTCCGCCGGGTGGGTGGTGCCGGGCGCCGCGGCCCCACCGGCGCTGTCAGCTCAGACGCCGAGCCCCGCGTCCTCAGTGCAAACTCTTCGCGGCAGCCGGGGTCCCCCCAAAACGCGGAGGCCTCGCCGGCTCCCTTTACGCGGGGAAACGTCCGCGTTCCTCACCGCGAGGCTGTCACCGGAGCCCCGGAATTCAAATGGGGACAGGCGAGGAGGAAGGGGAGGATCCTCTTTTTGACTTTCTGCGTCGCAATTCCTCCTGGTCTGCACGCAGCCGAGTTGGGGTGGGGGGCGCTCCCATTTTTAAGGCTGCTTCCGGCCTTTCTGGGCGCGGGGGATCTTTCGGTCCCAGGGCAAGCCCGGAGAACGCCCGGGAGGCGCGCGCGAAGCCGAAGGGCACCTAGCGCGCCCGGCCTCGGCGCAGCCCGGCCGCCGGCCTCCCGCGCCCCGCAGGCGTTGCAGCCGCCGCGCTCCGACCTCCCCGCGCGCCCGACTCCAGGTCGTCGCGCGGAGCTCCCTGCAGCCGCAGCAGCCCCTCGGGGAGCCGCGCGCTGACAGCCGTGCCCCGCGGAACGCGGCGGTCGCGCGGCTGCAGCGCCGCGGTGACTTCTTCCCTGGAACCCCGGCCCCCGACCCGCGTACCTTGGCGGCCGCCGAACCGCCGCTCGGGATTCCGACTGTGACAGCCCCTCTGGCCCGGCTCGGGGTTTCTCCGTATTCGGCGTCACAATAATAAGGAAGTTTCCCCGCAAGCCTGCGGGCGGCGGAATGCGCTGGGCGAATGACTTCCCACCCGGCCAATGGGCGCCCTTCTGGGGCGGATTGGCACCAATGGCGGCCGCGGCGGAGCCGGAGGCGGGGCGCCGAGGTCCGCGGGCGGGAGGCGGGGAGAGGCCCAGGACCGGGAGGGAGGCGGGGGCAGCCCGAGGTGACAGGAGCCGCGGGCCCCGCGAAGGGACAGCGGCGCTGGCGTGTGTTGGCCACGAACCGGCTGCCAGACACAGAGCGTTCGCGCCGGAACAGGATTGCTTTTCACTGACGGGAAGGCGAGCGGGACTGATCAGCGGTCGGTTTTTCAGGTTCTGGGTTCTGGGTCCTAATATTTATGCAGAGGTGACCGAAAGCCTTGAGCATGGGAGGAAAATCTAGAGGGTGACAACTGAGGGTGAGTTATGAAGCGTTTTATTCCGCAGTGGAGGAGTCTTCTGTTTCATACCTCTCGGGAGGACTGGAGGAAGCGCCGAACCTTTGAAACGCGGGCTGCGCGGTGCGAGAGAGGCGGGAAGGAAGTCGGGTGCAGAGGCCCCACTGCCTGGGCCCTCCAGGAGAGTTGGGGGTTGAAGAGGAGAGCGGTGCTGCGGAAGCATGGAGGGCTTGGGACACTGGAGAGTGGAGGCTGGCGGAGCATGAAAAGTCACTGAGTAGATTTTAAATCTTATCATCTGAAAGACACCATGTGGCTTCTTTAATGGATAAGGAAGTTTGTCCTCCCCTACTTTCCCTGGCACTGAATCTCAGAGCTTTCTCTTCCTCCCCAAGGTCACAGTGTTTTCAGAGTTCCTGTAGTCCTTGTCCTTTTGAAGAAAACATTCTCGCAGAGATGACTTCATGTATCTATTGTTCCCCCACTCCCCCCTTAAATTTGAAGCACAGAAGCAGAACACACTGGGAAGGTACCACTCTAACCCAAAAGAGTGGCTTTCCTAGTGGATGAATTTCTGTAACCTGTCATTTGAACTGGAAAGGTCCTTTGAGGCCAGATTCTTCCCAAGGACTTTCAAATCAGGTCAAGTCTGCAATTACCTGTTCTGGAAATCTAATAGATTGACCAAACCCTCCCCCCCCAAAAAAAAAGTTTTGAGGAGTGGTATATTCTGGGGATGGGTCAATGTTGGCTGACCTATGAACTCTCAATGAAATAAAGCAGGTTGTCAAATGCTCCTGGGACAAGAAAGATAAGAAAAGCAAAATCTCAAATTATCAGGTAGCTAAGGTCATCTAAGAAAATTTCAGCCTTTGAAGTTTGAATCACACTGGACACCTTTAGAAACACCGGGGACAAGATTTGCAAGATTCCCTTATGCAGTTTCACAGAAGTCTAGATATCTCACAAAGACATAATCCCAATCTAGAGATGGTGTCACAAAAAGGAGCTGGAGGAATAGCCAGAGAAGAGTCATGGTAGGAAGGAAGGTTTCCCATGGAAGGGAAGGAGAGAGCAAGATTCTATTTTCATGTGCCAAATATGAGGTTGTAATCAGTCAGCATTTAGGTCAATATATTTGTCCCATGGCTTAAGTGTTTTCATATGAAATTTAGTCTTGAGGAAAAAATTGGTTATCAAAGACTCAAGCCCAGGGGTGCCTGGGTGGCTCAGTGGGTTAAAGCCTCTGCCTTTGGCTCAGGTCCTGATCTCAGGGTCCTGGAATCAAGCCCCGCATCGGGCTCTCTGCCCAGCCTGCTTCCTCCTCTCTCTCTGCCTACTTGTGATCTCTCTCTGTCAAATAAATAAATAAAATCTTAAAAAAAAAAAAAAGACTCAAGCCTGGAGATGGAATATAAGTATGTCTAAATTACAAACTAAAGTACTGTAAGCTTCCTTACCAAATAAATATCCAGAACCCTAGGAACTTATTTACATGTAGAACAATCAGTGAAGATACTCGGAGTACTTCATTTTATTTTCTTAATTGAACCAACATAAAATGCCAATTTCTTTAGCAAGCATGTCCTGCTCCATTTACCAAAATGGCTTTGAATGGCCCCAACAATAGTCTTAATAACAGGTATTTAAACTGGTTTGAGAGACCATACTTTACTTTTTCTATAGCTCCATCTTTCACCCGTTTCTTTTTGGCTTCCCGTATGTTCCCCCAACAAATATACTGTATATTGAGCATCTACTGTAATACCAGCCCCTGTGGATATCTTGGTGAGCAAAATGGCACAGTCCCTGTTTCCTTCAAGGGGAAGGCAAATATTAACCGAATCAATGTACCAAGGAGTACATAGTTGCTAACTAAGATAAATGTTATGAAAGAAAACATTCATGTTAAAAATAAAAAATTTAGCCTAAATAACAACTGTAAACAAAATTGACTCTCAGTTAATGCTATGCACACTGACGTATTTAGGGGAAGTATACTGATATCTGCAACTTATTTTGAAATGTGCATTTTAAAAAAATGGATGGAAGGATTGATAGAGAGATGGACAGCTGGATATACATGTAATAAATCCAGTATCCCAAAATGTTAATTATAGACTCTCCATGGTAGGTAGATGGGGAGGGGTTGGGGATACCTGGGTGGCTCCGTTGGTTAATCTTCGGCTCAGGTCATGACTGGGATCAAGGCCCACATGCGGCTCCCTGCTCAGTGGGAGCCTGGTTCTCCCTCTCCAGGTCCCCCTGCTTGTGTTCCCTCTCTTGGTATCTGTCTCTCTCTGTCAAATAAGTAAATAAAATCTTTTAAAAAATTTTTATGATAGGGCGCCTGGGTGGCTCAGTTGGTTGGGCGACTGCCTTCGGCTCAGGTCATGATCCCGGAGTCTCGGGATAGAGTCCCACATCGGGCTCCCGGCTCCACGGGGAGTCTGCTTCTCCCTCTGACCTTCTCCCCTCTCATGCTCTCTCTCTCTCTCTCTCTCAAATAAATAAATAAAATCTTTAAAAAAAATGTTTACGATAACAAACATTAGAAAACAAAAATAAATAATAAGAGATGGGATAAATTGTAACTGTAGCGTTTGACAGGCAGAAGGGATCGTGCAGTCCGGCTCTGGCACTGGACAGATGAGGAATTCCCAGCAACGGAGGGAGGACGCCCAGTGCTGCTTCGCTTCCACCTGAACACACACCCATTTGCACCATTTTTTAGAGCTCACTTTTTGAAATGCTGGTGCCTATTTCAAATTGAAAGAAATTCTCCATACAGTAGGAATACTGTTTAATGACGACTGTTTTCTGTGTTTAACTTACTTACCTGACAGACAAACATGAACTTGGTAAACTTAGAGACAGATCAGACTTGAGGGGAAAAAACAGGTTGACCACAACATTCCTTCTTTCAGGTATACTTTTGAGGAAATAAGTGTCTTCACCTCTGAGAAAGGAAAGCAATGATTATTTGACAGGTAATGTGTGCATACTCTGTAAAGCTACATAATGAAAAAGGTGTTTCTTGGTCCCCCCCCACCCCCCCAAAATACTCATTTTGTCCATGTAGTCAATATTCAAAGGAAAATTTGGTTGTCAAACATTTTTTACATGTTTTCACTGTTTTTTGTTGTTTAATACAGTTTACCCAAGAAGCCCATATAGGCCCAGGCTAAATTATCTAAACTTATTGAAAACTGTCCTATAACACACAGCATTGATTTATTAATGTGAAAAATAACTTGGAAGAAAAATATCATGGTAAATCAATATTGCCATCAATCAAATAATTATTAAAAATTTAGTCAATGTCTTTTTTTTTAAAGATTTTATTAATTTATTTATTTGACAGAGAGAGAGCGATCACAAGTAGGCAGAGAGGCAGGCAGAGAGAGAGGGGGAAGCAGGCTCCCTGCTGAGCAGAGAGCCTGATGCGGGGCTCATTCCCAGGACCCTGAGATCATGACCTGAGCTGAAGGCAGAGGCTTTAACCCACTGAGCCACCCAGGCGCCCCTAGTCAATATCTTCTATATGTATTGCCGGATAGGAAACATTATTCTTGACTACAAAGAGCTTACAGCCTTTGACTATTCCTTCGTGTTTCTTGAAACTATTCATAGCTTAATTTTGCATTTTTTTTAAATCAGTCTATTTGGTTGGAGCACAACCACCTTACCTTAAATATAAGAAACTCAGTAATATCCTATAGGTTAATACTAGTTAATGTTACAAAAAAACATTGGATGATTGAGCATTTCCTAAGAAAGCCTTTAGGGTAAGCTTTTGTTTGTCCCTGGAGATGCATGCGATAAAGTCTTTAGGAAGTGACATCATTCATGAAAATTTCTCTTCTTACAAGGTCCCAAAACTTGTATCCTTGGAAGTGGTATCCAACCTACCACTAGGACTGTGCTGACAAAACAAGACCCCAGGGGAATACAGCAAAGAGCATGTCTATTGCTGCGTAGCTGCAGAGTGTGCGCAGATTTTAACTGCCAAAAATCAGGCAACTGTTTTACCCATCTAGATACAAAGAAAACCCCAAATTCTCCAGAAGTTCACTTGTGTCAAATCAAAATAAAATCATCAAAACATGAAAAACCCCTTTTCTTTGAAGTTAAAGATTAAATCTGGGTCAAATGAAATTTAAGGAATTTTATTATATCCTAGAAAAGCTAATGTGACCCTATGGAAGTATAAAGGGGCATGAATAAAACAGTATTAGACAACTTTATAACTTGGCCATAAATTCAGGAAATGCAGGTGAATATGCATAATAAGTGGTTCCTTGCTTTACTGTTCTGATACATCATATGTTCCATGACATTACCTGATACACTAAGTGTGTTATCCCTTGTGGTGATGCATAGTTCGGGTTGCATTGAGTGTAGTGCAGTAATACATTTTCCTTAATCCTCACAGAAGCATATTCAATATGTTGTCTCAGTTGACTTCTCTCATTTTTACTAATTAAACTTTGGGGCACCTGGGTGGCTCAGTTGGTTGAGTGTCTACCTTCAGCTTAGGTAGTGATCCCAGGGTCCTGGGATTGAGCCCCAGGTTGGGCTCCCTGCTTGGCAAGGAGCCTGCTTCTCCCTCTGCCTCTGCCCTTCCCCCCATCAGTGCTAGCTCTCTCTGTCTTTCTCTTTCTCAAGTAAATAAAATCTTTAAAAATAAATAAGTGAACCTATATCTTCAACATACTCCAGAAGAAGCAAGTAATCAGAGGAGTTTCTATCTGTAAAGTTGATATATAATATAACATAAAATAACAATAAGAGGGGTGCCTGAGTGGTTCAGTGGGTTAAAGCCTCTGCCTTTGGCTCGGGTCATGATCTCAGGGTTCTGGGATCAAGCCCCGCATTGGGATCTCTGCTCAACAGGGAGCCTGCTTCCTCCTCACTCTCTGTCTGCCTCTCTGCCTACTTGTGATTTCTCTCTGTCAAATAAATAAATAAATAAATAAATATCTTTTAAAAATAAATAAATAACAATAAGAATCTGTAAAAAAAAATAGTATTGCATTTCCAAACTTTATGGCTACCCTTCATATAAAGGGGAACTGATGACTGGTATTTAACTTTCCATTGGTCTCCAGCATTTGTCTTCATCCTACATGTAGGTAAAAGCCCAGTAAAATCAACCATTATATTCACTTTTAAATTGTTGACTAACAAATTATTCTTTTTTTTCAATTTTTTAGTAACATATAATGTATTATTTGCCCCAGGGTACATGTCTGTAAATCATCAGGCTTACACATTTCACAGCATTTGCCATAGCACATAGCCTCCCCAATGTCCATAACCTACCCTCCCCGCTACCTCCCAGCCACCCTTAGTTTGTTGTTTTTTGTTTTGTTTTGTTTTGTTTTTAAGATTTTATTTATTTATTTGAGAGAGAGAGAGAGAGATCATGAGAGGGGAGAAGGTCAGAGGGAGAAGCAGACTCCCCATGGAGCCGGGAGTCTGATGTGGGACTTGATCCGGGGACTCCAAGATCATGACCTGAGCTGAAGGCAGTCGCTCAACCAACTGAGCCACCCAGGCGCCCCCTTAGTTTGTTTTGTGAGTTTAGGAGTCTCTATGGTTTGTCTCCTTCCCCATCCCATCTTGTTTCGTTTCTCTCCCCTACCTCCAACAACCCCCCACCCTGCCTCTCAAATTCTTCATGTCAGAGAGATCATGTGATAATTGTCTTTCTCTGACTGACTTATTTCGCTTAGCATAATACCCTCTAGTTCCATCCACGTCATTGCAAATGGCAAGATTTCATTTCTCTTGATGGCTGCATAGT
>CM052800.1:63891049-63906884 GCA_028533885.1 Nasua narica | reverse complement strand
CCATTTGTTGAAGAGACTGTCTTTTTTCCTTTGGATATTCTTTCCTGCTTTGTCGAAGATTAGTTGACCATAGAGTTGAGGTTCCATTTCTGGGCTCTCTATTCTGTTCCACTGATCTATGTGTCTGTTTTTGTGCCAGTACCACACTGTCTTGATGATTACCGCTTTGTAATATAGCTTGAAGTCTGGAATTGTGATGTTGCCGACTTTGGTTTTCTTTTTCAACATTCCTCTGGCTATT
The DNA here is from genome assembly GCA_028533885.1 of Nasua narica. Lineage (NCBI taxonomy): Eukaryota > Metazoa > Chordata > Mammalia > Carnivora > Procyonidae > Nasua > Nasua narica. The sequence goes on along the minus strand of CM052800.1, from coordinate 63,906,643 downwards.
CATGGTCTTTTCTGGTTCCATACAAATTTTAGGATTATTTGTTCCATTTCCTTGAAATAAATTGATGGTATTTTGGTAGGGATTGCATTAAATGTATAGATTGCTTTAGGTAGCATAGATATTTTCACAATATTTGTTCTTCCAATCCATGAGCATGGAATGTTTTGCCACTGCTTTGTGTCTTCCTCAATTTCTTTCATGAGCACTTTGTGGTTTTCTGAGTAAAGATTCTTTGCCTCTTTGGTTAGGTTTATTCCTAGGTATCTTATGGTTTTGGGTGCAATTGTAAATGGAATCGACTCCTTAATTTCTCTTTCTTCTGTTTTGCTGTTGGTGTATAGGAACGCAGCTGATTTCTGGGCATCCAAATTGGCAAAGAAGAAGTCAAACTCTCACTCTTTGCAGATGATATGATACTTTATGTGGAAAACCCAAAAGACTCCACTACAAAACTGCTAGAACTTATATAGGAATTCAATCAAGTGTCAGGATATAAAATTAATGCACAAATTATTCTTACCTTACAGATATTTAAGGTACTATAGTATCATCTTATAGATACTATGCCTATTTCGGTTTCCCCCTTTCCATTGTCTTTTGAAAGCCTGGAACAAAATGTATGTCTCATCTGTACAGAAGCTTATTGCATACATTTTAAGAAGTAACCTCAATTCAAGATTCATTTCAACTTTCCTATGACATCTTCCCATTGTACTCATTTTCTTACCTACTTAAAGAAAAACAAACTTGCTTTTCTCTTCACAAAGGTAATAAATATTCACTACATAAGATATGTAAATATATATATAAGAAAAGTGATCAGTCCATTCACCACCTTTTTTTAGTTCTTAATATTTTGTTGTTTTCCCACGCATGTATATGCATTTCTAAAAGTGGCTCATTTTCTACATTTTACACAATGCTTTCTGAATTTAACAATATATTTAATATCTTCAATAGAATTAAATACTATTCTACAACATCATTTTAAATTATGTGTAAGTTACATTTACCTACAAAATGGATATACTGTAATTTTTTTTTTAAAGATTTTATTTATTTAATACAGAGAGAGTGATCACAGTAGGCAGAGAGGCAGGCAGAGAGAGAGGAGGAAGCAGGCTCCCTGCTGAGCAGAGAGCCCGATGCGGGGCTCGATCCCAGGACTCTGAGATCATGACCTGAGCCAAAGGCAGCAGCTCAACCAACTGAGCCACCCAGGCGCCCCTGGATATACTGTAATTTAACCAATTTCTTCTTCTGTATTCATTTTCCATTCTTTGCCATTATAAACAATAGTGGAACATAGCTACACATAGCGAATATAACTAAATATTTGCCCTCACCTTTGGTTATTTCCTTAAGAAAAATTCCTAAGAGAAAAATTGCTAGGTCAGGCAGAATGCAGCCTCTTAAGGCTTTATAGAGTATTGCCAATATTCCCTAATAAAAGATGGTACCAGCTAAATATACATACAATGTCTAAGTAGCCCTTGTCCAACCCCTTTACCAATAACGGGGTTGTTTTGGTTTCCTTTTCATCTTATCATTTTTATTGTATTAATAAGTCACCTTATGTCTTGACTAGAATATGTGGGATATAAACAATTTAAAATAAAACAAAAAAATTCTAATATAATAAAAAGCCATATAGCCCACATCTGAAAATCAGCTTAGGTAAGATGTTTCTAAACATCTTCATATCAGAAATTACCTAAATGCATAAAAATCTATGATTAGGGTTGTTGGTCCTTGCTCAAATTGTTTGATGTCATGTGACTCCTCAATCTTCCCACACACCCGCCAGAAATAAAAGGTTCCAGGAAGGAAGTTCTGTACAAACTCAGACTGTCGTTAATCATATTCTTATTCACACACACGCACACACCAATAACAATCAGCTGATGGTTTACCACGTTTCAGAGTAAAATAAAAAGCAGACAAAGTGGGGCACGTGGGTGGCTCAGTCGGTTAAGCAGCGGACTCTTGATTTTGGCTCAGGTCATGATCTCAGGGTCGTGAGATCAAGATTGAGCTCTCTGTCAGTCTTGTGCTAAGCATGGAGCCTGCTTAAGATTCTCTCTCTCGTATGTGCTATGGTGAGTGCTGTGAAATGTGTAAGCCTGATGATTCATGGACATGTTTCCTGGGGCAAATAATACATTATATGTTAATAATAAAAATAAAATAAAGGTGCATGTACTATAAAAAAAAGATTCTCTCTCTCCCTCTCCATCTGCCCCTCCCCCATAAATAAATAAATCTTAAAAAAAAAGTGTCAGAATTTATTTCATTTAAGGCTTTATAGAGTATTGCCAATATTCCCTAATAAAAGATGGTACCAGCTAAATATACATACAATGTCTAAGTATACATACAATGTCTACAATCCATCAATAGAATGGTTGCCAGAAAAGTCACTTTATTGTGCACTTCTCAAAGAAAACGTAGTGTCATGACTTGTAATGATCCATTGTGGTCCAATTGTCTTTGCCATCAGTCACCTTATTATGTGTACCAGTATGTCCCAGGCTTTATAGAAGAAAATGACCTTACTAACCAACTATCAGATAAGCACGTACTTTGAGTTGTTTTGTAGCCTTCAGGAGTGGATTTGTACTACTACATCCAAGTTCTTGCCTGGTTCCCTTTTCAATTAACTGGATAAAGTTTCAATGTACATGTATAGCTATCAGCCTAGAACCAGAGAGAACAACCTGACCGGTACCTGGAATGAAACATGCACGCTGGGCCTTATTAACATCATGTTCTCTGATGGATTGTACTAATGTACCCTGAGCTGAGGGTACCCTGTACTTGGAAGGTGTAGTGAATTAAATAGTTTCCCCCCAAAATCCATGTTACCTGGAACTTCAGAATGTGAATTATTTGGAAGAGGGTCTTTACAGATGTAATTAGTTTCATTAAAATGAGGTCATAGGTCATAAAATGAGAATTAGGAAGATTCTAAATCCAATAACCAATGCCTTTTAAGAAGGCCATGTGGGGGCACCTGGGTGGCTCAGATGGTTGAGTGGCTGCCTTTGGCTCAGGTCATGATCTCCAGGTCCTGGGCTCCAGCCCCATGTTGGCCTCCCCGCTCAGTGCAGAGTCTGCTTCTCTTACCCTGCTTGTGCTCTCTCTGTCTCTGTCTCTGTATCTCTCTCAAATGAATAAAGTTTTTTTAAAAATCCTTAAAAAAAAGAAAAGGCCATGTGAATACACAGAGACAAACACAAACAGGAAAAACGCCATGTGAAAATAGAGATTGGAGTGACGGGTGTCTACCAGCCAAGAAATGCCAAGTAACCACCAGAAGCAAGAAGAGAGCCCTAGAGAGTAGATTCTCCCTCAGAGTCTCCTGAGAGCATCAAACTGCCAATACCTTGATTTTGGACTTCAGCCTCCAGAATTGTGAGATAATACATTTCTGTTGTTTTAAGCCACCCATTTGTGATACAGAGGTAAGTACATTGCTACAAAAAGCATCTATAATAGGCTTTTAATGCAGTCTTACTGTGGCATCTGTGACCAGGTTGATTGCCAGGATTGACTTACTGATGAGGCATCTTAGCCCAGAGTTCCCTTTCTCTGAGAGCTCTGTATGTGTTCTTCCCGAAGTGTCAACGCAATCAAAAAGAATGACATTTCCAAACTGACAAAGTCTATTCTTAGTCAAGATATATGGGGAGTTATACTCCCTGGCTAGATCTTTCCAACAAGCATTGACATCCTTTTGCAAGCAAATGTGGGTTAGCCAAGTCCGTTTTACAAAGTATCTTTCTCCACCTGGTATTTTATTATAGTAGCAGTAAACCCAGAGTTCCATATTAGTTTCATTCAGAAAACATACAAATTATGTAAGATTGCATGTATACAAGACTTGACCTTGATTCTAGTCTTTCAAAGACAAATCATGTTTTCCTTGATCTTACAGCAGAAGCAGCAGAACAGGTAACCTTTATGAATGAGTGTAACACAGAAGCTGGAAAATATTTAAATTTATTTTATTTATCCCACAATGTAAGACTTTGTAAAGTGAAACTTCATGTCTGTGGAGGACCCAAGAAACTCAATCATACCCGTAGGAAACTCCATCAAGTACAAACCTTGTCTACTTCCATGTAGTACTTTTTTATGATTTTTCATAGTATTTTTATTTTATTTTATTTTTTTAAATAAAGATTTTATTTATTTATTTGACAGAGAGAGAGGGATCACAAGTAGGGAGAGAGGCAGGAAGAGAGAGAAGGAAGCAGGCTCCCCGCTGAGCAGAGAGCCCGATGCGGGGCTTGATCCGAGGACCCTGAGATCATGACCTGAGCCGAAGGCAGAGGCTTTAACCCACTGAGCCACCCAGGCGCCCCTGATTTTTCATAGTATTTTTAAAGGAAATCTTGACAATCATTTCTATATTTTATTTTATTTATTTATTTATTTATTTTAAAAAGTCAATATTATAGGGGCACCTGGGTGGCTCAGTGGGTTAAAGCCTCTGCCTTTGGCTCAGGTCATGATCTCAGGGTCCTGGGATCGAACCCCGCATATTGTTTAATAACAATAAATATAATATAATATTTATATAATATAATTTATTGTTTAGGGAAGAAATTCTGACCCCCGTTAGCCTCTGAAGCATTCAGTGGACTTGGCTATGAATCTAAGCTACGCTGAGAAGGATCTCTTAGTATACAGAACAGACATCAAATTTAACCACAGAAACATTTTACTTAGGAGATCAACTAAGAAACTCCATGATTTATATCACTGGGAAAAAAAAGTGGCTGTTAATGAGAAGCTCCCCAAGCTTTCTAAACCTCAGCTATCCTTTGAAGAGATTGCCAATAATCATGACATATTAAGTGATTTTAATATCCACTTTGTGGAGATAATAGTATTTGTAATATTTAGGAAAGTCCTTTGAGAAATATAGATGAAATATTTGGTAAAACACCAAAACAGAATTTTTAAAGAACATATTGTCGGCAAATAAAAGAACTCTTTTTTTTTTTTTTTTTAAGATTTTATTTGTTTGGGACACCTGGGTGGCTCAGTTGGTTGAGCAGCTGCCTTTGGCTCAGGTCATGATCCCAGCGTGCTGGGATCGAGTCCCGCATCAGGCTCCTTGCTCGGCAGGGAGCCTGCTCCTCTCTCTGCCTCTGCCTGCCTCTCTGCCTGCTTGTGTTCTCTCTCTGTTAAATGAATAAATGAAATCTTTAAAAAAAAAAAAGATTTTATTTGTTTATTTGAGAGGGAGGGAGGAGCACGCAAGCAGGGGGAGAAGCAGACTCCACTGAGCAGGGAGGCCGATGTGGGACTCGATCCCAGGACGCTGGGATCATGACCTGAGCCGAAGGCAAACACTTAACCGACTGAGCCGCCCCAAATAAAAGAACTCTTAACAGAATGAGCTCTGCAGCCTCTTGCAAACTGGGTCTAGAAACACAAAAAGTCCTGCTATAAGGGTCTAGTATGGAAAAAGAGGAGCAAGAATTAGTGGTACCAGTCTACAGCAAAAAAGAGTGACTGTGGAATTTCCGTGTTGCCCTTTCTGCTTCCTCTTCCCCTTTGCCCTTCCCCCTCCACCTTCTGGTACCCCACGCCATTAGCGCATAATTCGAAATTTTCATTTTCAATCTTCTACCCTTTCGAGAATCTGATGGCATTACACATTGTCTCCACAAAAATGGTACATTTGCTCACATAATTATGAATACCATTCTAAGAGTATTTATGGACTCTTTCCATCTAGGGATAGACCTATGTACTCCTCTTCTTCTTCATTATGAACCTCTGCCTTAACTGCTTACCAAATCTAAAAATCAGATAAGCTCATCTGTCTTAAATGCAATAGGGCTTAATATTTGGCTATTCTCTCCTAGAAGGAATTTTAAATCTAGGATAATATCCCCATCTCAAGATCCTTAATCTCATTTGAAAAGTCCCTTTTACCATATAAGAGAACATATTTACAGGTTCCAGAAATTAGGATGCAGACATCTTTGGGGAACCATTATTCAGCCTACCACATTCTCCCATCCAAGTACTAATCAGGCCCGACCCTGCTTAGCTTCCGAGATCAGACGAGATCGGGCGCATTCAGGGTGGTATAGCCATAGACTAGCCTACCACATTCTACATCCCCTCTTCCTCAACCCTAGTTTTGGTCCTTATCTATACCCCTGGATTACTTCAATATTTCCCTAACTGGCTTTTGTGACCTCAGCCTCTTTCCCAATTTCTTGGCCATTCTATATATGAACGAAGTTTTAATGAATTTTTGTCATATCTTGAATGGCCAAAACACTGACCCTAATATACCTTGGCCCAGCACTGTTCTCTCCTGTCAAACTGATCATAACGTCCTCCTATCTACACAAACCAAGGATATTCCTGTAGTTGTTGAGATCACACCTCCTCTCAGCTCTAAAATTCTTCCATTATCCTAGAGTCTGACATAGTTCCACCTCTTCCATGAAATCATCTTGACAAATCCAATTCACAATTTGACTTCCTATAGCACTTTTTACTTTATTTTATTTTATTATTTTTATTAGCATATAATGTATTATTTATGAACGTGATGTCCCTAGCACTTATTACACTTGTATAATTGCTATTTGTGTGATTGCTATTTGTGTGTGTCTTTCCACCACTTTCCCACCATATGATTTTAGAGAAGTCGTTTTCCCTTCCCATGCCTCTTTTCCCTATCTATAAAACTGATAATATTTATACTCTCATCATAGGAATGTTCTGATGGTTCAATATAGTAACAATGCACTTAAAATGTTCAGCATACAGCACTTAATAAATGTAAACCCCTCTTCCATTTTCTTCTATTTACTTCTTTAGCATATGAGCCATATTAAAAATTCCTTCAGGGAAGGGACTATTTCTTATGCATTAAAATACACCATATACATTTAAGATCCATAGGTACATCTTTTATCACTATTATTGTTGATGACAATAATTATCATATAAGAGATCATTCTAATAATGTTTCAGAACTCCAATCTGGTCCTTCCCACTTTCTATTTCTCATCCTGGCTGTACACGTGAACACCTTCTCTTCCATCAAACTATTTACATTTCTATTAAAATATTTGGAGAATGTTTATGCTTCATTCACTGTGGAAATACCTAAGGGCAAAGTTTGGCAAATAGCATATCTTCATCAAGTATTGGCACAAATAATTAATCTATGTTCTACAATCTGCCCATTGCATTGCTTTCCTTGCTTCTAAGTTATCACTTGAAAAAGGAAGAGGTTGTATTTGATTAACCCTAAAGCCCTTTGAATCTCTAAAATTCACTATTCCTATAATTCTGTGAATAGAATAAGAAACTACTTTGACCAAGAAATAACCCTTTCTTATGTTTGTTTTTTCTCCCCACGATTTTATTTAAATTCAAGTCAGTTAACATATAGTGTAGTATTAGTTTCAGGAGTAGAATCTAGTGATTCATCACTTACATATAACACCCAGTGCATCACAAGTGCCCTCCTTAATGTCCATCACTCATTTAGACCATCCCCCACCCACCATCCCTCCAGCAACCCTCAGTTTGTTCTCTATCATTAAGAGCTTCCCTCTCTGTTTTTAACTTATTTTATTTTTCCTTCCCTTCCCCTATGTTTATCCGTTTTTTTTCTTAAATTTCACATATGAGTGAAATCATACAGTATTTGTCTTTCTCTGACTGACTTATTTGGTTTAGCATAATACACTGTAGTTCCATCAACATCATTGCAAATGGCAAGATTTCATTCTTTTTGATGGCTAAGTAATACTCCATTGTATATGTATACCACATCTTCCTTATTATGCCTCCATCAGAAAGGATGAATACCCAACTTTTGTATCAACATGGATGGGACTGGAAGAGATCATGCAGAGTGAAATAAGTCAAGCGGAGAGAGTCAATTATCTTATGGTCCCACTTACGTGTGGAACATAAGGAAAAACATGGAGGACATTGTGAGAAGGAAGGGAAGGGTGAATGGGGGGAAGTCGGAGGGGGCGATGAACCAGGAGAGACTGTGGACTCTGAGCAACAAACTGAAGGTTTTGGAGGGGAGGGGGTGGGGGGTTGGGCGAGCCTGGAGGTGGGTATTGAGAAGGGCACGTATTGTATGGAGCACTGGGTGTGGTGCATGAACAATTAATCTTGTAACACTGAAAAAATAAAATAAACATATTTGGGGAAAAAATAAAAAATAAAAATGTATCATCTAAGTGCTAAATAAATAAATAAAATCTAAAAAATAAAAAGATTCACATTTCAAATTTATGAATAAAGTGAAGTGCTAAGTTAATGCCTTCCACATAAATGAGCCTTATGTAAAGCAAATTTTTACAGAATATTTTATGTACATATTTATGTACAGAATATTTTATGTACCAATTCATGCTGTGAATTGGTACTTTAGGAAGAAAAAAGTCATAAGAACCTCAATGTAGATGAGGGCTCTTTATTATTAGTTGAGGTTCTTAAATTCTATTGTTTTAGAGACTTGACTCTTAAAGGCACTATAGCCTCACATTGCTGGCTTTTAGTAGACAGGGGAGCAAACAGGAGAGCAAGTGACTTCACCTTTGTGTCAGCTGTTGGTGCTTGTCAGATTAGGCCGGGTAAAGAGGAGCCCTCAAATGACATTGAGACCAAATAAGTATTCAGGTTTTAAACTCTGAGGGCAACATGGTGTTTAGCATAATCACATTGACATGCTATTTGCATGTCCCAACTCTCTAGAATACAGATTATGCATTGTGTGAAAAGGAGAAATCCTATACAAAAGAATCTTCATTGGTGTTCTGCCAAAAGGTATCTAGACTTCAATACTTTTCAACAAGTAATTGACATCTAGTGTCCTTACTATTCCAATAAAGGCTTTTCAAAAATTGGCACCAGCTATCGTTGAAAATCAGATTTGATCAGAGAGACTTCAAACTGAGTTAAATTTATCCAGACCTGAACGTTTATATCTTGTCTAAGTAAGATGTGAAACAAAAACAAACAAAAATTCTCTAGACGGCCAAACAAAACATTTTTAAAATACTACAGAAGTTGGGGCACCTGGGTGCCTCAGTCATTTAAGCATCCAATTCTTGATTTCGGCTCTGGTCATGATCTAGGGTCATGAGATTTGATTCAATTTGACTTAAAAGTGGACCCCTGCCTTACCTTCTGGTGTCTCCATTTCTTCAATTGTGAAATGGAGATGGAAATAGTACCTACTTCATAGGGTGGTCCCAGCTTAAATGAGATAATGTGGTGAACCCGTTAGAACTGTACTTAGCAGGGAGCCTGCTTGGGATTCTCTCCCTCTCCCTTTCTCTCTCAACCCTCCCCCTGCTCACCTGTTTTTTTTTTCTCTCTCTCAAGTAAATAAATAACTCCTTAAAAAAAAATTCTGGAAGTATTAAAAGTCCCACACGATCCAGTAATTCCACTTCTGGTGATACATCCAAAAGAGTTGAAACCAAGATCTCAGAAAGATATTCGTACACCATGCTCATAGCAGCACTATTTACAATAGCCAAAAAGTAAAAGTGACCCAAGTGTTCATCGATGGATGACTGGACAAACAAAATGTGATAGATACGTACAATAGAATATTGTACATGTGGATTCTGCCTTAAAAATGAAGGAAATTCTGACACATGCTATAACATGGATGAACTTTGAACACATTATGCTAAGTGAAATAAGCCAGCTATAAAAAAAAAAGACAAATATTGTATGATTTCATTTTACGAGGTGCCTATAGTAGTCAAATTCATGGAGACAGAAAGTGGGATGGTCATTGCTAGGGAGAAATGGGGAGTGAGTTAGTATTTAATGGAATTAGAGTTTCAATTTGGAAAGACAAAAACGTTCTAAAGGTAAGTAGTGGTGATGGTTACACACTAATGTGAATATGTTTCCTGCTACTAAACTGTACATTTTTAAGTGGTGAAAATGGTAAATTTTATTGTATGTGTATTTTATCACAATTAAATATAATAATTGTGATTACTACTTCAAGTAGTAAGTGGTCTGTCATATGAGTGATTGTATCCTGTCCGAGGGACTAAGACACACTGAACCATTCAGGGGGTGGAGGTAGGTGGGAGTAGGGAAACCTGCAATCTTGCTGCCTCAGAAGGTAGTGCCTGGGGCGCCTGGGTGGCGTAGTTGGTTGAGCGACTGCCTTCGGCTCAGGTCATGATCCCGGAGTCCCGGGATCGAGTCCCACATCAGGCTCCCAGCTCCATGGGGAGTCCGCTTCTCACTCTGACCTTCTCCCTTCTCATGCTCTCTCTCACTCTCTCACTTTCCTAATAAATAAATAAATAAATAAAATCTTTAAAAAAAAAAAAAAAAGAAGGCAGTGCCTGCCCATTCGAGGCATGGTAGGAACAGAAGATGAGGGAGGGGTCTCTATAACTGCTTTCAAATAGGAAGGATCATTCCATTTCCGGCAGCATATGGCACATGTTCCGTCAACTATTTTCATTTTTCAATTTTGTTGTGCTGCTTCAAGGACAGTGGAAATTCTTTTTAGATCCTGGCAATAGACTCTGAAACACTACCATTTTTGGAAGGGGAGTTTGAAGTTTTCATCTTTTCTGGAACATCACAGGTTCATTATTGACAGTTAGGAAAGGCTGTAACAGCTGCAGGTCAGGTGGCCTTTGAAATTATTACTTTCTTGGGGCACCTGGGTGGCTCAATCAGTTAAGCCTCTGCCTTTGGCTCGGGTCATGATCCCAGAGTCCTGGTATCAAGCCCCATCGGCCTCCCTGCTTGGTGGGAAGCCTGCTTCTCCCTCTCCCACTCCCCTGCCTGTGTTCCTGCTCTTGCTATCTCTCTCTCTCTGTCAAATATATAAATAAAATCTTTAAAAAAAGATGAAAATCATCACTTTCTGTTTATTCCTGCTGATTTGTTTTGGAAAGGGCAGATTACAGGAGGAGACTCTCCTTTAGGGCTATCAGCAAATCTGTTGGGAGGATTGTCCTTCTCCCAGATTCTCAGAGTTGTTAGATTTCAAATCAGTGCAAAGACGCGGGGGTGTGAAAGGAAGTCCCGAACTCTTTGGGTCTCCATCCTATCATCCTATCCCAGAATTCCAGAAATCTGGTGGAAATAAAACCACCAGAATTTCATGGTTCAAGGGGCCCTAGTGATACTGCCCGGTGCAGTGAGAATAGATGGTTATATCGTACAAATTTCTAATATCAGGTTTAAACTCTTCAACTAGAAATGCATCTAATCAAGAGATTGAGCTTTATAAAACTGGAAGTAGCTGGATTATAAATCTAATGAGCTTTATGCTCCGTGTGCACATGAAGAATGTTTTTAATGACTGATAAGTAAGCTACGTTTTTATTTTCCTTCTAAAATGGCCATGGATTTCCTTTTTCTAGTGAACACTGATCTTGAATACACGCAAATGCTAAAATCCAGCTGCTTCTCTTCGTCACCAAAAAGCAATCTTAGTTTTTATGACATATACATATTTTTCATTCTAGTGAAGTGCAATACTCAACAAATACTGTTTTGATTAAAATCCAGTGAATGCGTTTCCTGTTCTTTTCCTCCCTATACAGTCTTGTCCCATACTTTTTACATCTGATACCCAAGAGAAAGTATCTCCAGAATATAATTTTCAGATAACAGAATCAAATTACCAACTTTATTTTGAATGTAGAATCTATGATTAAAATTTCCCCATTTATGTAACTTTATAGGCTTTGTGAAGGGAAAAAAAAACTGCACTTATATCAATTTTACATACTGATAAATAAAATTTTAGGGGCAACCTGGCTAGCTCAGTTGGTGGAGCATGAGGCTCTTGATCTCAGGGCTGAGAGTTGGAACCCCACTTTGGGTGCAGAGATTGCTTAAAAATAAAATCTTGAAAAGAATTTTTAGTTAGATAACGGTTTAAGATGACGTACACTTCATTAGCAGCAACCAAGAGAACAAGGGCCATCACCCTGAATTTCTGAGTGCTTATTCCTTAGTAGAGTATAATTAATATCAGGAAAACTACATTGTCAAATTTAATTATTTTGGAGGAGTTATTTTTTGGTACTGTACTATATTACCTGAATTGAATGTGTCTAATTGAAAATCCTCAACACCTTCGGGCCACATTTGAAAGCCAGTTGTATTAGCTTGCTAGGGCTGCCATGACAAAGTACCATAGACTGGGTGGTTGAAACAATAGAACTTTATTTTTTCACAATTCTGGAGCTTAGAAGTCCGAGATCAAGGTATCAGTAGGGTTGTTTTCTTCTGAGGTCTCTCTCCTTGTCTTATAGATGACTACCTTCTCCCTGTCTTTACATGGTCTTCCCTCTGTATGTCTCTGTCCTAATTTCCTCTTCTTATGAAAACACTAATAATATTAGATTAGGGCTCACTCAAACTCATTTTAATTAATTACTTCTAGAAAGATCCTAGCTCCAAATATAGTCACATTCTGAGGTACTAGGGATTACAGCCTCAACATATGAATTTCGGAGGTAACACAGTCAAAAATTCAGAAATAGCAAAATGAAAACCACCAGATCAATAAATAGTATTTAGTAAGAGTTTATTGCGCATGTAAGAACAGGTCTAGAACTGGGAGCTTTCAAATTTAAAACTAATATGAAGCTCAGGTTACAGGATGTTACATGATGGCTTATAAAGTGAAAATAAGAAAGTTGTTTAACCTTTACAATGATTGGCTATTACAGTGGGGGGTTTCCACATGGCAGAGGATTGGTTAAAAGTGATTACCTTACACCATTTTTAGGAAGATGACAAGTTTCTTTTATGATATCAGAGGCCTTTGCAAGAAATTATCTAAGTTATTATTTGTGTCCATGAAATAAGTTGGATTTAGTTTTGCTTATATTGCTTACATGGTTTTATCACCCAGAGAATTTGCAAGTCCGGTCTCCATTTTGCACTTAATTTTAACACCAATTTACAGACTTCCCATGTTTTTCATTTGGATTCGGTGGAACAAAGTAGTCCCAGGTAACTGTTCCTCTATGGAAAAATTACATCTAAATGATATTCAAACTGGAGTCAGATTATAGCACAAGCAGAGGTTACTTGGAGACTCCAAAATGCTTATTGTTAAGGGTGGCAGATTTTTGGACCAACAAGTCTCACAAGCCTGAGGATATCAAAGGCCTATTAGGAATAATGGGGTCCCAGATATAATAGAAATTAAATTCTTACATGTGTAAAGACTTTGGTTAGATATACCTGAGACTCCATACCTGAAACCTCCAGTTTGCACGCCACTTTGAAAAGGTGTGGTATAGAGATGGGTCTCTATCTATCTCTTTATTTTTATAAAAAAAAATAAAGTAGAAAGAAGCAGTCAGTATACTGTACATAGACATGTTCCCACCCACTCAGAATAAGTTAGGGGGGCAGCATGATAACCAATAGACCAACCAAAGGAGAAAACTGAAGTAGAGGTCCTCCACAGACACATGTGCAGTCCTACATGAGCAAAAGCTGTCCGATTCTCAAGCACAAGCAACTGGGATGCTGGAGAATCCCACCAGGTCCATACACTTCAAAATCCTTCTCCTGGCCAGATACAAAGGCCTGGAAGAACAGATGTATGCAGTTTGGATAGCAGAGGATCAATGTTCAGGGCACACACACAATGACTTTCATGGGTCCTTTGGATATATGGCTGCATCCAATGGGGGTAAATTAATAAGTCCAAAAAGTTTCCTTAAGGAGCAAAGTTAAATGATATAAACTGCATGGAGACATGGTGACAAGTGGCCAAATTCTGGGATAAAAATTAAATAAGTATGCCATGTATCAAATATTTAGTTTCCCGGGTGCCTGGGTGGCTCAGTTGGTGGGACGACTGCCTTCGGCTCAGGTCATGATCCCAGAGTCCCAGGATCGAGTCCCACATCGGGCTCCCAGCTCTGCTGGGAGTCTGCATCTCCCTCTGACCTTCTCCCAGTTCATGCTCTCTCTCTCTCTCTCTCTCTCTCTCTCTCAAAGAAATAAAATCTTTAAAAAAAAAAGATTCTTAAAAAAAAATATATTTAGTTTCCTATTATGTGCCAGGCACTAATGCCACAAATTACCAATCACCAATACAGAGCCAGTTGGAACATAAAAGTAAAATATTGAGTTCAGTTTTCATCTCGATAGTCTCTATCACATAGAATCTCTCAATGAAAATGCTGAAAGAAATAAATGAATGATCAGCATAGCAGAGTAGAAAAGTCATGGACGCTGGAAACTTACAGATGAGAGTTCAAATCCCAACTCTTCAACCAAGGCAGCTGTGCCAAAATTTCCTTACTGGTTAGGGGAGAATTATAATATCAACCCTATATTTATGCTAAAGATGAAATGAGCTACTGTCTTTTAAAGGGTCTAACATAAAGGGCCTAGCAGAGGGGCTCTGAATTATTAGTTCCCTTTCCTCTCTTTTCTTTCTTTGCCATTGACTACCTCAATGAGAGGTTTTAAATCAGTTTTTGATTTAAACTGATGCATGAAAGAATGAATTTATCTAAAGGAACAAAAATCCTGATGGTGTACATTTTTAATTATTAAAACAGATAAATCAAGCACTTTGGGGCTTAAAGAATGGCTAGTTTTCTTCAGTGAAGATGAGTTTTTCAGAGGCAGTGACAGACATGAGAGAAAGGAGTGAAGACTCACTGGAATGAGAGGAGAATAGAAAAGAGGAGTCTTGTGACTGAGACTTTCAATTTCAAAAAGCTTAATTCATGCTTGGAAACTTGGCCTCTCACAATCCACTGTGTAATTTATAGGCAGTAAAGCAGAATGGAAAGAGAATGAACTAGGGAAGCAGACAGGTTGGAGCTGGCATATTATTTAACTTCTGAAAGGCTCAGTTTCCCCATTTGTAAGTTGGAGATAATGATACTTCCTGGCAAGATTGTTGTGAGAATTATGAGATAACTCACGATAACAGACACAGTTTCTCATATTCAAGAAATAAATAAAAGTTTCAGTAAAACCTGAACTGAGGGACTTTGTACCACTGACTATCACTGAGAAACTTCACTGAGATGATGGAGGCAGAAAACTGTAAAAAATCAAAGGAGTAGATGATGATTCACAATTAAAGTCATCAAAAAGAAAGTTTTCTAGGGCCATCTGGATGGCTTGTCAGAAAAGCATTCAACGGGCACCTGGGTGGCTCAGTTGGTTAAGCGACTGCCTTCGGCTCAGGTCATGATCCCGGAGTCCCGGGATCGAGTCCCATATCAGACTCCCGGCTCTGCGGGAGGTCTGCTTCTCCCTCTGACCTTCTTCTCCCCTCTCGTTCTCAGTCTCTCTCTCTAATAAATAAATAAAATCTTTAGAGAAAAAAAAAAAAAGAAAAGCATTCAACTCTTGATTTTGCTCATGTCATGATGTCAGGGCCATGAGATCCAGCCCCTTGCTGAGCTCTGTGCTAGGCACGAAGTAGGCTTGAGATTCTCTCCCTCTACGCCTCCCCCTGCTTGCTCTCTCTCTCTCTCAAATAAAAATAAATAAAATCTTTTTAAGAAAGTATTCTATATCAGGGTGCCTGGGTGGCTCAGT
>CM052800.1:63856828-63890949 GCA_028533885.1 Nasua narica | reverse complement strand
CTCTGCCTACTTGTGATCTCTCTCCTGTCTGTCAAATAAATAAATAAAATCTTTAAAAAAAAAAGTATTCTATATCTATATATCTGTGTTCGTGACGATTAGCCACACTGTAATTGAATAAGTAAAATAAATATAATACGGAATAATTGGCTATATTCTTTGCAAGAACCATCAATAACATGCTCTCTCTAAACTCCAGGCCTTTGTGCATACTGCAGATTTTGTTTGCAACACTTTTCTCCTCCTTCCGTCAATGCTTAACTTCTCATCCTCACAGTGTTGACATAAATGTCACTTCATCATGGAAGCTTTCCTTGCCTTACCCCAGAATACTTTAAAGGTCTTGTTATACTCTTAACTTCCTCATTTGTAACTTTCCACACTTGACTGAAATAAAACATTCATTCTCTGAGGGACTGTAAATACCTAGAGAACCAAGTTGTTGTCTGTCTTGCTTAATGTCATATCCAAGTACCTGGATACATCTAAGCCTTCAATATTTTTTTAACCATGGCATGCATAAACATAATTCTTGAGTAGAAGTCATTATATTATTGTCATTACACTTAGTATTTACTATTTTATATTATATCGTAAAATGTCAATTACAGTTGATTTCTCCATATTTTAAAATAGCACAAAATCCCATTTGCAGGGTGCTGTGGCCAGGTTCTGCACACTAGGTTGGAACTTTGAACCCACTGATGGGAAAGTTACTTCTATTTCAAAGTTCTTGGAAACTTTGGTTGTTTGATTGTTTGGTTTTAAGGTGATAAGAACCAGCCTTCCAATACTTAAGTCACTTCAAGATAGTAAACTATGAGCACTGACGCCATATTATTTTAGAATATTATGATGAGGACATTATAATAGTTCTTTAATGATAAAATAGCACTGGAGAAGTAGAGAGAAGACAGAGGTTTGTTCCTTCCAGTGATAACCAGCTGATGCTAAACCATCTGGACTCCTTTTTGCCATTTTCCTCATCCCTTCCCATGGCCTACATCTCAAGATGGCCAGTTGGTGTACGCAGTCTGTAACCATGAGAAAAGTGAAACCAACTGGGCTCCATGGAGCATAACTTGCTACCTTACTCTTGAAACCGCAACAATCTACCAATAAACTCACTCAACAAACCACATGACGTGATTATACGTGCAATACGTGCTACAGTATTGCAGCAGGGCTGTGAATTGTACCCTTAAACATTAATTGCATCTCCTTAAATGTCAATGTTATTTATTTGTTTGTTTGTTTGTTTTTATTTTTTAAGTAGCCTCCACACCCAGCGTGGACCCCAATGTGGGGCTTGAGCTCATGACCCTGAGATCAAGACTTGAGATGAGAGCAAGAGTTGGAAGCTTAACTGACTGAGCCACCTAGACACTCCCCAATGTTATTATTAAAGAGAGATTGGTACTAAAAAAAAAAACAGGAATATGCTGATATCCTGAAAGAATTATTGAAGTTTTCCAAACTGTATCATTTGCAACCCAGGAGTGGACATTGTATTTTCAGGAAGGTATTCATTCATTCTACAAACCTCAATGTTCAGAACTGTGGAAACAGTCAAAGAGCTAAAATGACTGGGATTAAGAAGTTACCATTCATAAAACCTCGGAAAGGTAAGGGAAGAGCTATCTTCTGTGTAATTTCAATTTTTAAAATATGTGTTGAATTCTTAACCCCTTAGTACCTGTGAATGTGACCTTATTCAGAAATAGAGTCTTTGTAGACGACCAAATTAAGATAAAGTCATTGGGTGGGGTCCTAATCTAGTATGACTGTATACTGAAAAAAGAGACAATTTGGATACAGAAATTAAGTGAGAGGCATAGAACAAGTTCTACTTTACATCCCTTAGGAGGAACAAAGCCTGCAAACACCTTGATCTCAGACTTCCAGCCTCTAGAACTGTGAGACAATAAATTTCTGCTGTTTAAGGTACCCACTATATAGTATCTTATTACAGCTGCCCTAGGAAATGAAAACAAACACTCCAGACAAAAAACAATTTATTCTATGATATTGCTGAGTCAGTAATAAATAAATAGTATATTTATTACTATATAAACACTATATTTATTGCTATATAAATATTTTATAGAACCATGAGGCAATTGGACAATATAGTAAGTTGCATGTAGATCCGTGTCCAAAATATAGTCCTCATATATTTTTTTAAATATTATTTATTTATCTGAGAGACAGAGAGAAGAAGATAGAAAGCATGAATGTGCAGGGGGTGGGGGAGGAAGGGAGGCAGAGAGAGAGTCGTCCCAAGCCGACTCCACGCTGAGCTACAGAGCCTAACGTGGGGCTTAGCCTCAAGACCCTGAGATCATGACCTGAGCCAAAACCAAGAGTCAGTTGCTTAATTGACTGTGCTACCCAGGGGCCCCAATATAGGTCTCATATTAATGAATAAAAAATAACTGGAAACATAAAAATATAGATACTAGGCCATTATATTTAATAACATGAAAATCAATACCACTTTATTTTAGTTGAACAAGAATTCATATCTTTTTATCCCATTATTACCAAAAAGTCAGCCAAAGTAAATAGCAGTTTCCATTTCAAAAGAAAAAATATTTATTTTGAAATATTGCGATGGATTTTCTGAGCAATCATCATCTTTTTTTTAAGATTTATTTACTTATTTTAGAGAGAAAAAAAGAGAAAGAATTCAAGCAGGGGGAGAGGGAGAGGGAGAGAGAGAATCTCTGGCAGACTCCCCACCAAGCATGAACCCGTCTGACACAGGGCTCAATCCTACAACCCTGAGATCATGACCCCAGCTGAAATCAAGAGTCAGTTGCTCAAACCACTGAGCCACCCAGGCGCCCCCAAGCATCATCTTCTAACAGAGACTGGCAACTCCTAGCAAAGAATACATCCTATTTGAATTTGGTGAGGAAATTGCATGATCATTATTGAGAAATTAAAACAAAACCTTATTAGCGATATTATTAAGTAGAAACACAAGAGATTAGAAATTAAGTCCCAGTTGTCACTGACTTCCTATCACACTCGCAGAGGAATCAAAAGGCAATAATTGGAAGTCATTCTTTTGCTAATGTCATTTAATATTTTTGTGCTTGATCTGAAATAGTGGAATAGCAAGCATGCTTATTTGGTTTGTAGTTAAACACTAGGTTGAAAAGGGTTACTAATGTTTTGAATAAAGAAAATTCAAAGTGACTTTGATAAATAGATGGTCAGAAGAAGTCTAATAGGAATAATTTCGAGATTGTACAGCGAAGAAAAACAAAATCAAGTGTAGCAATATAGCATATTAGCTGAAACATAGCCAGGATGCAAAAATGTCTCTTGGAATGGATATGAATAAGACACTTTTGTTCTGAGCCAATTGTTTAACTGAAAGCCATTAGGAATTCATAGATCAGCAAAGCAATTATCATTGGAAAACAAAGAAGTCAATAAAATTCCAGTTTAATATATAGAGTTGTATCAAATATGTCCTTCATTTGCATGGCCAACAAATGTTGACTGGTCAGCAACTGGACAAATGAACAGGACAAAATCCCTGCCGGTAGAGAATTGTCCCAGAGAAAGAACAGAAAGGAAACCATTACGATACAGTGGGTGTGGGGACAAGAGCACTAGCAGAGACAGCCAAGTATGCAAAGGAACGAAGGCTGGAGATCAAGCACATTCAGAGTGCCGCATGTGGGCTGCACCGAGTTATGAGTCATGGTGGATGACGAGACTAGAAGGGATGACAAGATCTCCATCCTGAAAGCCTTTAGATGCTTTGCTAAAGCCTTGGACTTCGTTCTTTTCTCCCCTAGCTTTGAGATATAATTGACGTATCACACTATGTAACTTTAAGGTATACAATGTGTCGATTTGATACATTTATATATTATAAGATGGCTACCACCATAGCATTAGCTAATACCTTCATCATGACACATAATTACCATTTTTTGTGTGTGTGGTGAGGACATTTAAGATTTACCCTTAGTAAGCTTTCAATTGTATAATACAGCATCGTTATCGATAATCACATTGCTATATATAAAATCCTCAGAACCTGCTCATCGTCCAAGTGGAACTTTGTATTCCTTGACCAACATTCCCCTCCCCTACACCGGCTTCTGCCCCACCCCCACCCCCAGGCCCTGGTAACCACCATTCTATTCTGTTTCTATGAGTTTGGCTTTTTTTAGGCTTCATTCTTAATATAATGAAGACGCAGAGACGATTTTAAGTCATTCGGTGAAATGATCAGTCTATGTATTTTTAAAATATATTAAGTAGTGACAGTATGAAGAGTGAATTGTCACTGGGAAGGACTAAACACAGTGGTGACAGAGGTTGTGTTAGGATTCCAAGTGAGCAACGGGGACCTAAGTTAAGATGATGGTAGTGAAGGAGCCCTTGGGTGGCTCAGTGGGTTAAGGCCTCTGCCTTCGGCTCGGGCCCTGGTCTCAGGGTCCTGGGATCGAGCCCTGCATCAGGCTCTCTGCTCAGCAGGGAGCCTGCTTCCCCCTCTCTCTCTGCCTGCCTCTCTGCCTGCTTGTGATCTCTCTCTGTCAAATAAATAAATAAAATCTTAAAAAAAAAAAAAAGGTGATGGCAGTGGAGATTGAAGAGAGGACTTAGATGAGAGATGTTAAGGAGGCAGGTTCGACTGCACATTTGAGCACTTAATGCGTCCATGCTATGAGCCAGGCACTGCGCCAACACGAAGCAAATAGAAAGGAAATAAATAGCCCTTGTATTTAAGTAACTCCTTGTCCAGTGACAGATGCAAACAATTTAACCAATTACAGGTCAATACGGAAAGCGTTATGATATCGGTATGAGTGGGTGCTTGGTTGCCCAGGGAAGATGTGATTAACTCAGACTGGGGAAAGAAAGAGAAAGAAGCAGAAGGGTAAGGAGGGGAGGGGAAAGAAACGAACCTGGAAAAGCTACATAAAGGGAAAGGAGTGATGTAAGGTCATTCTGCAAAACTGCAAATAGCTCGCTGTGTGTGAACAGAAGGTACATGAGAACATGCGGTGAGAAACAAGGCTAGAGAAACCCAAATGGGAATAAAAAAGGGCTTGTGCCATACAGAGGAGCGGAAAATTAATTCTGAAGGCTGCAGGGCACCATTGAAGAAATTTAGGCAGCCATTCAACATGACCTAATTGGTGTTTTACAAAGATAGCGGTGGCAGCAGGATGGAGACTGGATTATAGAAGGATGAGCAAGCAAGATCAGTAATGAGGTTGGAACTGAGTGCAAGTGAGGGTCTAAGTCAAGGCCAGGATAAAGAAGTAGAATTTTTAGGATTTGTGACTGATCCGAGGCAGAGGTTGGCAAGAAGGTGGTAGTTGAAGGATGCCTGTTCCGCACTCTTACCGCAGGGATTATTTTCACCCAACAGGCGCTCAGAAATGTTGGTCGCATGTAACCAAATTGCTTATTTCCTTTGAAAGTGCTTGTCTCAACCAACTAATCTTCCAAAACATGTGTATTTGCAATCGATGCTGCAAAAAAGTGTGGTTTAGAGCTATTAGGGTTTACTATAATTTTATTCATGTTTTAATCCATAATTGCAAATGTTTGCACAAACTTTTGGACAGTTAGAGTCCTAAATTCAAAATGATCACTTTTCACAATTACACTTGTGGTTTGGGAATTCTAGGGCACCTTTTCTATAATACAATTACTGCTACCTGGATTGCTTCACTTTTCAGTAAATAATATTGGAGGGGTGCCTGGGTGGCTCAGTCAGTTAAGCATCCAACTCTTGATTTCGGCTCAGGTCATGATCTCAGGGTCCTGGTATCAAGTCCCACCTGGGGCTCTGCACCCACTGGGGAGTCTGTTTCTCCCTCTGCCCCTCCCCCTGCTCATGCTCTCTTTCTCTCTCCCTCAAATAAATCTTTAAAAAAAAAAAGAATATTGGAGAATGGCAAGATGTTTGAAAAGCTAGAAAGATATTATGTATCGGGGCACCTGGGTGGCTCAGAGTCTGCTAGTCTGTGTCACAGAGTCACAGAATCTGTTTCAGGCTCTGGGCTCAATGCAGAATCTGCTTGTCCCTCTCCTTCTTCTTGTCCCCCTGGCTCCACATCTCTCTCAAACAAACAAACAAAGAAAATCTTTTTTAAAAAAAGAAAGATATTAGGCATCATGCCAAGGAGTTGTGTGGAAAGCTAGCATCAACAAAGGAAGAACATGAACAACATGTTCAACAAACAACAAACAAAGAACAAAGAACAACCATGATTCTTTTCCATACTTTTAGAGCTTCCAATAGCATCAGTCTCAAAGCTCCTAACTCCTACTTGAGTCTGACTCTGAACTCCTATTCTGGCCCATCTCCCCAAATTTGATCCAACTACAAATATAAATTGGAAGCTTCTGTTCATAGGCACTATATCTAATTTGTTAGGCTACTCTATTCTCCCACCAAGATAAGCTTACCAAACTAAGAAGCTTCTCGCCAGAACTTAACAAGCCACAAATTTTCTGTAGGGGAACATTTTTTTTTTAAGATTTTATTTATTCATTTAACAGAGAGAGAACACAAGCAGGCAGAGAGGCAGGCAGAGGCAGAGAGAGGAGCAGGCTCCCTGTGGAGCAAGGAGCCCGATGCGGGACTCGATCCCAAGACGCTGGGATCATGACCTGAGCCAAAGGCAGCTGCTTAACCAACTGAGCCACCCAGGTGTCCCTGTAGGGGAACATTTACTATACTTTTTTTCTCTTCTTTTTCTCATCATATCGAACTTAACTAAGGAATATATTATTCCTCTTCAATCTCTGATGATGATGACATTTATCTGCATTCTGACTTAAGCAACCACAATCATGCCAGAATGATAAGTAAATTTAAATTTATTTTGGGCTATAGAAAAATTCTTCCTGTCCACTTAAATGTTTTGCTAGTAGAATATGATAATATCATTCTCAATAAATATACTAAATATCATCCTTGTTTTTCAAGAGCATTTTATGTCAAATGGTATTACCATGATCAATAATTAGCATATAAAAACATAACACTGTAATTCTATGAGTTTAATCAAGTCCCTACTTGTGGCACACTCAATGGGCACTTGAAAACAAACCTTCCATGATAAAAATCGTGTGTTTTGACATGCCTCAAACTGCTTCACAATAACTTGCATATGTGTGGTCAATTTTACATATGAACTTGATTGGGCTAACAGATATCCAGATGGCTGGCAAACATTATTTCTGGTGTGACTGTAAGGATGTTTCTGGAAGACACTTGGTAGACTAAGTGTCTGAGTTAAGAGTTACCATCTTGGTTTTTACCCATCACCAACATGGGTAAAAATCACCCCATTCCCTTTGAGGACCTGAATAGAACACAAAGGCAGAGGACGAGAGAATTTGTTCTCTTTGCTTGAAATAGGACATCGATGGTCCTGGTTCTCAGCCTTCAGACTCAGACTGAATTATCCCACCAGCTTTCTGGTTCTCCAGCTTGCAGATGGCAGACTGTGGAACTTCTTGCCTCCATATTTGCATGAACCAATTCATATAATAAATCTCTTATATATCTATATCTTATTGGTTCTGTTTCTCTGGAGAACACTCATTAAAATAATATACAATCATAAATATGAATGACAAGAGTTACTTTGAGGAAAGAAATTTTAGGACTCACACCTGCAGGAGAATGCAAAACTTCCATGTTCTCATTCCCCACTATAATGCAGTGAACTCAATTAATTAAATTGTTGAATCCATACTCTGAAACTATTGGTTTATAGCATATTATTTCAGTACTGAAATTCACCAGTGTGGTAACTGTTTTATTTAGTTCAATTCTAGATCCTGTGTTTGGCTTTCCATGAATATTAGTTTGAAGAAGCCTCGAAACTAATACCCTAGCCAAAAATCACCATCCAATAGCAGTACATTTTAGTATATTTGCTATAATTAACAAGGCATGATTACTGGGCCAATAAATGGAATGTAAGCCCCACACCTCAATAACCACAATTCTGGTGGTGATCTACCTTGAAGTTAGGCCTTATCTTTTTCCCAACTACATGCCAAGGTATCTCACCAACTTCTCATACACTCTTCTAACATGTCAAAAGTTGCCCCTATCTCAATGACAGATAAATTCTTCCCATCATTAACTCTTCCTATCTTT
The DNA here is from genome assembly GCA_028533885.1 of Nasua narica. NCBI lineage: Eukaryota > Metazoa > Chordata > Mammalia > Carnivora > Procyonidae > Nasua > Nasua narica. The sequence goes on along the minus strand of CM052800.1, from coordinate 63,882,791 downwards.
AATTAGCAAAGTCCTTTAACTTTATTTGGCAGCTGAGAAGGATTAATCCAATTTAGCTGGGAAAAATTATAGCGTACATCTCAATTGTTCACAAAGACTAAATAGTCATTATTGTTTAAAGACCAACTGTAATTAATCTCAATCATTTTATTTACCTCATCTTCACAATTACTTTATTCTTCATCTAAAACCATGTGCTAGCTGCCAAGACACAGCCTCTTGCCATTTATATCATCTATAATTCATATTCCCACCATAGCATTTTAAATCCTTAAGAAATGCTTGCCATTAACAAGGTTTCTTCCCAAATGCTTCATCCTTGAAGAATTTATCAAGCACAATACTGCCATTTTAATAATCTCATCATTACCACCTTACCAAATATTTCTCTGAAATAGGAATTATTTAGTCAATACTAATCACATTTCTAACAACTAACAGCAACAACAATAAGCAACATGAGTTGCTTATAGGCAAGGACCCTAAGGTTCTTCTATTTTCCTTCTTCATTATTTCCATGGATTTTATACTTTACTATCCCCAAAATAATTTACATTCTCTTTTCCCATGTCTTTCTCTTTAGAGTTCAGTTCACTTAAGAAAAAAAAATTGTCAATTGTAATGAGTTTATCCTAAGTCTTTTGGCTATTTCATTTATTTACTAGCAATAAAGACTCTTTAAAGTTAGCTCATGTGGAGGAATTAAGAAGACTAGGATTTCATGGAATTCCAAGAACTAGGGCCAAAGAAGACTGGTTTTGAATTTAAGCTCATTCTAGAAACCTGAGATGTGAGAGTTCAAGAATTTTTCCTATACTATTCAGCTATTTATGTTACTTAGTTCTAGTCTGGGTATCTACTTCCTTCTATCCTGCTTTAATAACTATTTCTGCTTATTTATAATTTCTACTTTTTAAAAAATAATTTTACCTTATACATGATCCATTATGGCCTGCCAACCTGATTCTGCTCTCACATAAATTTTCAGCTAGAATTTGCACCAGTAACTGACAAATTCTTTCCTTTGTTCCTCAAGTCCAGTCATGAGAAAGAGTATTCGCTTGATGAAAATAATGTTTTTGAATCTGGCCTCAGAGGGTGAAGATAACGATCTCACCTAAGGATTAGTTGTTCTTAGGTTAGATGGTTATTCTAGTCCAATAAAGGGGTTTGGAAGGTGGGGAAAGAAAGAGATAGCACAATATCATATACGGGTCACTTTGCTCCATGGAGATTATAGACAGGGCAAGAACGAAGATGAAGATGTTCAATAATTACATAGTAGACAAGAAGTAACCCTATTCTTTGCTTAATGTTTCTCTCAATTTTACCAAGTTCTATTCTACTATTGTATTTAGGTAATACAACTGTGTAAGAGAAGAATGTAACAATTATTAATTCTTTACAGGGTGCCTTTTGGCTCAGTTCATTAAATGTCTGCCTTCAGCTCTGGTCATGATCTCGGGGTCCTGAGATCGAGCCCAAATCGGGCTCTCTGCTTGCAGGGAACCTCCTTCTCCCTCTCCTCCGTGCTTGTGGTCTCTCTTACTATCTCTATCTCTCTCTATCAAATAAATAAATTTAGATTTAAGTTAAAAAAAAGATTGTTTACAGCCCCTACAAAAAACCCATAGTGAACATAATACTTAATGGTGAAAGACTGAATTTTCCCTCCTAAGATCAGGAACAAAGGATATCTGTTTCTACCACTTCTATTCAATATTGTGCTAGAGGTTCTGGAAAGGGTAGTTAGGCAATAAAATAAAGTAACAGGTATCCATATTAGAAATGAAGTAGTAAAAGTATCTCTATTTGCAGATGTTATAATCTTATATATAGAAAATCCTAAGGAATCTAGTGAAAAACAAACTACCAAAATTATAAATAAGTTCTGCAAGGTTGCACGATACAAGATAATCAATTATAGGGGTACCTGGGTGGCTCGGTCAGTTAAGCATCTACCTTCAGCTCAGGTCATGATCTCAGGGTCCTGGGATCCAGCACCACATTCAGCTCCTTGCTCCATGGGAAGCTTGCTTATTCCTCTCCCTCTGCCTGCTGCTCCCGCTGCTTGTGCTCTCTCTCTCCCTGTCAAATGAATAAATAAAATCTTTAAAAATAAATAAATGAAAATCAATTATATTTCTATATAATAGCTTTATGTTTCTCTAACAAACTGAAAATCAAGGAAAAATTTCATTTGTAATAGTATCAAAAGGAATAAAATATTTATTAAAATAAAATAAAATATTTTATTTATTTATTAAAATAAATATATTTGAGTATATAAATGTAACTAAATATAAATATAATATATAATACAAATATAATTAAATTATATTTAATTTAATATAAATTAAAATAAATTTAACAAAAAGTGTGAAACTCATTCTATGAGAGCTACAAGTCATTTAAAAAATTTTAAAAAGACCTAAAAAGAAATGGAATGACATTCTATGTTCATGGATCAGAAGACTTTATGTCATAAAGATAGCAATACTCTTTAGCAAAAATCCAACTGGCTTCTTTGCGGAAATTGACAAGTTAATCCTAAAATTCATATGGAATTTCAAGGGATCCAGAGTAGCCAAAATAATGTCTTGAAAATGAAGAACACAATTGGAGGACTCATACTCCCCAATTTTAAAACTTACTACAAAGCTACAGTAATCAAGACAGTGTGGTACTGGCATATCAATCAATGGAATAGAATTGAGAGTCCAGAAATAAACCCTCACATTTACAGTCAGTTGATTTTCACCCAAGGTCTAAAGACGATACAATAAGGGTATAGAACAGTCTTTTCAACAAATGATTCTGGGATAACTATATATTTGCTTACAAAAGATTAAAAGTAGACTCTACCTCACGCCATATAAAAAATTTAACAAAATTGTTCTAAGACATGAAGGTCAGACCTAAAGCTATGAAAGTCATAGAAGAAAACATAGGTATAAATCTCTGTGAATTTGGATTAGGCAATAGTTTCTCAGAGCAAAACAGAAAAGTCACAAGCAAACAAAGAAAAATAGAAAAATTTTGTACTTCAAAGAACACCACCAAAAAGTGAAAAGACAACCAAAAGATTGAGAGAAAATATTTTCAAATCATATATTTCACAGGGGACTTGTATCCAGAATATATAACTCTTACAACTCAATAATAAAAAGACAAAGAACACAACTGAAAAATGTCTAAAGGAGCAGAACAGACCTTTCTCCAAAGAAGATACACAAATGGTCAATAAACGTACACATAAATGGCTATAATAAAAAAAAAAAGATGCTCAATATCATTAGCTATTAGGGAAATGCAAATCAAAACCACATGAAAAAAAAAACCACATGGAAATACTACACCACACCCACTAAAATTACTATATAATCAGAGAGACATATAACAAGTCCTAGCAAGGATGTGGAAAGTTGAAACTCTCAAACATTACTGGTAGGAATCTAAAATAATGGGGACATCTAGACAGCTCAGTCTGTAGAGTGTGCAACTCTTAATCTCCAAGTTGTGAGTTTAAGCCCCATGTTGTGTATAGATATTATGTAAAAATTTTAAAAAACTTTAAAAAAGTGAATGTAATATGGTACAGCTGTTTTGAAATAATCTGAAAGTTCCTCTAAAAGTCAAACATAGAGGGGTGCCTGGGTGGCTCAGTGGGTTAAGCCTCTGCCTTCGGTTCAGGTCATGATCTCCGGGGCCTGGGATCGAGCCCTGCATTGGGCTCTCTGCTCAGCAGGGAGCCTGCTTACCCCTTTCCCTCTGCATTGGGCTCTCTGCTCAGCAGGGAGCCTGCTTACCCCTCTCCCTCTGCCTGCCTCTCTGCCTATTTGTGATCTCTCTCTCTCTGTCAAATAAAGAAATAAAATCTTTAAAAATAAATAAATAAAAGTCAAACATAGAGTTATCATATGACCTAACAATTCTAATCCTAGGTACATACACAAGCAAAATAAGAACAAATGTAAAGGTATACAAAAATTTTAACACATGTTCACAACAGCATTATTCATAGCCAAAACTTGGAAACAACCCAAATTATCAACCAATGAATGGACAAATAAATGTGGTACATCCATACAACTGGATATTATTTGGCAATAAAAAGGAATGAAGTACTGATTTACATGCTACAACATGGATGGATCTAGAAAACATTATGCTAAATTAAAGAAACCAGTCACAAAAACTATCTATTGTATGATTCCATTTCCAGGAAATATACAGAATAGGCAAATCTGTTGAGCCAGAAAGTATATTAGTGGTTGCCAAGGACCAGGGGTGGGATGAGAGTGAGGAAATGAAGAGTAACTCCTAACAGGTACAGGATTTCTTCTCAAAATGATGAAAATGTTTTAAAATTGATCTTGGTGATGGCTGTGCAACTCTGAATATGCCAAAAAAACACACTGAATTGGACACTTTAAATGTGTAAACTTAATATACATGAATTTATCTCAATAAAGCTGTTACTCTCACCCTGTCAGAATGGCTAAAATTAACAACACAAGAAACAAGTGTTGGCAATGATGTGGATAAAGGGGAACTCTCTTGCATAGTTGGTGAGAACGCAAATTGGTGCAAACACTCTGAAGAACAGTACAGAGGCTCCTCACAAAGTTAAAAAAAGAACTACCCTATGATCCAGCAATTACACAACTAAGTATTTACACAAAGAATACAAAAATACAGATTTGAAGAGGTATATGCACCCTGATTTTTATATTTTTATAGCAGCATTATCAACAATAGCCAAACTATGGAGAGAGCCCAAATGTCCATTGACTGATGAATGGATAAAGATGGAATGTTACTCGGCCATGAAAAAGTGAAATCTTGGGGCACCTGGCTCGCTCAGTCAATTAAGCATCTGACTTTGGCTCAGGTCATGATCTCAGGGTCCTGGGATTGAGGCCCATGTGGTACTCTGTGATCAGTGGGAAGTCTGCTTGTCCCTCTCCCTTTCCTTCTGTCCCTCACCCCATTCAAGCTCTCTCTGTCTCTCTCTCTCTCAGATAAAAAAAATAAATTAAAAAAAAAAATGAAGTCTTGTCATGTGCAACAATGTGGATGGAGCTAGAGTGTATTATGGTGAGTGAACTAAGTCAGTCAGAGAAAGTCAAATACCAAATGATCTCACTCACATGTAGGATTTAAGAAAGAAAACAGATGAACATATTGGAAGAGGGGAAAAAAGGAGAGAGGGAGACAAACCATAAGACACCCTTAAAGATAGAGAACAAACAGAAGGTTTATGGAGGGAGGTGGGTGGGGGATGGGCTAGACGTGTGATGGGTATTAAAGAGGGCACTTTCAGGACGAGCACCAGGTGTTTTAAGTGATGAATCACTGGATTCTGCTCCAGAAACCAATACTGCACTGTATGTTAACTAAAATTTAAATAAAAATAAAGAAAGCCATTACCGAAAGTTACAAGTACACATTCCTTTGATATTGGTTCATATGATATGGTAACTAGATACTTATTGTACTTTTTAACCGAAAAATTATAACACAATTCTTACACCACTATTCTAACAAAGAAAACAAAATTAGAACTAGAATTTCACTAGACCAGCAACTTCTTTCTAATAAGACCAGCCAGTTCAATAAAGATGTCATCTATTTCATTATTAAACATAGATATCATCTGGACTATTATATTTTATATTATTTATATTACTTCATATTATATGACAAATTTGGAATATGAGAGACAAAAAAAAGTGAAGAAACTATTGAAGCATGGTTTCTTCAACGTCTGTTGTGAAATTCCAATTCTAGACCTAGCAAAAGTTTGAAAAATATCCCTAGCATAGGAATTACATTACATATCATGGGGGAACATGACACATTATTGAAGAATTACTATTTCTACAACAGCAAGGTCCAAAAACTATTTGTGAAACTCTGTGACAAAGTCTATGTAAATAATATCAAATTCATCTGGGATTAACAATGTCAAGGGTTTTTCCATTTTTACAACACACAAAAGCTAACAACAGTGATTTGAGTAATCAAGTAAATTTTCAAAGCCAGGTTCTATGATGCATGGGAGGACTAGAAAAGTATATAAAAGAATCATTATTACTCACTGACATTGACATAAATATGACCAGATCTGGAAGTCACAAATATTTCCAGTTCTCTTTCTTCCTAACATTTAGATAGCACTCCTCCACCCAACTGAAGTTAGACATAGCCTTGTGACTTTTTTTGGCCAACAATATTTGAGTATAAGTGAAATGTGTGTACTTTCTTAGGTTCCTTTCCTGGTCTCAAAGTTACCAGCAACATCTTCGCTGGTGAAAAGAGAGCAGTAAGGACAACAAAGAGTAGACCCCAATCAATCAAAACTGTTATGGGTTAAGTTTATCTACACAAACTTGCAGTATCCCTAGTTCAAAAGTGATTAAAATACTGCTACTCTCAAAAAAAAAAAAAAAGTACTGCTACTCTCATGTGATTTAACCTAACAGCATGAACATGAAATAAACTCATTATTCCAAGCCCCTGATATTTGAGAGTTGTTTTCAGTCTACTATAATTAAGTATATCTTAACTGATTGTTTCCCAAAAGGCAAGGAAATCCCTTCTAAAATATTTGGTCATTATTCACATTTATACCACTATTAAGGAGAAATGAGATATGGAAAGTACTTGAATTACTACATAGTTACATGAAGAGAATTCTATGTTAGGCTTTAGTTTAGAATTTTTCCTGAAAAAAAAATTTTCTTTTTAAGTTCAGACTGTAAAAGTTCTTTATGGTCAAGTTACCTTCAAGTATATAAAAAGGGAAAATAGATATTTTCCTTGGAGCCATCATTACTTTAAAAATGAATGTTTCTCATACATAATTTCCTCATAATTGAGAATTCTGTAAATGGCTTCCTTTTAAAAATTAAATATATTTAAATATGTATTACAAAGTCTATTAAGAGACTTTAAGATGTCTGATCACCTTCTTTTAGTTGAGTTTTTTCTTGAGTTGAAGTTTTTGTACCAAGCCAGTGGAACTGGAAGAGAGGAAGAACAGTGTTAGGGGTTGAATTGTGTCACTCCAAATTAACATGTTGAGATCCTAGTCCCTAGTACCTCAGAAAGTGACTATATAATTTGAAATGGAGCACTTAAGGAGGTAACTAAAGTAAAATGAGATCATACAGGTGGGCCCTAATCCAACAGGACTGATGTTATTATAAGAAGCAGAGACTAAGAAATAGATACACACACAGGAAAGACAATCTGAAGACATGGAGGAAGATGGCTATCAAACAGAATTGTCAAAAACTGTCACAAGAGACAAAGGTCATCATATAATAATAAATGGGTCAATTCATCAATACGATGCATCTAACAATGGAGCACCAATATATATAAAGCAACTATTAACAGAATTGAAGGAAGAAATAGTAATAGTAGGGGACTTCAATATCCCATTTTCATCAGTGGATAAATCATCAAAACAGATAATTAATAAGGAAACAGCAAACTTTAGCAACACTGTAGAACCAAAGGACCTAATAGTCATATATGGAACATTCTATCCAACAGTAGCAATATGCACATTCTTTTCAAACACACATAGATCATTATCCAAAACAGACCAAATATTAGGTTATGATACAAATCTTAACAAATTTAAGTATCAAGGGGCGCCTGGGTGACTCAGTGGGTTGAAGCCTCTGCTTTCGGCTCAGGTCATGATGTCAGGGTCCTTGGATCGGGCCCCGCATTGGGCTCTCTGCTCAGCAGGGAGCCTGCTTCCCCCTCTCTCTCTCTGCCTGCCTCTCTGCCTACTTGTGATCTCTCTCTCTCTGTCAAATAAATAAATAAAATAAAATAAAATAAAATAAAATAAAATAAAATAAAATAAAAATTTAAGTATCAAAAGATACCATACAAAGTATCTTTTCTGAATACAATGGTATGAAACTAGAAGTCTGTAATGAAAGGAAAATTAAAAATTCCTAAATATGTACAAACTAAACTACACACTCCTGAATAACCAATGGGTCAAAGAAGAAATCAAAAGGGTAATCAAAAGTATCTTGAGACAAACAAAAACAAGCACCAAACGTACCCAAATTTACAGTATGCTTCAAAAGCAAATCTAAAGGGAATATTTATAGTGCTAAATGCCTACATCTAAAAAAAAAGAGAGGCTTCTGGGTGGCTCAGTTGGTTAAGTGTCTGACTCTTGTTCTCAGCTCAGGTCTCGATCTCAGGATCTTGAGTTCAAGCCCCACATTGGGCCCCATGCTCGGCACAGAGCCTACTTAAAAATAAAAAATAAAAAGAATAAGAAATAAAACATATTAAAAAATAAAAATCTCAAATAAACAACTTAACTTTATCCTTCAAGGAACCAGAAAAAATACAAACTTGGTTAGCGGAAGGCAGAAAGTAATAAAGATCGAAGTAGAAATAATGAAATAGAGACACAATAGAAAAGATCAGTGAGGAGTGTCTGGGTGGCTCAGTCACTTGGCAGTTGGCTCTTGGTTCTGACTCAGGTCGTGATCTCGGGATCATGGGGATTGAGCCCCGCATCGGGTTCCGCGCTCAGGCCAGAGTCTGCTTGTCCCTTTCTCTCTGCCCCTCCTCATGCTCGCTCACTCACGCACTCTCTCAAATGAATAAATAATAAAATTTTTTTTTTAAGAATCCATGAAAGTAGGGTTGGTTTTTCGAAAAGATAAACAAAATCGATAAACCTTTAGCTAGATTAATAAAAGAAGAGAGAGGACTCATATAAATAAAATCGTAAATGAAAGAAGAGCCATTATAACTAATACCACAGAAATACAAAAGATCATAAGAGACTACTATGAACAATTATATGCCAAAATATACTGTATTGTATACTTGAAATTTGGTAAGAGAGTACATCTTAAATATTCTCACTATACACACACACAAAAATGTGAGGTGATGGTACTTTAATTAGCTTGATAGTAGTAATTATTTCACAATATATATGTATATCAAAACATCACATTATATACCTCAAATATATGCAATTTTTATTTGTAAAAATCATACCTCAATAAAGCAAAAAAAAATTAACAATTAGGGATTTAAAAGAACTCCATGATTCCTTTACAATGACATAGATGCATTTGAAAGAATAGTTTGAAATACCCTATTTATTGTGCTAGATATATAACTCCAGAAAACAAGTAAACATGCATCAAATCACCTGTGCAATTTCAGCATAGTTCTCTTTTTAAGAATATGTGGGTGAACAAACAGACCAGAACTCAGGATTCATCAACACCAACAGAAGCCTGTTTTTTTTATTATTATTATAAAGTGTGACTAATAACATAGAACATTATCTTCCTGTCAGAGGGTTTTGGAAGAGCCAAATGCATAGACATCATAGAAACAAGAGTTCTGCTGCTATTCCTATTCAAGTGTAATCCCCCAGGAGCTGTTGAATGCAAAACTTCCATTTACTTAAGGCTTTAAAATTCAGTTCTACAGAATACAGAGCCACACCTCATCTCTGTAAATAATTTTGAGGCTAAACCCTCCAAAATATCAGATTTCCATTTTAAACAGTCTTCTATTTTTTTTTTTAAGATTTTACTTATTTTTATTTTTGAGAGGGAGAGAGAGAGAGAGAGAGAGGGAGGGAGCGCAGGAAAGGGGCAGAGGGAGAGGGGGAGAGAGAAAGCCTCCAGCCGACTCTGCACTGAAGGCAGAGCCCGAGGCAGGGCTCAATCCCAGGATCACCACCTGAGCTGAAATCCAGAGTCTGTTACTCAAAAAACTGAGCCACCCAGGTGCCACCAGGCTTCCAATTTTTATATGCAATCTATAGGAAGGTCAAATACAAAGCTAAAGAATTTCCCATTAGATCACTTAGGAAACTTGCTCTTTTTCGTTTAGCCCTAAATATAACCTCATCTCCATAGGATACTTATGTAATTCCTATGTAGTATTTAATTACATAGAGAAAAACAGTAATTTACAGCAGAGACAACTTTACAACTTGTAGTAAAATGTGCAGAATTAGCATCAGGACTAATGCTTCTTAGTATGAAGAACTGAAAAGGATGCAGTATCAATCTTTGGTATTCCTGGCAAAAATGCATAATCTGAATCTAATCATGAGGAAATATCATACAATCCAAATCAAGGCATGGACTTGCTGAGAAGTAATTGGCCTGTATGCTTCGATATGTCAAGATCATGAAAGACAAAAACAACAACAAAAAACCTATTTTTTTTAACTATTTCATATTAAAAGAGACAAATAAGACACAGGAACTAAATACAACATTTGATCATGGATTGGATCCTGGACCAGAAATATTTTTTTCTTTTGCTTTAAAAGTACATTAATGGGACAACTGGTAAAATTTTAATCTGTAGATTTTATAATAACATTGTATCAATATTAACTTCCTGATTTTGATCACTGTACCATGGTAATATAAGAAAATGCTTTCTGTTCTGTTTTGAAGTGGTTACGCCTCATGTCTGCAAGTTGGTCTCAAATAGCTTTTTTTTTTTTTAATTTTATTTATTTATTTGACAGAGCGGAGAGAGATCACAAGTAGGCAGAGAGGCAGGCAGAGAGAGAAGGGGAAGCCGGCTCCCCACTAAGCAGAGAGCCCAGTGCGGGGCTCAATCCCAGGACCCTGAGATTATGACCTGAACTGAAGGTAAAGGCTTTAACCCACTGAGCCACCCAGGCGCCCCTCAAACAGCTTTTTCAAAACTAGCTATAGAGTTGATAACTTAGGAAATCTCAATGAGAGTATATAAGAATTCTTCGTAACTTTTATGTAAATTTTAAAAATACATAACCTCAAACAAAAACAAATTTAGAAGACAGATGTAATGTAGTACTCCTTCTAGTACTTCTACTCTAAACCTCTACTCTAACTTATTTTTTTTCAAGATTTTATTTATTTATTTGACAGAGAGTGAGAGAGAGAGAGAGAGAAAATGAAAGAGGAGGGGAGAAGCAGATTCTCCACTGAGCAGGGAATCCAAAGCAGGCTCAATCATGGGACTCCAGGATCATAACCTGAGCCAAAATGCTAAACCAACTGAACCACCCAGGCACTCTTCCATGTAACTTATGTTGCTCAAAATTATAACCAGGCTGGAAAAGAGTGTATGTTAAAAATTTCTCCAAATTGAAAAAGAAAAGTTTGTTGAGCTATTCTTTTCACAGGTATGTTCCTGGCATGTTGTATGACTGCATAGTAATTTTTTTCTGCTGACACGAGGAACAACTAAACATTGAACAATTAAGCTGACCTATTATATTAATTTTATAGGCATTTTTAAAAAACCTACTCTGGGGGCGCCTGGGCGGCTCAGTTGGTTAAGTGTCTGCCTTCAGCTCAGGTCATGATCCTGGGGTTCTGGGATCGAGCACCTTATCAGGCTCCAGGCTCAACCGGGAGCCTGCTCTTCCCTTTCCCTCTGTTTGTGCTCTCTCCCTCTCAAGTAAATAAATAAAATCTTTAAAAAAAAAAAAAAAACCCTAATATGTGCCAGTCACTGTACTAGACGCAGGGATAAAGAAATAAAACATCCATGGTATGTGACCTAAAGGATCTTACAGATTAGTAGGGGAGACAGACATATAAATGAATAATTGCAGTGAAGTAGTATAGGGGTGTGTGTGTGTGTGTGTGTGTGTGTGTGTGTGTTATACCTTTGTACATGATGGATAAACTGGCTAATACCCAAGATACAGGGAAAAGGAGGGAATTTCAAAAATCTTCATAAGAGAGGTATTGTTAAAACTCGGTCTTAAAGGTGAGTAAATGCTTTAGATGGGCAAATGGAGAAATGGATATTTGGGGCAGGTGTCATGGCATGAGCAAAGGACATGGAGCTATAAAACAGCCTAGAGCATTAGTGGGACAGCAAATAATTCAGAATGGCTGAATATAAGATGGGAAGTGGGCATAGTGAGAAAATGTTGGAGAGGCAGAGGTTAGTTTTTTGAGGGCCTTATAACCCATTGTGCCAAGAACCTTTGCATAATCCAATGGAAGTGGGGTTGGGAGTTCTTGGCCATTTGTCTGTGTCTATGAATATCTACCTTGTTAAACCAGCACACACAAAGCAAGATACATTGAAGTAGGTCACTCCGTTCCCACAAGATGGTTTGTGTTAATTATAACAAGAAAATGAAACAGAAAATGGGATGTTCTACCATTTTTATATATTATATTATGACACGAGAAATATTTGCATTCTTTCTACTTTGTAATATTGCTGTATAAGATTGGAGGAGGCCTGACTATCAATGTGTCAAATGAAAAAGGTCAAGCTATAAATGAATGTTATCACTGTCAATTGTCTTGCAGTTAATCCAGGGAGAGAAATAGTGGCTCAGTTAGGAACACAGTGCTTGACCGCAAATGCACGTCTTTTTTGTTTGCCTCTCATATATTAGGGTTTCGTGGGGTCAAAAATCTGTGCTCCCATTTTTAAAAGAGTTCAACAGCAAAGGAGTGAAACCCTACAATCAGAAGGTTAAAGAACATGGCGAAACATGTTGGTTAAGATTATCTTGAGTAAAAATAAAAGATCCTCAGAGAAAAAATATTTCTGATTTATATCTGTCTCAACATCCTGAACTTTGATTTACTCTGGTATAATAAATACATATAAAGAGAATGAAAAGACAAGTCATGGACTGGGAAAAGTATTTCGAAAGACATATCTGATAAAGGACAGTTATTCAAAATGTTCAAAGAAGGCTTAAAGTTCAACAGTAGGAAAATGAACAATACAATTTTTAAAATGTGCAAAAGATTGGGCGAGTCTGGTGGTGGGTATCGAGAAGGCCACGTATTGCATGGAGCACTGGGTGTGGTGCATGAACAATCAATCTTGTAACACTGAAAAAATAAAATAAACATATTTGGGGGAAAAAATAAAAAAAATAAAGTGTGCAAAAGATTTGAATTGACACTTCACCAAAGATAATATACAGATAGCAAATAAACATATGAAAAAATGCTCAACTTTATACACCGTTAGGAACTTGCAAGTTAAAATAAGGAGATAACCACAGTGCCTACTAGAATGGTGAAAATCCAAGAGGCAGACAACACCAAATGTTGGCAAGGATATAGAACAACAGGAATTACTCATTGCTGTTGGAAACAAAATGGTACAGTCACTTTGGGAGACAGTTTGCCAGTTTCTTACAAAACTAAACACACTCTTACCATATGATCTGCAATCACATTCCCTGGTATTTACCCAAATGAGTTAAAAACGTATATCCACATAAAAACCTGCGTCTGAATGTTTGTAGCAGCTTTTTTCATAGTTGCCAAAACTTGGAAGCAACCAATAGGTTGCTACCAATTCAATAGGTAAATGAATAAACTATGGTATATCCAGAAAATAAAATATTATTCAACGGTAAAAAGAAATGAGCTATCAAATGATGAAAACACACAGAGAAACCTTAAATGCACATGGCTAAGTTAAAGAAGCCAATCTGAAAAGGTTACGTACTGTATGATTCCAACTATATGATATTCAGGAAAAGGCAAAACTAGGGCAACGGCAAAACTTTCTGTAGTTTCCAAGGGTTAGGGGAAAGGAAGGGATGAGCAAGTAAAGCACAGGGGATTTCTAGGGCAGTGAAACTATTCTGTATGATACCACAATGGTGGATACATGTCATTATGCATTTGTCCCATCCCACAGAACACCAATGGGATGGTAAATAGTGGGACTTCTCAGCCTCCATAACCATATAAGCTGATTCCTCATTACATACATATACATATACATCATATATATGATTCTGATATATATATACATATATGTATATATATACACATATACATATATGATTCTGTTTCTCTGGAGAACCCCAGCTATTTCAAACAGTACCTGCCACATAGTGGACCTTTGATAAATTGACAAATAAATGACCAATATTAAGAATTATGTTTTGGGGCATCTGAGTGGCTCAGTTGGTTGTGTCTGCCTTCCACTCGGGTCATACCTCAGAGTCCTGGGATCCAACAAAGAGTCTGTTTCTCCGCCTCCGCCCCCCCCCCCCGACCCTGCCCCTACCTCCTGCTTGTGCTTTTTCTCTCAAATAAATAAAATATATTTTTTAAAAATTATGTTCTTAAAATATATGCTATTTTTATAGGTGAAAAAGGAAACTGTTGTTTGAAACTCGCATTACTTTACTATTACTATTTTGTGTGTTTATTTTTTTATTTTTATTTTTTAAAGATTTTTATTTATTTGTCAGAGAGAGAGGAGAGAACACAAGCAGGCAGAGTGGCAGGCAGAGTGGCAGGCAGAGGCAGAGGGAGAAGCAGGCTCCCCACTGAGCAAGGAGCCCCATGAGGGACTTGATTCCAGGATGCTGGGATCACGACCCAAGCTGAAGGCAGAGGCTTTAACCCACTGAGCCACCCAGGTGTCCCATTTTGTGTGTTTATTAATCAATTGCATTTTCTCCTTTATGAATTTCATATTTTTTGTTCATTTACCCATTAGAGCCTTTATTTCAATGAACTCATTATAATTGTAATATATTAATAAAATTATGGTTATTTTTTGTTCCTAAAATAGATGTCATCAAATAAAGGCAACCACTGGCAAAATAAAAGCAAATCTTTGTAATGGCAAAAAGAAAAGTATAAGCAGGAGTATTAGTTCAAATACTGGATGATGCCATCTAGTGGAATACTGATTTTAACTTCTTTCTCTGAATCAGAGGATACTCAAATTTCAAGACCCCAAATTTGGTATTTATGGGACTTCATTAAAATATATATTCTAGCCTCTAATCTGCCTAGCTCACTTAATGTGTATGATAGCCAAAGAGCATTGTGTTAGTAGTATGCACACTGGAAACCATAAAAATTTCATGTCAGTTAAAATTAAGGTGCCCAGTGGTACACTGTGCATTCAGTGTCTAACAAGAATTTTCACCAACTTCACCACAATAAGTCATTTTGCAGCTGCTAGCATTTTTTAACACGCAGTCTGGGCCAGCCCCCTGTGCTAACTGCTTCACTTGTATTATTTTATTTAATCCTCTCAACAACTTTCATAAGTAGGTACTATTATTGCACTATCTTACAGATGACAAGATTGAGGCAGAAAGTTTAAGTACCTTCCCCAAGCTCACACAGCTGTACAGTACCATCACATTATTATAATGTGCACAGGACCCTGCTATGGGAAAGATCATAGTCATCCCAATAGTAAAAAAGGACTAATGACTTTACAATTCATTACTGTCATCTACATTCAGCTTAGTATACTGCATGCAGAAACGAGTTATACTCCTTAATTACTAAGGGCTACGTAAGGACATTTTGTAACTTAATATTTACATGGTTTTGACTAAAATATCACACACTCAGATGTTCCTAACTATTGGTTGTTGATTTTTGGTTTTATAAATTTGAAGACGTTATCAATGTTTTGCTATTACCCTCCATTTACCCCCAATACTAACATAAGTGAAAGTAAACTGACCTGCTTTGAACCTTCTAGGTGGAGGCAAACTGGAACTAATTTATTTATAACTGGTTAGAAAACCCAGGTGATAGAGATCAGTCAGCCAGGCTAGCCAAACTAAGGCTAATGAAACTGGTCTTAAGCATAGGTGTCTGCCTCTACCCCACAAGGGCTAGGACTCTAGGCCTGCCCAGCCTGGCCTGGGTCCACTCAGTACTGGCAGAAGTCAAGATCTGCTCCCCCATAGCGCACTGAAACATAAGTTAAAATTTATCTTTCTTATAACCCACTCCTTCTGTAGGGCCCAAAGTATCAACTAACTACAACTGAAAAATTAATTCCTGCTAGTGCCTTCATAGGAAATAATGTGAAAGTAAACTTCAGGAACTTTACTATAGTTCCTGTTGTGGCTACATCCCCGAAAACTGCCTGATGCTGAAGTCTTCTGAACATTAGTGAACAAAGAGCATCAAATAATGTAGTGAATTTTTAAACATTAGTAAAATATTAATAAACTATAAAAGTAAAATATTAGTAAATTAGTATATTAAGTAAAATATTAGTAAACTATAAAAATCTCTCAATTTATTTTCAGATTACTGAGTGGAAGAGAAATCTGCAAATATAATCTTGTATCTGTATCTCTGTGTCTCACTCCCACTCCTATCTCCCAATAGCCCAAATTGTAAAATGATAAAATCCAATGAAACAAAAAAGGTTCAAGTCCCTATTCAGCAAATCAAAGGGAAAAAAATTGATGACGAACAAAGAATCTTCTAGCATACTGTACTGGAAAGAACAGAGGAAATAAAAATAATAACAGAGAACATTAATTGAGCATTTATTTATCCAAAGCACTTTTCTAAATGTTCTTTGCATGCATGATCCCGTTTTAATCCCCACAAGGAGGAGATTTCATGAGGTAAATGGCATTATCTTATTATACAGGTAAAGAAACTGAGTAATTAAGTCATTTGCTGGAGTCGCAGAGCTGGTAAACCACGCACCAGAAACCAAGCTGCCAGGTCCCACAGCCCAAATCTACCGCACTGTAACAAAGATCAAACCCGTGACCACTTCCTTAGAGCGCCAAAGGCAAACTTGAGGCGAAAAATCCATTAAATGGATTTCTCATTCAGTTAATGGACATCTGCCTGATTACACACTTAGACACCTTGCTGTCTGCAAGGTCATTTATAAACTGGTTGTGCTTTATTATGCAGTAAGTCCTACAGGCTAAAAATCTGGACATCATGGAGCTTAAGAGGCTTATGGTATTCTTTCCAGGTTCTAAAGTTTAAATTTAATAAGAGAAGGGGCAGGGAGACGAACAAGTTTACCCGAGCTATGGCAAAGATTTACATAAGACACATCAACGCTTTTAAAACATACCCAGTATGACAATGTGGTTGAAACCTCCTTTTGGAGATAACCACGTAGGTGCAAGGTTAACACTGTGACTTTGAGGTCCGGCCACTGGCTTCCCTGCACCCCTGCGAGAAGCCCTGGTGAAAACTCAAAATACCCCAATTTAAGCATTGGCTTTGTAATTCGTAAACGCGGTAGCACGGTCACTGGAGTCCTCGGGCTGCAGGCCGCGCGGGTAACTACCGAGCGGTGCCACGGGAAAAGTAGTCGGGTCAGGAGCGTCCTCGGAACCAAAGCGCTAGCTCCAGGCGGCCCGGGGACTGCGTTTGCACAGCATCGGGGGCGGGGCCTGGTAGGGGGTGGGGCTGGCGGCGCCGGCACAGGCTGGAGCGGCCCGGTTTGGTGGCGGCCTGCTGGACCATGCTGAGCGGAGCGTGCGGCTGGCTCGCCTCAGCGCTGCGGGGTCCACGCGTGCCGCAGTTCGCGGTCGCCCGGAGGTGCCTTCACGCGGCCGGATCACGGCGGTCCACAAACAAGAGCGAGAGGACCGGGGCCCCGCCCCGCGCCTTCGACCCGGCGCTGCTCGAGTTCCTGGTGTGCCCGCTCTCCAAGAAGCCGCTCAGGTGAGATTCGCGGGCTGCGGGTTTGTGCTCGCGCCCTCCCGGGAGGGAGCGGGGATGGGTGGGCCGCGCGGCGGCTCGGGGCCACTGGGGAGCCCTTCAGGTCAGGCCCGGGTGTCTTCCGCTGCCATTTTCTGGCTCCGGGCCGGCCAACTACCACGCATCTCTGACTGCGGCCGTCAGGGGGGGAAGTGGCCGGAGGGGAGCCGAACCCCAGGCCTCCCACGTCGAGCCGCCCACCCACAGGGATGGTCGGAGCGTTTACAGGTTGACCCCTGGCCGCGCAATTTAATCGCCAGGGAACTTTTTTTTTTTATGCCGATACCGGGGCACCACCCCAGGGCTACCCGGTCAGCCGGTCTGGGGGCGGGGCTAGAGAAAGGTGTTTTTTTAAAGGTCCCTCAGTGGTCCTTTTGTACCGCCAGGTTTGTGAACTGTTGGGAGTCGGGACTGGTCCAAGGCACTTAGAGTTTTTAAGCCAAGAGGATGAAGAGTAGTAACTCTTCTTGTGAAAATGTACCGCTGATGCCAGACGATCCTAAACGTTTACGCCATGTGTGCTGCCTCTTTTGGCTCTTAGTTTTGGTTTTAGCTGGGTTTTGTAAAGGCTTCCTTGAACTAAGAGTCGAGAAAAACTGCTCTGGGAGGGGAAAATGAAACAAGAGGAAATCAGAGAGGGAGACAAACCCTAAGAGACTCTTAATCATGGGAAACAAACGGAGGGTTGCTGGGGGATGTGAGGGGGAGTTGGGGTAACTGGGTGACGGGCATTAAGGAGGGCACATGATGTAATGAGCACTGGGTGTTATATGCAACTGATGAATCACTGAACTCTACCTCTGTAACTAATAATACATTATATGTTAATTAATTGAATTTAAATTTTAAAAAAAAAAGCTCTACAGTTCCAGGCTACTAAAACTGGAGGTTGACAACACTTGTATTGCAGATTGAATATACTAAACACCAAAATAGTATAAGTGGTTATTTTTGGGTGGTAGGTTGCTAGTTATTTTTTGTTTTCTTAACACCTTGAAATGATCATTTGATCTGTCTTTTAGCTAATTGTGTAACTAGCTCACTGCAGACTTGTTTTCTAAAGTTTCCTCATTTCTGCTGTCTCATCTTCCTCAAGCTTTTATTTCATATATCTTGATTTTTTTCAGTGGTTTCCTTCTGATGGTTCAGTTATGTTGCTTGATTAAACATACATTCTAAAGTGGGGAAGTTGAATTTTTTTCTAGTGGCTGTTTCAGTAGTAAATTAACTGGGATGGTTTTGAGGTTGCCCAGAGTAAGGAAGAAATACTTGGATGAAAAGGGAAGATTTTTTCTGACTGGATTTTAAAAATACATATTACGGTAGAGAGTAAAGTGAAAAAGAAAATATGAGAGAAGCTGACGAAAATGGGAACAATTAGAGATTCATTTTCTAAGAGAAATGTTTCAATTGGGTAATACTGGTTTTAGAATTAGCAGTTTAATTCAGCTTTTTTGGGATTAACTGTCAAAAATTGGATAAATGGTATTTATTGAACACCAAGTTCTTCTAAGCATTTCGTTTTCACAGTTCATTTTGTTTTCCTTTTCTTCCCTCAGATATGAAGCATCGACAAATGAGTTGATTAATGAAGAGTTGGGAATAGCCTATCCAATTATTGATGGGATCCCTCATATGATACCACAGGCAGCTAGGATGACACATCAAAATAAGAAGCAAGAAGAAATGGAGGAACACTAGATCATAATTTTAAAAAAGCAACACACACAACTAAACTTTCTTAATACCACTTAACCTTTTTAAAAGTCAGAGTGGCAGGTAGTAAGTGGGGGTGAAGAATGTTTCTGTCTCTTCCTACGTTGACTGTCCTTATTCCATTGGTCTCTCTGGCAGGACTGTTCTACTCAGCCTCCGTGGAAGAAAACTTCCCACAGGGCTGCACTAGCACATCCAGCCTGTGCTTTTACAGTCTGCTCCTGCCCATTACCATACCGGTTTATGTGTTCTTCCACCTTTGGACTTGGATGGGTATTAAACTCTTCAGGCATAATTAATACAGCCAGAGCCAAGATGATACTTACATTAATGATATGTCGTGAGTGTCTATCTCTGAAAGCTCAACTACATGGAAATACTGGAAACCTACTTAAATTGCAGGAAAGCTGCTTTGTCTTGCTTCTCTCGGAGGTTTAGGACTATGGGAGACTTAAGCTGCAGAAGTTTCTTTTATTGTATTTTTTTTGTTCTGCCTTTGTTTTTTGAAAATTCTGCTTTATAACTACTGTATCAGAAGAAACACTTCAACACAGTTTCTTGGAAATTAACAGTTCCAGCCATCACCTGATGACTTTCTTAACCCATTCATCTAAAAATTAATAATTAAAATTTTGTATGTTTATTTTAGATTCAAAGTATTTGGCAGAGTCACATGTTAAGGATGACTGACATAATTCCAAAGGAGTTTTGTTGTAGTGAAATGTTTTGAGCTAGTGTGCCAGAAAACTACAGTAAAATGGAAATTTTGTGTACTTGCAAACATTCTGAGTTTGTAAAATTACCTTCGTTTCTTTGGCATCAAACGCTAACATTAGAAAAAAAAAAAGTGGTGGGTATCGAGAGGGGCATGTACTGCATGGAGCACTGGGTGTGGTGCATGAATAATCAATCTTGTAACACTGAAAAATTAAAATAAATTTGGGGAAAAAAAAGAAAAAAAACGCTAACATTAGTAATAATAAAATGAGATGACACTTTTCCATTAAGAAAAAAAGTGTGTTGTTTTTGTTTGGTCACAAACATGTGGTTCCAAAAGAGGGGAGATGTAAAAATATTCTACAGTTTAAAATGTAGGCAATGTTTAAACAGGCACTTAAAACCCCACATAGAATACTTTCCCAGGAAAATATGTACCTTTGAGGATAGAGGTAGGGTTGGAACACTTGTAAAGAGCTTTTGTATCCTATTGAGCTAAGAGCTATGTTTTGAATCACATTTCGGTTTAACTTTTTCCCTCCTCAGGAGACTTGCTCGACAGTGCATTGTTTCAGTGTATTCTGTAGTACAGATCATGTTTTTAAAAATCACTCTTTGATACTCAACACCAAAAAAATAGGACCCGAATTGACATTTTTCCATAGAAGACCTACAGGTAGCCAACAGGACACATGAAAAGCTGTTCAACATTACTAATCATCAAGGAAATGAAAATCAAAACCGTAATGAGATACCACGTTATACCTGTCAGAATGGCTAAAATAGACAAGAAATAAGTGTTGGCGAGGATGTGTAGAAAAAGGAACCCTTGTACACTGTTGCTGCGAATGTAGATTAGTGCAGTCACTGGACAGTATAGAGTGTCCTCAAAAAACTAGAAATACTATATGATCCAGTAATTCCAGTACTAGGTATTTACCCAAAGAAAACAGACACTAATTTTAAAAAATATATGTACCCCTATGTTTATTGCAGCATTATTTACAATACCAAGATAGGGAAGCAATCTAAGTTCCATGGATGAATGGAGGAAGAAGATGTGGCATATATATGAGGCTGGAGGGGAGGGAAGAGGGTTTGGGAGACAAGTTGATCAAAGTAAAGCCATTTTGGTTTTAGGCTGACCCTTACTCTAAGAGTCAGCAGTAAAAGCTACACAGACTGGACATTCTTAAAATTGTTCCCTGTGGGTAATCCCACAATCCTAAAACAATGGAAAAACTAATTGCCTAATGTGAATGAGAAACCCAAAGTTAAAGTGTAAACCCCTCCCTATATGGTTAGCTAATAAAAATATATAGGGGGTCCTGGGTGGCTCAGTCAGTTGAGCAGCCTGCTCTTGATTTCAGCTCAAGTCATGATCTCAGGGTCTTGGCATTGAGCCCTGCCTTGGGCTTCTCCCTCAGCAGGGAGTCTGCTCAAGGATTCTTTGTCTCCCTCTCCCTTCTGCCCCTCCCCCTGCTCTCTCCCTCTCTCAAATAGGATTTTTTTTTAAAGATTTTATTCATTTATTTCACAGGGTGAGAGCACAAGTAGGCAGAGGGCAGGCAGAGGAAGAGGGAGGAGCAGACTCCCCACTAAGCAGGGAGCCCAAAGCGGGGCTCGATCCCAGGACCCTGGGATCATGACCCGAGCTGAAGGCAGATGCCCAATGACTGAGCCACCCAGGCAACCCTTAAATAAAATCTTAAAATAATTTATAAAAACCCTTAGAGGTAAGGGAGGATCCTCTTCCTCTCCTGGGAAAGACTGCTACTTTATCTATGAAGGAGCTCCTTTTTTGTATACTTCATCTTTTCCCTTTCTCTAAATGGCTTACTCTTGAATTCTTCCTTGCACAAAGCCAAAAACCTTCTTGGAGAGGGGCCTGAGGCCCTCTTTCTTGGGGCCTCAGCTGTCCGGCATCATATATACAATGGTATATTACTCCTATGTAAAAAAAAGAATGAGATCTTGCCATTTGTGACAACATGGCACAATACTAAGTGAAATACATCAGACAAAGACAAATAACATATGATTTCACTTCTATCTTCCATAGGTTGGAATCTAATATAGATCTTACGTAGATTGGAATCTAAAAACCAAAAAGAAATAGATGCAAATACAGAAAACAAACTAATGGTTGCCAGAGGGGAAGGGTAGGGAGAATGGGCAAAAAGTTGAAGGGAAGTGGAAGGTACAGGCTTCCAGTTACGGAATAAAAATCATTGAAATAAAAGGTACATAGGGAATATAGCCAATGGTATCATAATAGAATTATAGAGTGACAGATGGTAGCTACGTCTGTGGTGAGCTTAGCACAATGTAGAGAGTTAGCCAATCACTGTATACATCTGAATCCAGTGTAACATTGTGTGCCAACTATACTTAAATAAAAAAAATCACCACATGGCAATATACAAATAACCTGGACAGTTATAGAAATTCCTTTCATTTCCTGAAAGGGAGTTATTGCTCTTTTTTTTTTTTTAAAGATTTATTTATTTTAAATAAATAAAGCAGGGGGAGGGCCAGAGGGAGAGAATTTCAAGCAGATTACCTGCTGAGTACGGAGTCCAATGCAGGGCTGGGGCTCCATCTCACCACCCTGAGATTGTGACCCAAAACAAAACTAAAAGCTGGACATTTAACCAACTGAGCCACCCAGGCGGCCCCTAAAGATTTTAGTTTTTTAAGTAATCTATATACCCAAAGTGGGCCTCGAACTCATAACCCTGAGATCAGGAGTCACATGCTCCACCAACTGAGCAAACGAGATGCCCATCATTCTTTTTAATTTACCCTAAATCTCACTGTGGTCAGTGTAAATAAAGTGATTTTGCTGATAAAACAAGCACTATAAAAAGTCAGTTGCAACTTTTGCAAGCTAAGCATTTTATCATTTTTGAGGAAACTGATAGGCATACTCTGGGGGAGTTCAGCATTAACACCATCCTTTCACTAATAGAATTTATTTGACGACCACTTGTATCGTACAAACGGTACACTAGCTCCAGTGCTAAGCATATTACATATAATCTTCTATAACCTAAGAGGTCAGGTGGGCAATATTGGCACCATTTTACAGATGGGGAAGCTGAAGTACAGAGAAATTGAAGTCATTTACCCAGGGCAAACAGCAAGAACCAAATAGGCTGAAACTGTCAGCCGCTGTGGCTTCAGTCTGCCTTCCTAACCGTATTGTACAGCGCCTCATTTTAAGAAAACTCATCCTTTCTATTTATAAGAAAAGCAGAATTAGGAATCAAAATGCTTGGATTCAAATTCCTGCTCAAGTCTGATGCTTTTCTTCTTGTTTCCTAAAGCACCATATATTTTATCTCTATTTTAGCACTTGAACTTGTACTGTAATTGCCTGTTTTCTGTCTCCTGTCTAGACAGTAAACCGTTCAACATTTTTAATTTTATGCTTAGTACAGAGCAGGCACGTACTTCCTGAAAGCCTGAAAGCATGGTTCTGACAAGCTTTAGAACTTTAGGCAAGTTACTTGTCTCTGAGCTTCATCTGTAGGTTTTAGAAATCCTTCCCCTGCTTCTTTCATAAAATTGTGAGGACAAGCTAAATTTGACACGTGAAAGCCCTTTGTCAAACAACCCTAACTGGTGAACAAAACCACCATTCAGAGTCTCTGGAAATTGTCCCAAGGGCATACAGCCAAATGAGGAAACAGACAAGAAAATCTAAAACTCAGTAAATGCGGTACATTGAAGTTTGTGGCATCTGAACCACCACCCACATATTTCTTCTTCCTCTCAGCTCAGAGCCATCCACTCCAGGAGTGTGCCGCCAAGACCTGGAGCTCTCTTCCCTCAACTCCCGTAAAACTCCTAGTCGAGGTTTAGGGCATCTTCCCGGGAGGGGCAGGCCACCAGCAGGGTAAAGGTAATTATGTAACTATAAGACACAGTGTAAACGCATATTTCCTCTCTACTTAACTGATCTGCAGGGCAATTTGTAGAAAACAGTATGTATAAATTGTATTTTCCACTATATTTTCCATTAGCAGCACAAAGGAAGTAGGTGGGAGCAAAGCTGAACTGGAGTGAAGAAATGATACCAGATGGTAACCTGAATTCCCAGGAACTAATGAAAAGAACCAGAAAAGGTAAACAAGGTTAATATACTAATACTACAAATACATCCGTGTTCTCCTTTCTTCTCTGTTCCTTGAAGAGGCAGTAAACAGTAATTATAACCAAGTATTGTTGAGTTTGTAACATGTAAACATAATATGCAAGACAATAATAGCATAAAAAGGAATAGAGCTACCTAGATGTAATGTTTCTGTATTTCACTAGCACTTTTTTTTGTTTTTTTTTTTAAAGATTTGAGAGAGAGGCGCCTGGGTGGCTCAGTTGGTTAAGCATCTGCCTTTGGCTCAGGTCATGATCCCAGGGTCCTGGGATCAAGTCCCATATCAGGCTCCTTGCTTGGAGAGGAGGCTGCTTCTTCTGCCTGCCATTCCGTCTGCTTGTGCCCTCTCTCTCTCTCTCTGACAAGTAAATAAATGAAATCTTAAAAAAAAAAAGATTTGGGAGAGAGCATGTGCACACATGTGCAAGCATGGGGAGGGGCGGAGGGAGAGAAATCCTCAAGCAGAACTCCGCAGTGAGCGCAGGAGCCCGACTTGGGGCTCAATCCCAGTATCCTGAGATCGTGATCTGAGCCAAAATCAAGAGCCAGACCCTTAACTGAGCCACCCACTAGCGCCCCTCACTAGCACTCTTAACTGCTAAGTTAATTATATTTCAATTAAAAAACACAGTAGCAAAAAAAAGAGAGAGAGAAAGAGAAAAGATCTGCAGATTTTAAGTATTTCTCAGGCCCTCATATGCTGCTGGTGAGAATATAAAATGATGCGGCTTTTTTGGAAAACATTGGCAGTCCCTCAAAATGTTAAACAGAGTTACCATACAACCCAGCATCATTTCTTACAAATGTTCCACACAAATGTTCATAGCAGCATCATTCATAAAAGCCAAAACATGGAAATAAACACAACTATCCATCAGCTGATGAATGGATAGGTAAAATGTGATATAAACATAATGAAACACTATTCAGCAATAAATACGGAATAAAGTACTGATACATGCTACAACATGGGTGAACTTTGAAAACATGCTAAATGAAAGAAGCTGGTTTTTTTTTTAAAGATTTTTTTATTTTTTTCTATTTGACAGAGAGAGGGAGATCACAAGTAGGCAGAGAGGCAGGCAGAGGGTGGGGGGGAAGCAGGCTCCCCGCTGAGCAGAGAGCCCGATGTGGGGCTTGATTCCAGGGCCCTGAGATCACGACCTGAGCCGAAGGCAGAGGCTTTAACCCACTGAGCCACCCAGGCGCCCCGGGGAAGCTGGTTTTTAAAAATGGTGTATTGTTTGGGGACACCTGGGTGGCTCAGTTGGTTAAGCAACTGCCTTTGGCTCAGGTCATGATCCCAGCATCTTGGGATCGAGTCCCGCATCAGGCTCCTTGCTCTGCAGGGAGCCTGCTCCTCTCTCTGCTTCTGCCTGCCTCTCTGCCTGCTTGTGTTCTCTCTCTGTTAAATGAATAAATAAAATCTTTTAAAAAAAAAAGGTGTATTGTTTGATCTAATTTATGTGAAATGTCCATAACAGACAAATCTATAGAAACAGTAAGTTGATTAGTGAGTGCCTATGACTGGGGACATTGTGGAGATACAGCTAATGGATACAATGTTTGGGGCGTTCTAAAATTGATTGTGGCAATGCTTGCACACTTCTGCAGACTTACTAAATCCATTCAGTGGTATACTTCACTTGGCTGAATTGTATCCTATGTGAATAATGTATCAATAAAGCTGTTACAAAATTTTAAAAAAGTAGTATCTAAATCTAAATGTCCAATGACAGGGACTCTCCTTCATAGCTTCCCATAACATAGTTCATGCCACATATACCATGGCTTTGACCCCACCACCTCCAGCTGTGAGCCCACCATAAGAAATACTATCTTA
>CM052800.1:63802553-63856328 GCA_028533885.1 Nasua narica | reverse complement strand
GGTGGCAGGTGTGCGTATTTGCACTTACACGGTAACCAGGGATCACATGCAGACACTGAGCCCTTGATATCTGGGTAGTGTGACTGAGAACTGAATTTTATATTTTATTTAATTCTATTTATGATTTTGAGAGAGAGAGAGCACAAAGGAGGAGGGGCAGAGGGAGAAGCAGACTCCCTGCTAAGCAGGGTGCCCAACTTGAGACCCCATCCTAGGACCCTGCAAATTATGACCTGAGCTGAAGTCAGACACTTAACCCACTGAGCCAGCCACCCAGGTGCCCCTTTTTTTTTTTAAGATTTTATTAATTAATTAATTAATTAATTAGGAAAGAGTGAGAGAGAGCATGAGAAGGGAGGTCAGAGTGAGAAGCAGACTTCCCATGGAGCTGGGAGCCCGATGTGGGACTCGATCTCGGGACTCCGGGATCATGACCTGAGCCGAAGGCAGTCGCTCAACCAACTGCGCCACCCAGGCGCCCCCAGGTGCCCCTTTTTAATTAAATAGCCACATACTGGGCAGCAGAACTCCGGATTCTTTTTCCCACCACTGACAAAATTTTCTCTCTTCAAAATTCTTCAAACACTAAACCTTACTATAACCTAAGTCTACCTTATTCAACAGTGCAGCTACAGGGGTTGGGGGACAGTTTCCAGCTGTGGGGCGGTATTGATCTAGATACAAGAAAAAGAATTGTTAGGACCTGATTTATTAATGTGTGGATAAAGAGGAAGGGACAAGGACGGCAGGCTTCTTTCTGCCCGGAAATCCTGGTGGTACCATTCTGAGCTGTGGAATACAGGAAAAACGATCTTTTTCTTCTTAGACATGCTGAGATTAAGGAGCCAAGGACATGCAGGGAGACACAGACTAGACAGAAAAATGGCTGGGGCTGAGATCGACCAGTTCCTATAGGTCACAGAGAGATGTGGGCACCATCACATGAAGACAGAACCAAAGCTATGGAGTTGTTGGGAGTGTGTGCAGAGTGCAAACAGAGGACTGCACTAGCACTGGAGGTCGGGGAGTGTTAACACAAGCAAAGGAAATGGGAAAGAAGCCAAGAAAAAGCCACAGTCTACCAGTTCACAACGGTTCTGAGGAGAAACTAGTCCACAGTTTCAAAGGCCATATAGAAGACTTAAGACAGAAATGGGCAGTTTCCATGGACATTTTCAACAAGAAAGTAACTTTTATTAGAGCAGTGGGAGTAGGAGAAGCATCACCTCAGCCAAGACGCTTATGAGAGAAAAATAAAATTCAGTCTTCTTTAATGCCCTGTGTTTTGGGGTCACCTTGTTCTTCTAACAGCCTAATCTAGATCATTATCAAAGCATCTCACATGCAAACACAATTCTGAAAGAGCAGGTGAACACAATGAATAAGTCAGTGGGACTCTTACATTAATTCTTGAGATCTTAATTTTATTTTTGAAAATATTTCCATAGGGGGTAAAGAACGTGAGGCCGGGTCAGCCAAATCCTCTGCTGTTGTTGATGGCGACCTGAAGAGCTTCTTCCACCCTTTCCATTGTAGAGTATTTGGGAAGGTAGAGGACACTAATACATGTCTGTGCTCTTATGGGATCTTTTTCATTCACATTTTCAGGACAGCGAAATGTAATTTTCATGTTCTTTAAACCCTTTACTTGAATTCTGTCAGTTCCTGTAAGAAACACTGAGAAGAAGAATAAAATTGAAAAAAAAAAAAAAAAAGAATAAAATTGAGTGATCTGCTTCCCAGAGACCAAGACTTATAAAGGAAAAAAAAAAATGTGTTTATTCAAAAACATTTACAGAGAGCCCACGTGCAGAGTCCCACATCAGACTGCATCAGGCACCAACACACTGTCCCTCAAGCAGCTTACAGTCTGGTTGGAAATACTATATTCGTGTGCAGAAAAAGACAAAGAGCAAGGGGAAAACAAAAGGGTGAGGCGCCATAGAATTAAGTGCTTCCTGAGTGAAAATGCCAAGGGTGGTTCGGAGCAGGGAGAGAGAATCCAGCTGGGATGACCCGGGAGACTTCGGAGAGCTCAGAATTAAGCTGGATCTGTAAGAAGGGGAAGGTGTAGAGCGGCAACAAGGAGGTGGGTGACGGTTCGAGGCGGACAAGGAGCTTCAGAGAAAGCCTGGAGGTGGGAGGACCCAAGGTGAGCTCAAGAATGTAGAGATGATGGAACTGTTTGGCTGAAATAATGATTTCCTGTAAAGCGAAGATTGGAAAGTCAGGCTGGGCTTCTGGAGAAGTCTGAGTATCTTCCAACATACATGTTATCCACAAAAAGAAGAACAAGAAGGTAATCAAGAAGGTAAGTGTTTCTCAAAAATAAGTATGGAAATTTTGCAAGAAAATAAGAGAGAAAGTCACTAAACAAAGTTGCAGGTAAACAACCGAGTAACACGAAACTGAGATCGAAATGTGGAAGGGGAGGTACAAAGGGTTGGAGGCAATGATGTTGTAAAATATGGCTAATCCCACAGAGCCTGAAAAATGGGGTCACAAATACAGAAAGCAGACTAAATATCTAACTTGGATGGAAAACTGAGGGGACATTTGAAAGCAACTGGCAGGGCTGAAATCACACGAAAGAAGACCTATATTAACATTTTTTATGTCCGCACAGCCTGGCATAGAAAACATCCAATTGGACTTAGAGTGGCTCTTACATGAGGATTTGTGGCTAATGGTGTCTACGACAAACAAGGTTTTCTTATCCCATAAAAAAACCCTAAGATTCTAGATCTACTCCTAATAGAATACCTACCAAGGAACTTTTTCTTTTCCTCCAAAGTCAATTTGTGTAAAGCCTTCCAAAACATCACTATGGTGGGATGTGAATTATCATATCCTTCTTCATAATGTGCATTCTAGAGAAAAAAGATAATACACACACACAAAAATAAACGTATTCAGGAAATAGAAAAGAAATTCAAATTCAAACTTCTAAGCCTTTTCAATATACTGTACCTTCTCAAAGGTTTCCCAGTCATAATCTGTATTTCCAATAAGCACATCCTTTAGTTCTTCCGGATAGAAAAATTCAATAATATCCTTGTCACACACTTTGTAAAATCCTCTTTGGAATTCTTCATAAAGTGCCTTCACAGAGATGTTGAAGATGTAATTGATGTACTTAGAAACATAGTCTCTCCTTTAATGAAACAAAAAAATGATTTTCAGCTTACTGCAGTATCCTGAAGGAAACCGGCGGAGGGGGTGCGGAAGGTAGGCGGAAAGCCAAAAATAAAACGAGAACTAGAACTCCTAACAATTCAGGGCTTCCCGTACATTCGGCTATTTTTCATATATTATCTAATTTAATCTTCATACAACTCTCAGGGCAGATTCTTAGAGGACATTTTGGTAAAGAAACAGAAGTTTCTTGGTGAAGTTGTATAATTCAAGATCACACAGTTAAAAGAGAGGACACAGAAGAGAGAAAGTCTGAAGAGTAAAACCTGACCTGCTGATAGTGTTCTGGGAACAGGCTTGGGAGACGGAGGAAATCCCCTATTTTATGGCCTTCCGTACTCCCTGAATGTATGACAGAAATTAATATTAGTATTTGTGATTAGGCACAAATACAGAAGGGATTCTGTATCTAGCTATGATGGGATAGCATACCTCAAATGCTCCCAACGTGAAGAACTAGAAAAAGCCAGATAATATACAGAAACACATCCAGCTCCAGGCTTCCAAACCTGAGTAAGACTCAAGAGGCCTCTGAACTACTAAGAGAGAAGGGAAGCCCTGTGAAGTGAGGCCTCCATTTTACTTGTAGTTTTTCCCTTTGACTAGGCTAAAAGTAGTTGTTAAGAGGCAAAGAACCTCACTATGTCTACCAGTAATGATATAGATGAATTGGAATATTCGTAAAATATACTACAGAGCTGGAAAAGTTCTATTTCTTGACCTGTATACTTATTTGTATACTTTTCCGTATGTCGGACTCCAAAGTTCTTTATTAAAAATAAAGATGAAAAGATGGAAGAAAAATAAGCTGGCTTACACCAGAATACGCATCTGGTGGTCTCTCTCTGCCACTGTGACCACCTATCAGTGGAATGTTCTCTCATCCCAAGCTGTGGCTTTAAGACAGCATCCTGTAAGGGGCTGAGAACTCAAGACACCACAGTACCACATAATAACACTACAAATACTAAGTGCCTGCCACAGACCGGCGCCAGTAGAGACTCTTCTGGGTACCAGACGCACAATGAAGACCATGACTAGTCCTTGCCATCCCGCAGCTCACTGCAGTGGGGGAAATACAGGTAAGAAGCAATCCTAAAGGTATGTAATGGGTAATATGAAAAGAAAAAGTGAAACAGGGTGAGGAGATAGGGAAGTTGGTGGTATAAACCTAGACAGGACGATAAGGGAAGGCTTCTCTGAAAAAGCTATTTCCTTCCCTACCAGGATATAAACCCCAGGAGACACATACACACAATATACACCAACTCGCTGCCTTATTAAAAAACGATTAATTGGTAAGAACTAGAAGACATTTTTAGAGCCCAGCGAAATAAAGAGAGTATAAACAAAACAAGTATTTCACGTCTCTGTACGTACTTGTTAGTCTGGTCAACGATGACACAACTTCCATTAGGAATTAAGTCTATATCATTTTTGTCCCAATGCACCTGTAACCACAAATAAACTCAGAGAGTGTCTCCAAAACAATCCATAACGATCTATTATCAACAAAGACAATCTCAAGCATACCTTTTTTCTCGGGATTTTATAAAAGCACACATTTTAGTCATAAAAACAAGGAATGTACACATAAAAAATTACCATCTTATCAGGCAGAATGAAAGATGAATTTTTATAAAACTTGAATTATTTATCATACTGAAAAAACCCGGCAAAGTGCCCTATTTCAGTAGTCACTTTATATATAGTTAGA
Source organism: Nasua narica (assembly GCA_028533885.1). NCBI lineage: Eukaryota > Metazoa > Chordata > Mammalia > Carnivora > Procyonidae > Nasua > Nasua narica. The sequence goes on along the minus strand of CM052800.1, from coordinate 63,851,416 downwards.
TGTAGTATAGTAGAGTTGTAAAAATGGTCACAAATTTTTCCCAGCCTGGTATTCAAGCCCCTCTGCAGTGTGACTGCAATAGATGTGCGCCTCTCTGGCCCCCATCAAGAAGAGGAATCCAGTTCTTCAGCCTTGAATATGGCTGTGGCCATGTGAGGTACTCTGGCCAATGGGATCTGCTAGAAGTAAAAGCTTAAAAAGAAGCTTGTATGCTGAGGCTTGCCCTCTCTTCCCACTCTTTGTAATCCTGAGACCGTTCTATGAAGACAAGCCTACTGGAGCACAAGAGACCCCTAGAACAGGAAAGCTGTACTAGCCCACACTCCATAAACCAGCCAACAACTGGGTATATGAGCAAGGCTGGTGTAAACCATTCAGCCCAGCCAAGTCGACCCAGGCCAGAAACCCAATAAATTGTGGTTGTTTTAAAGCCACTATGTTTAGGTGTCGTTGGTTACATAGTAAAATCTAACTGATATGCCCAGCTCATAAAAAATGAGGGAAAAAAAGCTTTTCCACTAATTCAGAAGTCTGTCCTTTTATTAAAGAGCGATATGTCTCAATATACACGTAAAGGATTAATATGATTAAAACTGATATGTAATCTGGTTGTTATCATTACTCACATTAAAACAGATATAAAACACTTCTCCAAAGTCATCGCCTTCATCATCCAGAAGTGTTTGCAAACTCCTGAAGAACAAATAATTTTCTTTTTTAAAAGTCAATAATCGTGATCACTGGATACATTATCTAAATAAATGTCAAATGCAGGACTACTCTGAAGGTGGGGGGTCCGGTCACTAGTTAACAACGCCCACTTCTCTGTGTACTGATAGCCAGACCTCAACGACAGACGGGAAGTTTAGGAGTATTTGCAATTCTGCAAGCTCTCTTCCCTTCGGCCTACCTTCCTCTACCCAGCGATGCTAAGTTTCTACAGGAAAGGACTGATAACATATTTAACTGATACTGAAACTCATTTAAATTGGTGTTACCTTTATTTAAGCTTTTGAACTGTACCTACTGAAGAAATTACCTTCTTTTAAATGTCAGGTATCACTTAGGAAATCTGAGGAATGAGAAGGTCAAAGCACCTTCTCTGTATCTGCTATCCCAATATCAAGCTCAAGACAGATGTGCAAATCAACTACCTGAACTGTCTGAAGGCTTTTGTGAGAACACAGGTTACAGCAACATGGACAGCAGCCAGACTTTTCATATCTCCACCCTCTGCTGTCCTATGGTATTTCATTTATGTTTTTAAAGTCGTATGTCTCCTTGGATTTGCTTATTCTCTCATGTATTTATTCCACAAACTTCTATCAAGCACCCAGTGTGGGGGGCAATTAGGGCTGTAAAGCTGAGACACTGCAGTCAGTACACCCTGAGACTCAGAGGTAAGAGGCGGATGGAAGCCTCCCCTACGGTACAGTGAGCTACGTGTGGAAACTCTAAGCATCCACGTACAGCCTTGGTTAACTCCTTCTGAAGGGATGTGTCACTGGGGAAGGCCTCTGGAAGAAGGTGGAATCCAAGCTGACTATCCCCCCTCCGCTGGATTTATTATTATAGAATTGTGAAAAACAGACCATATTTTATTCATTGTAGGTTTTGCGGGGGGTGGGCGGGGAGGAAAGGGAGAGTGATGGGAATTGGCTCATGACACTCTTGTCATTATCTGTCCATGTATGGCGTATGTGCTTATTTATGGGTGTTTTTACAAGGAATACTTAACAGCCTGCCTCTTCAAACATTGCTAATATCTTATACCTACCTATAAGGATACCTCCCCTATTCCATTTTTCTACCACCCCTAAAATATGTCACAAATAGCAGTTTAAGGGGTGTTGTCTCCCTTTTGTCAAGGCAGCTCATGAAGAACAGATAAATTCTTTAATCTTATTGCAGTTAAACTTATCTTTCCTTTAATGTTGGTAATTTTGATGTCTTGCTTAAGACTACAAAGGCGAGAAAGATATTTGTTCATATTTTCAACATTTTCCTTTAATATTTAAGTCCTTCATGCACATGAAGCTGATTTCTGTATATGGCGTAAGCTAGCAGCAATCACTTTTTTCCCATACACATAAACCAACAGTCCTGTTGCCATTAATCTAGTACGCTACCTCCAGCAAGTTCCACAGGCGCCTGGATCAGCGTCTGAACTCTCACTTTTCTTCCACTGAAAACCTGCACTCATATTGTTGTCCTCAATTAATACAGCTTTCTAAAGATTCTAAAGCGTTGAGGAACACTGATACAGATTTAACGATCTTTACACTTATTAAGTTGATGTGTATTAAGTCTTCTTAGGCATAAGCATTATTTAGGTCATTTTCATTGTTTTAGTAAAAAACAGTAAATTTATCTCCTCCTCTCCAAATCTTGTTCTTTTGTTTTTCCTTATTAGTATAATTAGTAATAATGATTAATAGTTGGATGCTGGAGCCAGACTGTGTTCAGTTCATGGTTCTGTCACTATTGGGTCTGAGACAAGTTACCCAAACTTGTCTGTGTGTGTTTCCTTACCTGTGAAATGGGGATAACAATAATAGGATCAGGGCGTCTAGGTGGCTCAGTCCATTAAGCATCCGACTCTTGATTTTAGCTCAGGTCATGATCTCAGGGTCATGAGACTGAGCCCTGCAGGAGCCTGCTTAAGATTCTCCCTCTCCCTCTGCCCCGCCACCCCCCACTGGCCTGCTCTCTCTTTTGGGGGGGAAAAGATCATATTACAGTTCTCATTCTTTTAAAAATCTACATAGGATTTCATTGCATAAATACGCCAAAAATAAATAATTTCCTTATTAAAGAACATTTAGGTATTCCACAGATTATGAGCTATGTAATATAATATACATTCGTATGGAAACACCCTTGCATGATTGTATTATTTTTGAAACTAAATGTCTAAAGGCAAAACAAACTGCCAGGCCAAAGGGGCGAATACATTTTTGACTCAGGTAAGTACCATCACACTGTTCTCTGAAAAGGAAATCAAATGAGAATTTGAAATCAAAAGGAATCACCAATTCATACGTCCACTACTAACCCTTGAAATTAGAGCAAATCTTTTCCCAAACCCTGGCAAACACTACGTAGCATCAGTATCTCCGACCACTGTCAGTGTGAAGCACAGATCAGCCTCTGATTTCCATCTGCGTTCCGTGAGGACTGGGGAGGGGAAGCCCTTCTGTTGCTTCTTTCGTGGGTTGCCTTCCTGTATATCCTTATACATCCATTTTTCTTATGGATCTGGAGGAACACCCTGTACAGCAGGAATATCACTCCTTTCTATTACCAGAATTCTTTGTGAGGTGGTGGCTTGGCTTTTTAACTTAGAAGTTAGTTTTCACTTTAAAGGTGAAAATAAGAAACAAGATTTAAAATAAACATCACCTGCAGATTTCAACCAAGGTATAACCTGTGCTCTGCCCACGACTGTTTCTACACAAGCTTCAAAGATTAATGTAAGCATTAAGGACCAATCACAGGGGAAATCAACTTCTCTTAATTTGAAAAAGTTAAATTATTATCCAACAATTCTTCACAAAATTATACTTAAAGTACCTTTAAATGTTGCTGTTGAACATGAAAATACTTTCGGGTGGGGGTGTGCTTATTTACGGGCATACCTTGGAGTTACTGCAGGTCTGATTCCAGACTCTGCAATAAAGCAATTATCCCAGCAGAGGCAAGTCAAACGAATTACTCGGTTTCCTAGTGCATACAAAAGTTAGGTTCACACCATACTGCAGTAAGTGTGCAATAGCGTTATGTCTAAAAAAGATGTGCATCCCTTAATTTAAAAATACTTTAATGCTCACCATCCTCTAAGCTCTCAGTGAGTTATAATCACTGATCACAGATCACCATAACAAATAGAATAGTAATGGAAAAATTTGGAACACTGTGAGAATTACCAAAATGTGACACAGAGACCCATGGTGAGCAAATGCTGTTGGAAAGATGGCTTGCTTGACACAGGGTTGCCATGAACCTTCGATTTGTAAAAAACACTATTATCTGTGAAGGTAATGAAACAAGGTATGCCTGTATCTAAATACATATTACGTAGAGTTCTAGAAAAAGAACTATGTTTTTACTTACTTTCCCAAAACAGGACTAAGTTCTTTTAAGTCTTCCAATGATGGTGTTTGGTTCAAAAGTTTCTTAAACAGGGCCAGTGGGAAAGGGATGTTGGCAACATTGAAATTGAATAGGGAAAGTCCACATAGAACCCCAAAGAAGAAATATCTCTTCTTCTCAAATTTAGGCTGAAAAGAGAAAAAAAACTTAATGTGTTTTAATTTTTACACGTAAAATGGAATATTCATATTGGCTAAACCTTTTCTCCCTTTTACAAAGTCAAATCACAAATTAAAATCAAAAAGGTTGCGGGGCCCCTGGGTGGTTCAGTCAGTTAAGCATCTGACTCTTGATTTTGCACAGGTCACGATCTCAGGGTCATGAGATGGAGCCCCACGTCAGGTTCCACTCTCAGTGGGGAGTCTACTTGAGATTCTCTGTCTCCCTCTCCTCTGCCCCTCTCCCCACTGGCACACACACACACACACTCTCTCTCAACAAACAAAATCTTTAAAAAAAAAGCTTGAGATAAGAATATTTAGGGTTTATGTGCAGTCATTAAGTAAGTCAATTTAAATCTCTGCCACAGGGACACTAATAGAATCACATTAGGCTCAGCAAATCCTCATAAAGTGAAGTTTTCAATTTCTTTCCATGGCCTTTCAAATGAAAATTTGAAAAGAAATTTTCAAATAGAACTGAACAAAAAAATGGCACCTGATAAAGGAAGGGTTCCTTTTTATCGAAACATTCTATAAATGGTAAAAAAAACATACATTGCTTAAATTTTCCTGTGTGGGCCAAAATGGGAACCTGGGGGGTTGCCTGGGTGGCTCAGTGGGTTAAAGCCTCTGCCTTCGGCTCAGGTCATGATCTCAGGGTCCTGGGATTGAGCCCTGCATCGGGTTCTCTGCTCAGCAGGGAGCCTGCTTCTCTCTCTCTGCCTACCTCTCTGCCTATTTGTGATCTCTCTCTGTCAAATAAAATCTTAAAAAAAAAAAAAGGGGGAACCCAGGGAAAGGGGACTCCATTTTAAAGAAAATAATCACCTTATTAAAACTGAAGGCTATTTCCATAATTATATGTATCAATAACTCCTCTCCTAAAATGAAACTGTCCAGACAACCTAATTTCCAATGGTATGTGACATGCCTTTTCTGTCATGATAACCATAAGCAAAAAGGAGAGGACTCACCCTGACAGGAAACCACATGTAGGAAGCCTCCTCAGGATACATGAACATCCCATATTCGGGCCGGGTCATCTCCTCAAACAGACAGTGGAAAAACTCTACCTTGACTCCTCCAGAGTCATGTCCAATTTCTCCACTAAATGAAACCTGAAGAAATAGAGCAAATAATATATCACTTCCAGGGCTCTGTACTGCTATGTATTAAGATTCATTTAATAATCATAAGAGGGAACATTATTTGTGGAGCCAAGTATTTGGTAAGCACTAAGCATCTTACTCGTTTAATCTTCACAATAATTCTATGAGGTGATGAAGCTTCAAGAATTTAAATATTAACTTCCCAAGGTCACACACAGCTAAGGGGTACAACCTAGATTTAATCCTATATCTGTCAGGTCCCAGAGCCTGATGTCTTCAGCTACTAAGCTGACCTCAACTGGCATCATTATTATATAATAAGGAATGTTAAGTCAAATGAAAATAAACAAAAAGAAACCAAAAATAATTGGGTTTTCAAAGGCTGAAAAAGCAGCGAACACATAAGTTATCTATTGGCTTAGTTGTTCACTCCTTGAGAAGGCACCCGATGACACCGATCCCTTCCTAGGATGGTTCTACCATAACCCATCTTTGCTCCTTCAAATACTCACTCATTCCTGCCCTTCCTTCTTGGAATCCCTCACTTCAGTGTACAAATGTGTTAAGGTCTCCCTTATTCGTAAAAGAAGAGAAAAAAATCTCAATGCCACTATCTCTAATACAGGTAATACTAGCTTCTACTCTAGGCTGCCGAATTCTGGAGAATCAGGTACACTAACTTCCAAACCTATTTCCCTACTTAAGTGCTCTCTTCAAGAGGACCAAGAACCTGTGACCACCCAATTCCAAAGACCTGTTCTCACATCTGCCTGATTTCATGACCTCATTTTACACTTCCGATCCCCTCTTCTTTCTTCACATTCTTTTCTCCCTTGCTTCCTCTTTATGAAACATTAATTAGGTTTTTCATTTCTCTCTTCTTTCTCCTGCTGTTTTAACACCAGAAATTCCTGCAGTTCTGTGCTGGTTCCACCTTTCCGCTTTCCCTGGATGCTCAATTTCTCTTTAAACTTCATTTACCACCTGCAGGCATTTAACTGTCCTCTCCACTCTACCTTCTCTATGACTGACACACACTGCTGTTTCCAATGTTTGAATGTTTAATGTTTCCTTCAGGATGCTCCACTGGCACTTCCCCAAAAGCTCCTTTTACTGGTTTAAATGGATGAATGCCTCTTCTATTTTCTAGAGACGCAAGTTTCAAACCTCAGTGAATTATTCAAAATCTTTATAAGACCAGGTGGTGGGGCGCCTGGGTGTCTCAGGCAGTTAGGCATCCGATTTTTGGTTTCAGCTCAGGTCATGATCTCAGGGTCCTGGGATCGGGCCCTGTGTTGGGCTCCCTGCTCAGTGTGGAATCTTTCTCCCTCTCCCTTCCCTTTTATCCCTTCTCTCTAAAAAAAAAAATAAATAAAGAAAATCTTAAAAAAAAAAAAAAGACAAGGTGTCAAATCCTTACTCTGCCCCTTTCTATGGGCAAGGTTCTTCATCTCACAGAGCCTCAGTTTTCTCACCAGATTATCGGAAAGATTAAACAGAATACATATGCCAACACCTCACACAATCTGGAAAATGGCAGCTGCTCTTCAAATGTTACCTAAATGTTTAAAAGGGATGAATGAACTATAAAAGTGGAACTAAAATAACTCAGTGGGCTGGCTAGCCATCAGAAGTTAAGATTCACATAACGAGTTTGTTAGATTTTTAAAAACTATCTATGTGCAAAAAATATGTGGCGATGCCACCTCTAACTGCAAACCCCAGGGCAACGTACTCTTAAAAGAGTGTCTGGAACTTCAGTCAAGTTGTTCTTTAATCCGTGTAGGATTAAGTGATAAAATAGGGTCTATCAAAACACTCTAATAAGTATCATCAGACAAATCTTTGTCGTGATTAAGTGGAAAGTCTGACGCCTAACAATCGGGCCCAAATCCTGCCTCTCATATTTCTCAGCTGGATTGCCCTTGATAAGTCACCTAATCGTTCTGTACCTCAGGTTCCCATCAGCAAAACAAAGGAAAAACAGAACCTTCCATGCAGTGTCACTGAAAGGTTTACACGAGTACTTGAGAAGCATTCACAATGTTCTTGGCACAAGGAAAATGTTCACCAGATTCATTAGGTGTTATTATTATTCTGTGTCCAGTATCTACTAGTAAGACCAGTTACAGAATAACTAAACCAGAGATCATTTATGTTCAGAACATGGGGCTTTCTACAATAATACCCTCAAAAAACTAGAGTCAATAAAGAGGAAGTTCTCTTTTCCACAAAGCAATTTGGGTCCCTGCATGAGAGCAGAAACAAATCTTCAAATCTCCGTGTCAAAAGAAAAAAAAAAAAAAAAATCTCCGTGTCAACCTCATCTCACTGGACCCCTTCCCAGGGGGTAATGAGCCAGGCCGGGTCAGGCCTCGAGAGGAACTGGACCTTACAGCTAGTTCTGGACTTTTTAGCTGCCCAGGCCGGGGGAGGACAACCCTTTCACCCGCTGCTCCTCAGCCCAAGGGTACCACGTGCCCGCAGCTATTCCCGGCAATTCGCAGCGACGCGGGGAATCAGGGAAACTCCAAACAGACAAGCTCCGGGGCAAAGGGAGAGTTTTTCTTCTCTGAAGACCCACTGTTACATCCTTTTATGTCTTCCTTCTCTTGGCAGCAAAAATATTGAGAATTATACTTTACCATTAACTCCCTCCTCAGATCTTCATTCTCAAACTGATTTAGGTGACTCAAAACATCCTCGATCAAGTGATTCCTTCTGACTGTTAGGTTGAAAGTGGGCAGCAAAGCTAATTCGGACCCTCCTTGTTCCACAATTCCAGCCAACCGCATACATGCTCTAAATTTCTTCTCCTAAAAAAACAGAAATGTTTCACTCATTTCACCATTTGCTCTAAGTGGAATAAATTGGCTCAATTTATTATGAGCGCTTGTCATGAACACTCAGGAGCAGAGCCTTATTTATATAAGCCACTGGAGAGAAGCTCTACATTCAGCATTCACCCTCAGTGAGCCAAAGAAACACCTAAGGGATAAGGGATGAAAAGTTTTGTGGAGCCAACTAGCGTCAGCAGGAAAGTGACCAGCTGTGGGCTCCACTGGTCCACTTTATCTAGCAAACACAATTATTAATACTTCAGTTACCAAAGCTAACTGCCATCATTAGGTTAAGAGAATGATTAGCAAACACTGACGCAGCGTGCTCAACATAACCTCCTCACTTGGAAAAGAAGTTCAGAAAGAAAGTATGCTGCAGGAAACCGGGTATGAAAGACCTCATCAAAGATACCCTATTCTAGGAGAAAAACCCAATGAGAGATTTTAGGGCACAGAGAATCTAAAAAGTTATATATGAGACAGAAAGACAGACAGACGTGCGCACACACATACACGGATTGTCTGACCAAATGGCAATTTAAGTCTAAGACTCTCAGCACAACGAACAATCAAATACTGGGTCCATAAAATTATTACTGGAGGCCTATTAAAAATTAGGAGAGAAGAGTTGTAAGAGTTGAAGGAAAATAAAGTTCTTGTATCTTTTTTCCTTTCATTTTCCCTTTGTTAAATGTTTCATCAATGATCATATTCATAAACCAATTTCCCACTTTGTTTTATAATGGCTAACTACATTATGTAAAAGTACCCACTGTTAGGACATATATTTGACTACGATTCCTACATATACATACCCACATGCATATATAAAGGCGACAATAAGAGCTAACACTCCGGGGTGCTTTCATTTCCGGAGGCATTTTCGATAGTTCAGTTTTAAGTTCAAAATCCTTTTTGGATATGTTGACAAACAGAAGCAACTCACCCGATGAAAAGAGGATACTTTTTACAGATCTTGATCACGGCACCATTACACTACCAGCCATCAATGTGTGTTCGCATTTCAGGAGTCCTCTGTCCCCTCTATTCCCACTGCTCTGTTTTTTAATTAGACTGGGCTCCTTAAATATGGGTTTGCGAATCCCAATCAAGCCCAAGTCTGCTATGCCTCTTTGAGAACCGTACAGAAGACCTGTACACGGGGCCCAACCTCAAGGCAAAAGCCCACTAGCTAGGTCAGCTGTCCATGCTGCTCTCTCCTCCACTGCTGAGCCCTAACGTGCCTCAAAGGCCAGGCCAACCCAAATTACGATAGTCTTTCTTGCCATCTTCGTTAGTCTAAGCTCCGTGAATGTTATAACCGTTGGTTTCAACGTTATCAACCCCTAAAATATTGTATACTTAAGAAGGCATTTATCATCTGACCTGTTAATGAAGACAAAATAGGCATACGTACCTGTATTTTTAAAAGCGAATCTGCATACAGTAGTTTGATTTTCGACAGAATATTGAAGATAAATGGAAAATGACTGAATATGACAGGATACTGAGTGTCTACTGAAGTGTCCTAAAAACGGAAATGGCAAGAATTCTGACAAATGAAAGAAAAGAGAAATCTCACACCTTAACTTACAGCCTAAAATCCCTGATAATTGGTTTAAGGTCTTAGTTCTTCTAGCCGAAGCAATCCAAATTGGTGCTCAGTAGTACTTGGATACCTAAAATTCTACAAAAATGTTTTGTGTGTATCAATGTAAACCTAGTATTTAAAAATAAATAAATAAAAATTGAGCTAGTATTTTTCAGTGCTCATTTAACTTAACAATCAATTATAAACTCTGGACACTTTTTTCCCAGAGAGTTTGTTCTGTTGCAGTGTGCACTTCCGAAACGTAGATTAGCTCAGATGCACTTAGGAAAATAGGTGAATGATAAAATGTGGATAGCTGATGAGCTCGTACATGATTTCTGCCAGTCAAGGGTCGAAGTGCTAAGAGCAGAATTACAACCTTCAGGGAGAAGGAAAAAAAAGCTCAGGTCGGCTGCTGAACTGGCAGTAATAGCCCGTTAGCTTTAATTTCAGAAAATTAAAAAAAAAGGATACACCCAGACCACCCCCAAGTTGCAGCCCCATTCTGCTCGCTGGCTCCTGGTGAGTCATGCTGCCCTGTACGCCCACCTCAGAGAGCCCTACTCGCATCTGCGTCACCTCAGTACCACCCGTCCTCTCATTAGAGTGTGGACAGATTTCTACCCTCTTGTTTGGTGCATTTTCATATTCTCACGGCGCTCTCCACAAGCTGCTCGGTTGATCCAAGTGATCTAAGGTAGTAACCACTTTTCCGCGAGGGCGCTGGCTACAAAACTGCATTGGTTTTGAGGGCACTATCTCATTTTTCCTGTGACCCCTGTTATTTCTTCTGAGCAATTTTGTAGGGTGCAAGGATATTTGGAAAGCCACATACAGAGTTACAGCACAAATACCTACATTAACTCACTGATGATCAACTTTCCCCTTTGAACATACCAGAACGAGGTGACTGGCTGGCTTAGTTGGTTGAGCATGCGACTCTTGATCTCGGGGTTTGCGGATCTGAGCCCCACACTGGGTGTACAGATTACTTTAAAAAAATAAAATCTTTACAAAATAAATAAATAATAAACATGCCATACTTACGGAATTAATTTTCCAAGCGGACCTTCTATATGCATCCCCGTAAAAATCAAGCCAATGTGTAAGCTCGTTTACTTTGAAAATATTTTCAGGTAGTTGACACACAGCCTGGTTTACCTTTAATAAAATATGGCCCGTGAGAAAGTTTTATATATAAAGACAATTCTGCTTTATGTATATTAATTAGATTATCGGCATAAATAGCATATTAAACACTCTTTTTCAATGACCAGAATAAAGTTCTATCCAATTCCTCCACTGGCAAAGCCCCAGATTTTCGGGAACATAAATACCTATGATTTAATAGCAGAAATTGCAATATGCATGATAAACTCCTACTTACTTTTTTAGTTCATAGAAAAGCTTTAAAGAATTTTAGGTCCAAAGAAAAATATAGTGCAATATGAATCCAAAGTACTCTGGGGCCCAATATCTCATCTCATGTTCTTCAAAGCTTAACAATATACCATTTACAGACGCCCCCCTCTGGTAAGGCATGCGTGGAACATTCCCCTCCTAAACTGGGGGGTGTCTTCCAGCCTTCCACCCCTGGACACCACACCGACACCACACCATCCCATCCACACCGACACCCTGCAGCAGCGCTGATCATCAGTCGGTGAAGACACTGATAATGACACCACATGCTTTGGACCTGAGTGACCGTCAGTACTTGACATAGATGGGCACAGTCCGGCCTAGGTGACTCACTCTCAAGAGGTCCTCTAAAAGTCCCTCTTGGCTTCCATTCACCTGGAATATTCCTACAAACCCTGGCCCAGACCCCAGATGATCCAGACCTCCCGGTACCACCATGAGCATCACGAAGCTGTTTCAACCCCGTGATATGGTCCTCTGGACCTTGCTGATCTCCTCCGCCTTGCGCATCCCCAGTTACAGAAAAAGTGGGTGTTTTACCCTTGTGGTTTCCTGTGGTCTCCCCTCCTGAGGTTGGGGAGGGAGCTTGACAAATAATCTAATGTCACTGTTCAGAATCAAAGGATAAAGCAGGATCCCTTTAGGATTTCTGTTGCTGCTTCAATATTTCTCAGGATTCCTTTTTTGTCAGTGGAAAAAGACCATTAGAATATACTTTCCCGTGCTCTTTGGTAAATTTCTCAATTTTTCAAAACTCAACTTATTTTTTTTATTAATCTTTCTCTTTCATACAAAACCTTTAAAAGTAGCCAAAGACGGCCACCGCTTTTCAGCAATATGACAGAATTGTCTTTTTTTAAAGCAGTATGGCAGATTAGGTATCTGGATTTGCTAAAAATCATCAGAAATACAGGATAAAGTGTAAACAGATATTTTTTAAATGCTACACCAATATCGTAAGTGGATACAAAATAACCAGGTCAAAAATGAGGTGAAGGTGGCATTTGCCTTGAGAGTACTTGCCAAACCTGGTAAACTTGAACTTCAGTTTGCAATGGTTGGGGCTTTTGGGAAAGGAAACAAAAACCCAGATTCTGTTCAAATTATGGGGCCAATAATAGAAAAACCACCTCATAAATCTGGGATCCAAAAGAGCTAAACCTTCAGAGTGAGGGTAAACTAGAAATGAACAGTCCACCACTGCACCTTGACCCCAACCCCAAGAAGCAAATTGCAGCTAGTTAAAATGGTGCCAAGTTGGGGCCCCTGGGTGGCTCAGTGGGTTAAAGCCTCTGCCTTCAGCTCGGGTCATGATCTCAGAGTCCTGGGATCAAGCCCCACTTCAGGCTGTCTGCTCAGCAGGGAGCCTGCCTCCCCTCCACTCTCTGCCTGCCTCTCTGCCTACTTGTGATCTCTCTCTGTCAAATAAATAAATAAAATCTTTTAAATAAATAAATAAATGAATGAATGAATGAATAAATAAAATAGTGCCAAGTTGCAGAAAAAAATGTTATCTACAGATAACATTTGCAATCACAGAATTTGCAATCACAGAAGCAGTTTCCTGAAAATTCGCACACTACATTCAGACCATACCTAGAGATCCGAAGAGCTTCAGGCCAAGAATTTAATTTAAGGTAATACCTAACTGAGGTGGTGTCTCCAGGAACCTGGTACAAGAAAATCTTTCTGGAGAAACACAGCCCTCAAAGAATTCCAAAAGATAATGTTCCAAGGAAAATGTGTGTCTGTCTCTCTCTCTCACACACACACAGTCAGAAAACACAATAATGAAGGCACTATGAGGAAGATTCAGCAGAAGCAAGAGGGCAAAGCTGACCTGTAATGACTTCAGATACCAGAGGTATAATGCATATAGATTTAAATAAGCAAAAGAAAAGCTTGAAAATAAAAGATGAAGATACCATAAATAATGACCAAGAAAAAAAATTTCAAAGAAACAGAACTTCTGGAAGTGGAAAACATAATACTCGGAATGAAAACCCAAAGGGCAGTTTTATTAGCAGACAAAAATCACTAAAAAGAGATTTCATGGACAGAAAGATATAGCTGAAGAAGTCATTCAGAATGAAATACAATCACACAGAGAGATGGATAAGAGACACAGAAGATAAATGTGAGAAAGTCAAACATATAAATAACTGGAATTCTAGCAGGAAAAGATTTGTGTGGAGTATTTGTGTGGATTTAAAATGTTTAACAATTTAGGAACATCCTTTACCTGTAAGAATTATTTTCAAAAACTCTACAGTAAGCATTCTATTTAATAGTGATATTCAAATTTTTCTTTTAAAATCACACTGAGGATTGCTGGAGTGGAGGGGGATGGGGGATGGGGTAACTGGGTGATGGATATTAAGGAGGGCATGTGATGGAATGAGCACCGGGTATTATATAAAACTGATGAATCACTGACATCTACTTCTGAAACTAATAATACACTCTATGTTAGTTGAATTTAAATAAAAATAAATAAAATTAAAAAAATAAAATCACAAACAAGGGGCACCTGGCTGGCTCAGTCTGTGGAGCATGTGATTCTTTATCTTGGGGTTGTGAGTTCAAGCCCCACGTTGGGTGGAGAGATTACTTAGTAATAAAATAAAATCCTTAAAAATAAATAAATAGGGACGCCTGGGTGGCTCAGTCAATTAAGCATCTGCCTTTGGCTCAGGTTATGATCCCAGAGTCCTAAGATCAAGCCCTGTGTCAGGCTCTCTGCTCAATGCGGAGTTTGCCTCTCCCTCTCCATCTGCCACTCCCCCTGCTCAGGCTCTCTGACTCTGTTAAATAAATAAATAGATAGATAGGTAAATAGATAGATAAATAAATAAATAAATAGATAAATAAAATTAAATAAAATAAATCAAAAAGAAGGTAAAGAACCTACTATTACTAACCCTTCTACTCAACACTGTAAAGGAAGGCTTAGCCAGCGCAACACAGAAAAGCAAAGTAATAAAATGTGTATGAATTAAAAAAAAAAACATTTTTCTAAAGATAAGTTTACTGCATAGGAAACGCAAAATAATGTACAGATAAATTATTAGATATAATGTGAAAATTAATTAGCACATTCCTACAAATAAGAGATAATATAATTTTCAAAGATACCATCTACAAAATCTACAAAAAATTAAAAATGGAATAGATTTAACTAAACATTCCCAGACTTCCATAGTAAAATAAAATTTATTGCAAGACTTTAAAGTCTATCTAACAAGTGGAAGAAAGAGACACCACGAAGATTCACAATAGTAAAGATGTCAAGTCTCCTAAAAGTGAAATACAGATTCAATGCAACTCCAATCAAATTTCCAATAAGATTTTTTTTTTTTTTTGCATTGCCTATCAGTAGGGAAGGGACAGAATTTCAATTAAGTGGTGCTAGGCAATTGTTTTCATATGGAAAATAATAAAAAATAAATTTAAAATAAATTTCCAGCTGGATGAAACACCAAATTGTAAAGGGCAAAGCTAGAATCAATACTCCCTTTAAACCTGGGTTACGAGTAGCCTCTGCTCCAGGTCCATTATTTATTTCTAGGTCCTTGCCCTGGGCCCCCTCAGCCAAGCCCCTTCTCAAAAAAGTAAAAGTAAGGAGGCTGCAGGGCCAAGGGGACCTGCCCACATGCGGAGGCCTCTTCCCCTGCGTGGTCTCCAGAGGGGGCTGTACTGGAGGTGAGCACACCCCCCAGGGCAGCTGCTGGAGGGGCAGGGCTGGAATGCAGACACGCCTGCCGACTGAGGGGGCCACGTATGGGCGCATGAGCCCCCAAATATGGAACAAAACCAAGGAAGGGGAAGAAGGCAGGACTTAGGGAGGCCTGTCTGAGCCTCTAGTTCTCAGAGCAAAACTCAGTCTGAAGAGTCCGATATTTCTGAATTCAAATCTCGCCTCCTCCGTCATTAGGAAGGTTTATTTGTCAAGGTTGGTGGGTAAGGTATATTTTATTGCAGAGTATATTTATTCCACAGTTTATGAGCTAGATTTCTAACCTTTTAGATACGAGACATAGGTAGATGGGCCTCTGTACTCTTCTTCTGGCCCCAGCTATTATTTCTGTTTCCGGGCAATCTAGGGCAGCCTTCAGCCAAAGTCTTATTGGAACACAGCCCGGCACCTTCATTTTGCTAAGGCCTTGGGCTGCTTTCACGCTGTGCCCTCAGAGGGCGGTGGTTGTGGCTCTAATGCAAACCCTGCTGACTCCTGATTCAGGGTGATAACTTAAAAAGTTAAAGAAAAAACAAAGCTTAAAACAAGACCCCAAGAGAAAGAACTATAAAGGAGTAGATGGACAAACTGATTTGTATTAAAACTAGGAACATGGGTTCATCAAACAAAACAAAACAACAAAACAAAACAAAGCAGCACAAAGTGAAAAGACAAGCTACAAAATGGGGTATGATATCTGTAACACACGCAACTGACAAAGGACTCATTTACAAAATAAAAAGAACTCATAATCAGTAAAAAAAAAATAAAAAGTCAAATGATACATTTAAACTGAACGAAAGTCAGACATTTTACAGAAGAGGAAACAAGTACTGCAATTATCTATATAAAAAACATGCTCTTGTGCATTAGAACCAGGCAAACAATTAAAATCATAATTTGGTATCATCTAATACTGAAAACATTTTCCAAATTTTAAAGTCAGACTTGGGAGTAGCAGGTATTCTCATCATCTCCCGGAGAGGACGGAAATTAGTCCAAACACTGTGGAAGGCAGTTTATCACCACCAACAAAGAACACACGCACACACACGGAGTCTACAACCCATCAATGCCAGAACCAGGTCCGGAAACTAAAGGCCAACTCTTTTAACACACGAATGCCAAGAGATGTGTACATAAATATTTAGAGCATAATATTTAGCATAAATATTTAGTTTTCTCCAAGAAGAATGCTTCCTCCCCCAAAGAACTTCAAACAGCACATATATCCGCCTCAATACCGGAATGGATGATATGGTAAGATTCACACTATGGACTACAACGCAGAAATGAAAATGAATGAAATACAGCCATAAATATTAATCTGGATGAATCTATAAAACAAAATGTTGCATAGTAAGCATGTATTCCATTCACATACGTCTTAAAAGCAGCGAAATTAAACAACATGGTATCTAGAAATATATATATAATCCTAAAACAGCAAAGGGAATGATTAACCCCAAATCCAGGAACACGGTTATCTCCAGGTGAGGGGGTGGGAGAAACACAGGCATTTCTAAAGTACTGTAAATGGTTTCCTTGTTAACATGGGCAGTAGTTACATGCCTGTCTGTTTCATTACTTTGCTTCAAACTGCACACAGATAAGTACCTACACTCCTTGATATGGATGACTTAACTCACAGAAAACAAAAATTTAAAAATAGCAATATAAACATGTTTCCTGAGTCTGCTTAAGATTCAGGCCAGTTGAAACCAAGGGACTTTTTTACTGCAAAATAAAAATCATTATCTCTAAGTGTCTGAAAGACCCCTTACCCTATGCAGCTTTTTCAGTATTTCTAGGAGAGCCTTCACGTGGTAGTTGTTCTCAGAGCTTTCAGTCCAGTAGTGCAGCTGAGCAGTGACGGCTCTTTTAAACATCTGGACCAGCCTGACGAACGCAGGTTCCTGCAGAGATGCCCAGTACTCCTCTGAGGGACAGAAAAGTGAACAATTGTTGGCATGTCATTTCTCTTGGATTCTTAAAGGTAAACGAAGGGAACACTGTCATACATATCAGTTACAAAAACATATTTGTGATAAACTTTTTATTAACTACAACTGCAATGAAGAAAGTTTACGAATTTAATGTCCTTGAGAAAATTCCCTTGACAGTAACAAAACCACAAACTTGATCTAATTAATTTGTGGAGAAAAAACCAATAAGATGAGTCACCTTTTTTTTGCCCGTTTTAAAAACCAGACTTAAGAATTAATCGCAATTGCACAACTTTCTTTTCTCACTCCCAGCACGAGTTTTTAACTCTTAAAAACACTTCTCAGGGCAACTGGCTGACTCAGCCAGTAGAGCATGGGACTCAATCTCAGGGTTGTGAGTTCAAGCCCCACATTGGGTGTAGAGCCTACTTTAAAGAAAACACGTCTGGGGATGTCCTGGTAGCTTGACAGAGGGCGTGACTCTTAAATCTCAGGGTCATGCGTTCAAGCCCCATGTTGGTCCTAGAGCTCACTAAAAAGAAAAAACACACACGCATGCACCTCTCAGCATTGTGAAAAACCAAAAAAATGCTTTACACTAGTTTTTCATCACTCAGTTTTCATCACTTTCTTATATAAAACATAAGAAAGAATGGACTTTCTTTCTTTTGTCAAAAACCTCATTAAAATCTAATCAAGCCCCTAGACCTAACTTCCAATGTACTTGAAATACAGGGAAAGTTGGAAATAATCAGACAAGTTTAGATGTAGGGTGTTCTATAGGGCAACTGACCTAGACCCTTGGGGGGGAAAAAAAAAGGCTGTAAAATACTTTTATGACAAGTGCAGAAATTTGAATGTGGCCTAGATATTACGGAATTATGGACTAATCTTATTAGGCGTGACAGTGATGTGGTTTAACATAGGATCTGGAGAGATGCACACTGAAATATTATGGGTGAAATGTTATGAAGCTTCCAACTTTCAAGTACTTCAGCAAAAATAAAATGTGATCTGTTCATAAAGAAGGAAGCACACATGGCAAGAGGTTAACTGTCGCTGACTCCAAGGTAGATATTGGTACGAATTGGTAGATATTGGTAATATATGGATATTCACGTACTATTCCTTCAACTTCTATGGAATTTTTCATAATGAAAAGTTGGGGACAAACGACCTCATGACCAAACCACACATGTACCATTACAAGAACTCTAAAATGGTAGTAAAACAACCTATTTTGGATGACTATAATAATTACTATAGCATCTTTACAATATGCTAAGAATAAGAACTAAAAAACAAGAACATATTTACAATTACCTAAGTTTTGCTATAACTCTACCAGGCGTGTGTTTCCACTGAGAGGGTGGTTAAATTATGTTCAAATGTAAATCATCAGTCTTACCCAGAACCCCTAAAGACTGGTCACTCATGGCACAAATGGCCTCTGCAAACGGAACCACCAGGCTCTCCCAGTTGTTATAATCATGCATCATGGCACATTCAGGGAGAAGGAAGAAAATCTCTAAAGCTTCTTGGTGTGGAGAATGAAATGGAAGATTTTTGAGCAGATTATCCCTGAGACATGTGGTTATCTGCAGTCAAAAAGGATCAGAGAAAAGACACTCAAAACACAGCAAGAACTGGATGCAACTTGTAATAAAATAAAATCTAGAACCTGGAGTTTCATTCCACCAAGAAACTGGAATAATCATTCAGTCCTAAAACCCATAGTTACATCCAATCTCAAATAGCCCCCCAACTACCCGAGGTATACGTATGTGACAAGTGTTATCCCATTTAATTGCTGGGAAGCATGAATGAGGTGGAGAAGAAATCATCTAAAAGTTACACTGGATGAACAAGGAATTCAGAACAGGCAGCTCTCCCAATAATAAATACTACATTCTACTCCCTCGCTCCACTATTATACCTCATTATCTTTAAAGAATGTGTAAGAACCCCAAAAAAGCAGTATGAAATTAATAACCCCACACAAACAAAAAGCAATAACCCCAGCAACAAAAACCAACGTGGTTTCCTCACAAGACCACCTGCCTCATCACAAACTCTCTCCACTATGAACTAAAGCTTTGAGTCCTTCAGGTCTGTTTACCATTTCCCCAATTCAGAACGCAAGAAAAATTCAAATGCAATGTTTATGTTAGATGTGCCCAGATAGCAAAAATAATTTGTTTTAAAATCCACTGAAAAGCTATACTTATTTGTAGAGTACTCATTTGTAAAATATTATGCTAAGTGATTTACATATGTTAATTAGGTCATTTAATCCTTGTAGTTCTTCAAGAACACAGATGGTATCATTAACCCCATTTTATAGACAGGAACTCTGTATCCCCTCAAAGTCACAGAGCTAAGTGGGAATCTCTTCTGGATCTTTCTGACTCCAAAGCCCAAATTCTCAATCATTAAATTATGATATGAGCTAAATGATATCCCTAAATGGACAAATTCTTCGGTAACACACACCCCTCCTACCTCGGTGCTCATCAGCTGCCACATCACCAAACCTCCCAACCTTCCCCCCCAACCCTGCAGAACTACTGTGACCCTCTCACTTCAGCCATCTTGTTCCACACACTTGTGCCTCAGTGTACTTTCCTGACTGCCAGGAATGTCTTTCCTGAGGTAGGCACATGGTACACTCATACTTCCTCTGGGGACCTTGATTTGAATACTTTAAGTAGAGATGACCATCCATTGCCCTAGTGAAGACTGAATTCATTCACCCGGAAATATTTATTATACACTAACTAGGTTCTAAGTGAGGCATCAGGGAAGACAGTGGAGCATAAAACACACCCACTGTGTCTGTGTCCCCGACTAAGCGTTTTAAAGACAGGGAGCATGTGTCTCTCATTTTCAGCAGGAATCCGCACCACAGTGCCCTACGCAGAGCAAACATTCAAGTGTCTGCTGAGTAAAGGAATCAACTGCAGAAGTCTGTGAATCTGTGTCACAGAAATCTCAAAATCGAAAGAAACATTAGAGATCTTCTGAGCCAACCATCTGGTCTGAAATAACGGAAGACTTCTCTATGATTATGTCGACTGCATATCATACAATATTGTTCTGGCACAACCAAGGTATAATTAGCTTTAGTGAGGACTTGGCCCAAATTTTTCCCTCCACAGATGCAGAAGTGGAGATCTTCCTACTAAATGCTGCAGGGTCCTGACAAAGGTACGTAATTAGGGATCCATTTTACCTCAGACCCCTAACAGGGCGATGGTCCTGCCAAGGTTAACAGAATTAAACTTTTCATCTTCCCTCAAAAAAAAGGAGTGTGTGTAAAGAGACCCTGCACCTTGGATAGAGAATGCTGGTTTTGGAGGATAGAGCAGAACAGGTGAAGCAGGAGGAGGAGGGAGAGATGACAGGGAGACAGAGATAATGAGAGGTACAGAAACAGAGGCCAAGAGCAAATGATAAGGACAGGGGGAGGAGGAGGGAAAAAGGAATGGAAAGAAGGGGGAGGGGAGACAGGGAAGAAGAAAGGAGGGGAGGAGAGAAGTGAGGAGAAAAAAAGAAAGCAGAGCAAAGGGGAGGGGGAGGGAGCAGAGGGGAGGAGAAAAGAAAAGGGAGGGGGGGAAGGGAGGGGAGAAGAGACAGGAGAGGGGCCCAAGGAGAGAAAAGTGAAAAAGAGAGAGAGAAAAGGAACCAGAGTGAGACCAGGAAAGAAACAGATTGAGAGAATATAGAAAATACTACCCCTAGATCAACCAGTATAAGAGAACAGAGAAATAAATTAATAGAGGCTACATCAAGAAAAGCTAAACTAACAAAGGACACAGGTTGGGAGCATTTGGCAAAGTGGGAAACCTAAGGACAACAGTAACAGTACTGAAACAAAGAGCAACAATCCCCCAAAGAACATTCTAGAACCTACAGAAAGGACGTGCAATAGAACAAAAACAGAGAAAAAGAATCTGGGTAGTCCCGGGTAAGGGGGATGTTCATACCAAAAAGTGTTCTCATTTCTACACCCATGTTTAAAATAATTATAAATAACATTTGTTTGTATCCTAGCGTACCAATTTCAACAAATCCTTCAATCATCTTCCTTATAGCCCTGAGTTGACAGAATTCCCTCTAGACTGTGTGCATCTACGTATAGATGTGTGTGTTTGTTGTTTGTGGGTACAGATGAACTATTCAGACTATTTGTTATCTATGTGATTACTAGAGCAACCACTCTGCCCAAGGGGGCCAACT
Source organism: Nasua narica (assembly GCA_028533885.1). Lineage (NCBI taxonomy): Eukaryota > Metazoa > Chordata > Mammalia > Carnivora > Procyonidae > Nasua > Nasua narica. Next base: position 63,830,220 of record CM052800.1, on the reverse strand, counting down.
CCTGAACGTTGTCTTTCGCCAAATCTGGATATGCTACAGGGTCTCAGACACTCTCCTGAAACAAAGTATTTCTTCTCAAATTTTGAATTCTTAAAAAAAAGATGTTTTAGTGTATTTTCTTTTTCTAAATAAGAATCTAAAGAATACCACCGTGTTAGCAATCCAGTCCTTCTGGGTTAACTCTTTAAAGGCACTTCTTGCTTTATTTAAGTCCAAGTGAATGAGCATCGTTTCTGCAGCTTTTCTACAGAAGGAAGATAAAATTTAAAGGTAGATGGATACGTAAATGGAATAGGACACTTCAAAATTATGTGTTTCATCAAGACTATTTATCCAGATGAAGCATTTCTTCTAAATCTTATTTCATTTCAACAAAATTACTTTTTCCCTCAACTTTACAATAAAGATAATTTGGCTAAATACGAATTTAATTGAGAATGTAATTGACCACTTACAATTATTTCTAAAAGGCTAAAAATATCAAGACCACATTAATATATATACTATTCAAGTTTAACTCAGATACTATCTTTTCTTAAATATTTATTTTAAAAAAACAGCCACACACACACACATACACACACAAATAGAGGTTTTTTTCCCTGTTTCTGAAAAAAATGACCATTTCTCCCAGTTACATGAACTGAAAGTCAGTATCAAAAAAAGGGGCTTCAGGGACGCCTGGGTGGCATAGTCAGTTAAGCATCTGACTCGGTTTCATCTCAGGTCATACATGACTGAGCCCCACCTGGGGCTCCACTCAGCATGGAGCCTGCTTAAGATTCTCTCTCTGGCTCCTGCTGCCCCTCACATCCGTGCTCACTCTCCTCCTCTCTCCCTCTCAAATAAATAAATCTTTTAAAAAAGATGATGGGGGCTTCGAGCAGTAAATTCTTAGTGTTACAACAGAAAATTACTAATGAGGGGCACCTGGGTCGCTCAGTCAGTTAAGCATCTGCCTTTGGCTTAGGTCATGATCCTAGGGTCCTGGGATTGGGCAATGGGCTCCCTGCATAGTGGGGAGCCTACTTCTCCTTCTCCTGCTGCTCATGCCTTCTCTCTCTCTCTCAAATAAATAAATAAATAGAATCTTTAAAAAAAAAAAAGAAACTTAACTTGTTAATTACATTAATATATTTATACTCAATGTCTTGGAGACACATTCTTTATAAAATGATGCAAGTATTTTGTGTCTCAAAATAGAAAACATTCTTTTTTTTTAAAGATTTTATTTATTTATTTGACAGAGAGAAAGAGATCACAAGTAGGGAGAGAGGTAGGCAGAGAGAGAGGAGGAAGCAGGCTCCCTGCTGAGTAGAGAGCCCGATGCTGGGCTCTATCCCAGGATCCTGAGATCACGACCCAAGCCGAAGGCAGAGGGCTCAACCCACTGAGCCACCCAGGCGCCCCAAAATAGAAAACATTCTTAAGAAAAATATTAAGTAAAAGAGGTGCAAAGTCGCTCTTTCATATTTAAAAATTCAAAGAAACCTTAATACCTTGTAATGGGAAATGGTTAAATAAATTAATGGTGAAATAAATAAATAAATAAAGTTATAATCCCTCCCATAGAATACCATGCAGCCATTACAATGACATCAAAGAAAATTACTGAATATGAACTGAATAAGAAAATGGACAAATACATTAAGTATACAGTAATATATAAAAGAACAACACATTTTTAATAAAAAATAAATTTGCACAAAAAACAACATATGCACAAAAGTTATTCCTCTTAAGTGGTGGATTATAGGTGATTTTCATATTTTCCAGGCACAGGTCTTTATTTTTGACATTTTCTACAGTGTGCATGTATTTGCTTTCATTAAAAATGTTAATTTTTAGGGATGCCTGGGTGGCTCAGTTAGTTAGGCAGCCAACTCTTGATTTCTGCTCAGGTCATGATCTCAGGGTTATGAGATCAAGCCCCGTGTCAGGCTCCATGCTCAGTGGGGAGTCTGCTTGAGATTCTCTCTTTCCTTCTCCCTCTTGCCTCCCACCCCGCCTGCATTTGCACTGCTCTCTCTCTCTCTGGAATAAACAGAAATAAAATTTTTTTTATAAATTAATTTTTAAAGAGATACACACAGAGCAAATTATTTTACCCTCATGCCATTTTCTTTATAATCTTTCACTTTTTAATTGAAATACAATTGACATATAACATTGTATTAGTTTTAGGTGTGTACAACACAATGAATGGATGTATGTATATATTGCAAAATAATCACCACATAAGTCTAGTTAACATCCATCACCACATAAAGTTACAGTATTTTTTCCCTTTTTTGTAAAGATTTTATTTATGTATTTGAGAGGGGGAGAAGGAGCACAAGAGCATGGGGACGAGAAACAGACTCCCCACTGAGCAGGGAGCCTGATGTGGGGCTCAATCCCACGACTCCAAGACCATGACCTGAATCAAAGGCAGATGCTTAACTGATGGAGCCACCCCGGTGCCCCCCAACTTTCTTTTTATAATGAATATGTTCAAGATCTACTCTCTTAGCAACTTTCAAATATACAATCCATTATTAACTACAGTCACCATGCTGTACACAGTATTTTTAACAGGATCTTAAACTTTATAAATATATATATTACCTTTCCCTTAAAAAACTTCCAGTCAGACAAGCAGGAGATGAAAATATCTCTCTGATTTCTCTGTATTAGGAATAAGATTGTGGTTAAAACAAATCATACTGTCTCCTTATAGCGTAAGATATGATAAATAAAACATCTCCTAACGGTCCTTCAGACTTCTCTGCACCTGATTTGTTCGCATTTTGCCTTGGGCATCTAAAAGTCTATTCATTTTCCCAATCTCAAAACTTCAGTGACAAACGTGAATAATAAAAAGGTATGTACTTAGAGAAGCCACAGGGAAAGAGGAAAAGGACGGACCTAGGGTTAGTTAGTTCCTTGAATAAATAAGACATCCCCATCCCACCCAGCTCTGCAAGCCCTTTTTATTTCTGTTCCACTTAAGTGGAATTCTGGTAATTAAAAAATTACCAGAAGTTAAATGGGAGGATGGGGATGAGGAGGGTAGGCTTGGTTCCATCTTGAAGTAATAGCATGAGTAGGGTTTTTTTTTATTATCGAAGTACAGTTGACATAGGATGTCACCTCGGTTTCAGGAGTACGACACAGTGTTTCGACAATTCCACACATTATTCAGCACTCAGCAAGGTGAGCGCAGTCACCAGCAGAGTTCCTGATCGTCCATGCAAACTATGATCCAGCTATTTCACACAACTACTTTTCAGAATTAGGAAACTGTATCTAAAAATATCTCTAAAAGGAAATGCTTGTAAGAGTAAGTATAATCTTTAGCGATGGTAGGAGTTGTATGGTTTTGAGCAAGACTGCCCACACTATCCAGCTGTGAAGAGGCGGTCCACAGATAAGTGGTTCCAAGGTCAGAGAGGGTTGGGAAATGGCATAGCGGTATCTCCTACCAAGAGCAGTCACAACATATGCAAACATATCAGAGACCCAGAGAAGTCCTACAGTAAAGAAAGCTGCCCTCACAGAGCTTACACGTTAGCTGTGATGTTTAATTTTTATGTGTCAACTTGGCTAGGCTATGGTACCCAAATATCTGGCTAAACACCAATCCAGATGTTGCCATGAAGATATTTTTTTAGAGGAGATTCACATTCAAATCAACAGACTCTGAGTAAAGCAGATCACTCTCCATAATGTGGATGTGCCTCATCCAATGATGGAAGGCCTGAAGAGAAAAAGGTTCCCAGACATGGAGAATTCTGCCTCCAGACCCAACCTGCAATATTAACTCTTCCCTGAGTCTCCAGCTGGCTGGCCTACATTACCTATATTGCACTTGTCAGTTCCAATAACTGCATAGAGCAACTCCTTAAAAATAAATCTCTGAAATAAATAAATAAATCTGCCTCTCTACCCACACACATGCACCCTATCAGTTCTTCTTCCTTTGGCTGAAGATCTCTGGCCAATAGACCATCGTGGACCACAAAACCTCATCTGAACTGTGCAGAACCAGTGAGGGGGAAAGGCTACATTACAGAATTCTACGAGCAGAGAAACACAGGGGCTGTACCTCTTTGTATTTTGCCACTGTTTAGTTCCCACATCAGCAATCCACCTCTTTATGGTCCCTTCGGTCAATGTAGGAATCTTCCTCCTCAGATTAACATAGGGATTCTGTACACAAACAGGCAAGTGAAACACAGCAGTTTAGACACCACAGCAACAGGTATCCAACTTTTAGGCACATTCAAAGGATACAGGGTAATGCTGATTTTTAAATGCGGATGATACAGCTGTGAGAAATCCTGACGTAAGATTTTACCAAGAAGTAATGGATCATTTGTTTGCCTGGCTGTCAACTTCTTGCCCCAGGGGCTTAAACCCAAGGTAAATTTCTGAGTGCTCCAACACGCAGCACTTCGCACAGGTATAATCAGATTAAAATGAGCACCACACAGCCTTGAGGGGAAGGAAGATCCTTTGTGTAGGAGTGGGAGGAACTTGGTTGGCCTCAGCAAAGTAGTGTGAGGAGGTTACGAACTCATGATTCACAGGCCTATGAACCTTGGGTCTTTTTAGTCCTGGCCAGCAAAAGGTTAGAATATCCACCTGATGGCCTGCTAGGATACGGACCGAAAGCCGCTGGCAGGGCCAAGGAAAGATCTAAGGAAATCTGATTGGACATTTCTGTGAGTCAATACTTAATGTAGTTTCAACAATAAAGGATCCATAATGTTTAGCTATTCCCTAAAGGTCGGCTTAGGAACTAGATGATTTTGGAATTCACCACACTTGGATACTGGAACCCTTCAGTTTGCTTAAAATACCCAGTTATAAAACATCTAGAGATCTACTTTTACCTTTTTCCCCATCCAGAGCAAAATGCTTTGATTCCCTCCAGCAATCATTATTAACTCCTTTTCTGAAGTACGGCTTTCTGAAAAGGACACACGGAAAGTAAGAGTGCAGAAAGGGACTGGAACAAACATGCACACTCAATTTAAATCATTTCAGAGTCCTCTTAAACTTAGCCCTTTTCTCTTTGTGATATACGAAGCCTCAACACATTTCCCAACCATGAAGCAGAAATGTACATTTCCTTCAGAGTAAAGGCTGGTTGGCAAACCCAAGTGATCTGCGAGGTTGACAGGTGACATCAGTTCGACATCCATAATTAATGTAAATGCTTATATATAAAATAGCCAGAGCAGTATTTGATTAGTTAGCTGACCCCTGGTTTAATTCAGCTCTCATTACCAAAAGCCATATTCTATAGCTCAACATTCAACCAGCAACTATTGGCTATAAAGAATGTAAATAAGTACTTCAAAAGTCTGAGTGGTTGTAAGAAATCAAATACATGAAAAAGAAAAAACCCTACTGTTTATTTTCCCAGAAGAACTTAAGAGAATTCTGGTACCTTGGGTCACCACTAAGATTTCAGAAGTAAGGAACCAAAGTACTGTGAGGCAGCTTCTCCATCAGAGTATTTCGAGCTGTGTGTGGCTCAGGCCACGGTTCAAATCCAGCAAAACCACTGACTGGCCGTAAGAACTGGCTAACCCTTCACGCTTCAGGTCTCTGTAGCCTCCGATAAAATGAGCCTGAGAGCACACATCTCCCAGAACTGTTAAAGGACAGGTGAGATAACACACTGAAAGGGTAAGCACAGTTACAGTGCCTGGCATATGTCAGCTGCTCATTCACGATTCTCGGGGCTTTACGTGATTGTGAATCAGTTACCAGGTAAGAAAATCAATCACCATGGAATTAACAGGTCTCCTGCAGCATATGCCTCTGAATCCATATAACCTATTTTATGTTCTATCATTTTAGGTCCACATTATTCATCTCAATCTGAAGAAGGGAAAACTAATGGTTATTTTGACTTCATTAATTATACTGAATATTTTAAGCTCTTTACAAGTAAAAAAATGAAACCAATGTTTAGAGAAACTTCCTTCATAGTCATACATTTTTTTTCCTTGTCACATTACACACTTAGAAAAATCAGTTTCTTGACAGCGGTATTTATGCCAAATCCTGTGCTCCTACAAAATTTACCAAATTTGAGTTCTTCATTTGATGGCAATTTCATGGGAAGTGGTATCAGCTGATTATGTGTTCCACCGTTTCCCAGTTGTCCTTCTTTTCCAGAACCAAAAGAAAAGACTTTCCCCAAATCAGAAACATAGGCAAGTGTGTGCCGCCTATTAAATAAAAGCACATACGGTCAATTCTCAATTATCTACAATGAAGAGAGTACGCAGCAACATGGTAAACTGCTGAAATTAGGTTACCAGTGAGTGAAACTAGTTAACCAACTTCCAATGGATGAAATCAGCAATCTGGAAACTAAGATAGCATTAACGTGTGGCTCGGGTGATTTTGGAATCCCTACATCCAATGCTGAGCCTTGGCAAAAGGCATTCCCTCAGTCAGGAGCAAGCAGCTCCCCTTGCCTGCTACCCCTTTTTCAAACCTTGAGAGTCACCACCTCTTGGAAGCCATGTCTGAGTGCGCCCTCTCCCCATCCTACAACAAGGAATTAGGTGATCCTTTCTCAGCTCCCTCTATTTCCCAAAGACCTTTACAGATTTGCTCCTGGGCCTCTCCCACTCTAGAATGTGTTAAGTAAAGAATTTGGTCTTTGTCCTCAGTTCCTGGGAGGTAACCTCTAAGCCCTTAGAATTTCCCAAGGGATAGGAGCGTCTTTGTTATTCATGGTAAGATCCTGAGATCACACCTAACAGTTTACCCAGGTGGATCAGGAAGGGCCCCTCTGGCTGCACTGAAGCCCAACCTACTGGGAGAGAGAGGCTGGAATTTGAGTTCACCGCCAAGGGCAATGATTCAATCAACCATGACTAAGCAACGAAGCCCCAATAACAACTCTAGACTTGGGTGAGCTTCCCTGGATGACAATACACATGGTCCTGTATTGGGCTGGGGAGAAGGTAATACTATTCTGTCCACATGGGTGGGCTGGACAGTGGAAGCACCTTGTTTGGACTCCTCCTGGACTCTGTTCTAGACAGGCTTTCCTTTAACTGGTTCTAATTTGTATCCATTTCTTGTAATAAATGTGAATATGACTTCAACAACTTTCAATAAGTTCTGAGTGTCTTTCCAGTGAATTCTCCCGTGTTAGTAGGGGAACTGCCCTGGTGTGTATTAAGATATCTCTAACATGAGACTCCTCTTCTAACACATGTTACTTAAAGGAATGAGTGTTATGAAAAATCCAAAGTGGTGATAATATCCCCTTGAATGCACAGAATCATACCATCCCAATAATCTGATCTACTTTAATAATATCCACTTATGTAATTTTACTCCAGGATCATAAAAGAATAGGTCTATGGACTGAAAAGTACATACATGAGTTTTTTACACAAAGGATTTTTGGTAAACAAACACGTGAACCCAATATGCAGATAAAGCCTGAATTTGCGGGGCACCTGGGTGGCTCAGTGGGTTAAAGCCTCTGCCTTCAGCTCAGGTCATGATTTCAGGGTCCTGGGATCTAGCCCACATAGGGCTCTCGGCTCAGTAGGGAGCCTGCTTCCCCCCTCTCTCTGCCTGCCTCTCTGCCTACTTGTGATCTATCTCTCTCTGTCAAATAAATAAATAAAATATTAAAAAAAAAAAAAAGCCTGAATTTGCTTGTGTTTAATAAGGAAAGACTTGCCCAAAAGCAGAGTATCTGAATGAAAAGATTTCTTAACCTTACCCAAAATCCCACTGGTTAGAAGTGGACTGAATGATGTTCAAGGAATAGCTAAGTAAGCCAAGGAGTTTGAGCAAATTTTTCTACTTTTATTAACAAAAAAAAAAAAAAAAGAAAGAAAGAAAAGAAAAAAAGAAGCTAGAGAAATCAAACTTATCAGAATATTCTACTCAAACTACCAGTGACTTTGTCTTATCCTCTACTGTGATCACTCTGAAAGAATTATAGTAACTTAATATGCTGGCCTCTGAGGGGTTGTGAGAAAGTCATTACATCATTGAATAATCCTTTGTGACTCATGTTTATTTTTTCCCAAATAAATGACATATTTTTCTTTTTTAAAGATTTATTTATTTGTTTATTTATTTATTAGAGAGAGAGAGAGACTGAGAATGAGAGGGAAGAAGATCAGAGGGAGAAGCAGACTTCCCACAGAGCCGGGAGTCCGATATGGGACTCGATCCCGGGACTCCGGGATCATGACCTGAGCCGAAGGCAGTCTCTTAACCAACTGAGCCACCCAGGCGCCCCATGACATATTTTTCTTAAAGGTGAAAGTTTGAACAGTTACAAAGATATTTCACTAAAGAGGCAACAGAAAGTGAATAAATTTTCTCATTAAAAAAAAATCAATGCAGGGCATGCCTGGCTGGCTTAGTCTGAGAAGCATTCAACTCTTGATCCTGGAGTTGTGAGTTCTAGCCCCACATGGAGTATAGAGATCATTTAAATATTTTTTTTAAAAAAACCAATGAAAACAAATACATATGCTAAAATAAAGACTATTATCTAATAACATAAATTGAGCATCTTCACCCATGTGAAAATATTTGATACTTTTATCTCAATCAAAAAAAACTGATGGAAGTTTTATTAAACTACCTGTCTACATTTATCACATTGCTTTCATCAATCTTCACGGACACGTAACAACTTACCTTCCACATGCTATCTGGGTCACTCTATTCCCAGTGAGCTCAGCCACCAAACGGGGTCTTAACTCATTCTGTGTGGAATTGTGACCGAGTTGCCCATATTTTCCAGCACCAAAAGTAAATACCAGCCCATCCTAAAGAAAGAAAACTTCTTATCAGATTATGGAAAACTACAACAGTAATATTACATAATAATAAAATATTACTGAATTCAATGGTATTATTGAATAATACCGAATTCACTGCTATCACTGAATAATTAACAAAAGGACTATTTATTGCCGCCTCACTCAGGGGAGCCTGGGTGGCTCAGTCCGTTAAGCATCTGACTCTTGATTTTGGCTCAGGGTCATGAGATCAAGCCCCACCTTGGGCTCTGCACTCAAGGAGTCTGCTCCTCTCCCTCTGTCTCTGCCCCTCACCACCCTGCTCATGTGCACAAAACTCTCTAAAATAAATAAGTAAATCTTAAAAAAAAAAAGACCATCAAAGTAAAGCCCCAAATTATCAGGACAATCCTACACGTGGGAAGTGACCCTTCTGCCCAGGGAAATACTAAGTGCCCACACCCAGCTGTTTTGTGCTTTTCCCACTACAAAGTTCTTCCAGAATTACCATCGGAGAGACAAGGATACACGCACCGCTGTGAGCAGGGCAGTGTGAGAGCCACCACAAGCGAGAAATTCAACTTTCTGATTGTCCAGTGCTTCAATAAGGGAAGGAAAATCTTCACCTATGCAAGGAAAAGAACAGCTGAAGTGATCAAAAGAGAACGTTGATTTGCACGCTGGGCTTCCGTGCTACTAGGAACATACCTGTACTGTCTCTCAGCTGGTGGCCACAGTTTCTAACACCTTCTGACAAGAAAGGCCGCTGTGTTGGTGTATTTCTATTTATTCTGGCCTAAAACTGGGGGTGAAGCAGTGGTCAAAGGGCCACTCACGGGAGAACTCCTATGTGAAAGTGTCCCGCCACTTCCCAGAACCCACTCTTCTTCTGTGAGCCTAACTTGATTGACTTCAATTACAGCATATCTGGTATTTCCAATTCCCATCTAAAATCCTTTTAATGAACATATTCTTTTTTCTTTTAGATTCTCTACTAGTGTCCCTGTCCTACACTACCTCTCGTTTCTTTTCACAATTTGTCAAAGCACGTAGAGGTTCAGCAAAAACAGTTTAACTGCTCTTTATTCCTTTCCTTCCTTTGAATATTTTTCTAACACTGACTATGCTTTCTCCTGAGTCATCAGCATTGGGCCACATCGGGGAAAGATGCAGCGTATGACTAGTAACCCAGGGGAAAACAGGCACATTACCACAGCTGGTAAAGCAGCCGTTTGTCACACCTGAAAACTCCAAGAGAGTATTCAGGATCATAAGAAAGTTTGCTATCTGCTTTGTGGAAGTAGTTAGACAACAGGAATTACAGGGTTTTTTCCGTATCTGTGTATACACTATAATTAATACCTTATAGACTAAGATTAGAGTATGTGAATTTCTAAAGAGATCATTAGTATCCTTATGTCCTAATATGGATATACCTGTATTAACAGACATTTAAGTGCAATGGCACTTCGGGGGTCATTTCATCCAAATGCATCACTTTATAGAAAAAGAAAATAAGGCCTAGAGAAAAGTTAAGTGGCTCAGCCAGGCCCTGCCATTAGTTAACTGCAAAGTGGGAAGCAGAGACCAGGTATTCTGATCTTTCCCTTAGCCCACGCAACCCTGACAGGTATCTCAACCACAGCAACAACTTCTATGCATGTCTCCTAGATTGCTTCTGCCCTGAACACAGAGATAACCAGAAAGAAAAGCGCCAATGACAGTGAAGATCGGAACCATTTTTGACAGGGAGGTCTGTGTTAAATTCATCTCTTATCTGACAAATATATTTGATATTGTGAACTTGAAAATATGGCTCCATACCGTCGGTGTGGCCCAGGCCTAGTTGGCCCAAATCATTTCTTCCCCACGAGTAAATGTTTCCAGACATGGATAAGGCCATGCTGTGGGCTTTTCCTGCGGAAATCTGAACCAAGGGGACTCCTGAAAGGTGCTCCACAAGCTGTGGTGTGGAGATTGAGGCAAACAGTCTTCCAATTCCAAGCTGGCCATGTAAATTCTGTCCCCATGCAAAGAGCTCACCACCTTGACATAAACAAACAAAATGCTGTCTTATTAAGTTTAAAATGCAGGAGATATTAACTTAGGGCATTATGTATGTTATCTATATCTATATCTATCAGTCTCTTACATTCAACTTCCCATGTCTGAGAGAGAAAAACCAGAAGCAATCTTCTCTTTAGCAGTAACAGTTAAACTTCCTCACCTCCTGCCTCAAAGGGTAGAGTTTGTGTCCTTGCTTCCCCAATCTTATCTTCCTAGATTGTGATGTACCAGTAATAACCCCGGGACACCCCCCTTTGCCCCACATCACTAGACCATGGGCTTCTTTAATGGTTATGTCCCCCTCAAAAAATATACATGCTGAAATCCTAACCCTCAATGTGAAGGTATTAGGAGGTGGACCTTTGGAAGGTGATTAGGATTAGCTGAAATCATCAGGATGAAGCTCTCAATAATGAGATAAGTGCTCTTATAAGAGAGTTTCCAGAGAGTTTTCTTGCCCTCTCCAACACGTAAGAAGATGGGCCCTCCACACAGACATCGAATCTGCTGATACTTTGAATTGGACTTCCAGCCTCCAGAACTGGGAGAAAGAAATTTCTGCTGTTTAAGTAAGCCAATCTATGGTATTTTCGTTATAGCAGCCCAAATCGACAAAGATGGGTAGAATGAAGTTACCTGAACTTACTATAACCAAATTCAAGAAACGGGCCCATGAAAACCAGAAACATTCTACATCTAGGAAAACAGAACCTAAAATTAATATTTTCCTTCTGCCCACCCACTCTGTTCATGTGCCTGAAGATTCTAAATAATGTATACATTTGAAATTAGAGCACGGTATCTTGAAAGAGTCTGCATCTTCCTCTGTTAATTGAATACATGGAGCATATATTTCAAGAAAAGCTCTGAACTAATGGAGTTGACAATATCTGAATCTGAAAAAATATATCAGAGAATTAATGGTTATTGAGCACCTCTCCGCAAGATACGGTGCGAAATCTGGTGGGGAGCAGAACTCTCCTTCAAATGTAACACCATGTGCCTACCAGCCAGCAGGAATATAATGATGAAATGATCAATTCTCTTTCTTGCTTCCCCAACTATCATTCTAACTAGATTATGATTTACCAGTAATAAACTCTGAATATCTCTTTTGCCCCCATATCATTAGACTCTAGGCTTCTGTTTTATCTTTATAACCTGAACGACATAGATACTCAAAATGAAATGTGTTCATGAATGGATGAAGTCAAACAATCAGGCCAATTTTTTCCAATCCAAGTTCATGCTCTCAAACTTCAACAGGGCCTTCAACACAGGTCAAATTCTGAATTATTTACTTCCCTTTTATCCCAGTTTCCCTTTAGTTTGTTTTTATCTGTCCTATGTATTTAAAAAAAATTTTCCCCCCTTGACCCTGAATTCCCATCTATCACCAACCTGTTATAATTATTCCTCCATGGTCAAGTTTTTTTAGGAAGTAGTCTATACTCCCTGTTTCAACTTCCCACCATTATGGTGTCTGATAAGAAGTAAGAAATAATAAAGACTGGGAGAATCTCTAAATTCAAATGGTAATGTGGGAACACATCAGAGGCCCGCAAACTGGCCACAAGAGCGGACCCAGGAGGTTCTAAGCTCCTGTCACAGGAGCTGAAAGAGCACTAGGAAAAGGGAAAAAGGTTCTAGAAAAGGGCAGCCCAAGCCTGGTCCTGTTTCCAGAATGATTTTGATTATTTAGAATATTTTCATTGTTTCTTATTTGAAAAATAGAAATATGGAACTGTTGAAATAAATCTCTAGGATCAAGATGGAGCCATTCCTGAGCCGGGTGCCATGTCAGCAAACCGACTTACATGCTCCTCTAAATGTTCTGTTTGGCTGGAAACAGCGTATATCCAACCATTAGGCCAATCCTCAAACACCAAGCCAACTCTGGGCTGTATACTTATTTCCTTATTCCCTGATCTTTCCAAATAAGGTTAGATACACAACCCCAACCAATTATGCCCTATTATTGCACTGTGACTTCTAATCCTCTATAAAACTCTCATTCTTGCTCAAAATCCACCCAAGAGGGTACTCCATTGCTTGTGATGCACTGCATTCCCAATCCCTTGACTGCTTGTCCTTGAACAACAAAGGTATCTAATTCTTTACTAAATTGTTTAAGTTTTGTCATTTGAAGAGTACAATGTAGGAACAGTAAATATGGAAGATTTTATACATCGAAAAATTCTCTTATTTTCTAACAAGTGCCTTGGGGTGCCTGGCTGGCTCAGTCGGTAGAACATGTGACTCTTTATCCACTCTTATCTCAGAGTTGTGAGTTCAAGCTCCATGTAGGGCCTAAAGCTTACTTTAAAAAAAAAGAACAAGTGCCCTGAACTATATCAAATTCAAAACCATTATTCTTGTTGTTACAAAGTGAAGCATATACACTCTACTAGTTCTACATATATACACATTTATTCCCTCTAAAAAACAATACTCCAGAAAAGTACCTTTTGACAGTGCAAGAGAATGATAATCTCCACATGTGATCTGAATTATACTTTTTTCTTGTAAAATGCACTGAAACCTGATGAAAGAAAATACATGTCAATCACTGTAATGGAAGTCACAACATCAATGTTAAAATTATTAATTGTATTTAATTGGGATTGAAGCTCAAGGAAAAATTTAAATCTAAATTTACTGCTTCACATTCAAAACATCTTAAATTATAAAAAAACTACATGTATTTTAGTTTAAAGGAAATAATGTTTAAAGGATGTAAAAGGAAGTGTAAAAGGAAAATAATGTTTAAAAGGAAAGTAATGTGCATTATATAATTGTAATTAGGATGATCCCAAGTCTCTTTTGAAAATAATTGTATGATACAGGAATAATACAAGATGAAAATAAGTTCTAAGTCACAAGATCTACTAGGAAAAAGTCTCACAAATCATTCCATGATAATGTATATTTCTCCTATGTGGAAAACTTTTATTTCTGATAATCTAACTCACAGGATTATTATAAGGGGTAAATGAATTAATGAACATGGAAGTCCAATTTGGGGTGAGGCAGACCAACAATCATTTCTTTTAAATGTCAAAGCAACACATAATGTCTATGGGACATAACTTGGTTGTAGCTCACTGATGGAGTTCACTGGTCATTTCAGAGCTGTTTACTCAAGAGCTACTATGTAAAGCACGTGACAAGGTTCATATAAAGTAACATTTTCCTACAAAAATTATGAATGCCTTTTGAATAAATTTTAAATAATTTTTAATAAAAGAAAAAAGTTCCCTTACCTTGCATGTTCTATGCTGTAGTTGTACTCAAATGGTTTTCCATCTGAGGATAGAATCAGCATGTGCTCTGCTCCTTGGTCCACGGAATGTATCTTCATTTTTTTTCCTAACTTAATGCACTCTGCAGAGCAAATCCAATCAGGAACTATCATCACTCAGGTTATTACCCACTATTATTATTTCATTATAATACATTTAAAACACCTGGAAAAAAATTTCAACTAGACCACCTTTGACTTAACATGAACCTCTCCTTAAAGAAAAACTCAAGAACAAAACCAGACAAATCCACAATGACGACTGTTTTGACCATGGATTTTTTCAATGTAGGAAAGCACTGATTTAGTCTTTGTTTTAAATTGAATTAAATAAATAAATAAATTGGATATAGTTTTGAGGCAGCTGGGTGGCTCAGTCAGTTAGGCATATCTCTTGATTTCGGCTCAGGTCATACATGATCTCAGGGTTGTGAGATAGAGGAGCATGGAGCCTGCTTAAATTTCTCTCTTTCCTTCTGCCTCTGTCCCTCCCCCCTCTAAAAAAATAAAAACAAATAACCAAGTGGTTATTTATGGTTAAATAACCAATTAAAGGGGTGCCTGGATGGCTTAGTGGGTTAAAGCCTCTGCCTTCTGCTCAGGTCATGATCTCAGGGTCCTGGGATCCAGCCCCACATCGGGCTCCCTGCTCAGCAGGGAGCCTGCTTCCCCCTCTCTCTCTGCCTACTTGTGATCTCTTTCTCTGTCAAATAAATAAATAAAATCTTAAAAAAAAAAAAGCCAATTAAAATATTTGCTTTCAGGGACGCCTGGGTGGCGCAGTTGGTTGGGCAGCTGCCTTTGGCTCAGGTCATGATCCCGGCGTCTTGGGATCGAGTCCCCGCATCGGGCTCCTTGCGCATCAGGCTCCTTGCTCCGCAGGGAGCCTGCTCCTCTCTCTGCCTCTGCCTGCCTCTCCTCTGCCTGCTTGTGTTCTCTCTCTGTTAAATGAATAAATAAAATCTTTAAAAAAAAATTAAAATATTTGCTTTCAGATTCTTGTTTAATAGATTGAGACAGAAATTAAATTTGAAGTGACAGAAATGAAAAAGTCTATAAGAAAATATAACAGTATATAGAAGACATTAACTCATTTTAGGAGAAAATATATTGTGTATTTCGAGATATACTCTTCCCCAAAACAAAATGAATAATAATGAAATTCTCCTAATTGCTCCATATAGAAGCCAAGTTCTATATTTTGTTTTTTAAGATTTTTTATTTATTCATTTGAGAGAGAGAGACCGCACACAACCGGGGGAGGCAGAGGCCAAGGGAGAAGCAGGCTACCCACTGAGCCAGCCAGGAGCCTGATGTGGGGCTGGATCCCAAAACCCCGAGATCGTGACCTGAGCCAAAGGCAGACACCCAACCTTCGGAGCCACCCTGGAGCCCCCAAGTTCTTTTTTTCTTTTTTTTAAGATTTTATTTATTTATTTGAGACATGGTGACAGGAGGAACACAAGCAAGGGGAGTGGGAGAGGGAGAAGCAAGCTTCCCACAGGCAGGGAGCCCAACACAGAGCTCTATCAAGGATCTGGGATCCTGACCGAAGCCGAAGGCAGATGCTTAATAACTGAGCCACCCAGTCACCCCCAAGTTCTATATTTTTAAAAGGAAGAACTGTGTTTGAAAACGAATTTTTAAGGAGGCATACTGTTAAAAGAATTTTTATTGGCATTACTGCATATTTAGCCCTTCCTAAAGGTTAAGAGATTTAAAAGTTGTCCACAGTTACCATTTACTCTTATTTAATTTTTTCACAAAAATTGGATGTGGGACTTTGTTTTACTTTTCAGTTCTAACCAAATAGGATTTATTCATGTAAAAACCTCAAAGTACAAATCTTCATATTAAAATGCTATGAGAACCAAAACACTATGGTAATAAAAAAGAAATGGTTAAACAGACTTATATTTTTCAGAGATCAGCATTTCCAATCAGTTGAAAAAAAATTACTCAAGGGCCAGAGAGGGAAAAAAAGGTTACTCAAAAAAGGTAATGGGAAAAAAAAAAAAAGGTAATGGGACATCAGACTAGCCATTTGGAGAAACAAATAAATCTAGATTCCCTTACGTCCTTAAATTAAAATAATTTTCAAGTGCATCCCAAATTTTGACTTATTTTTCTTTTTAAGATTTTATATATTTATTTGACAGAGAGAGGGATCACAAGTAGGCAGAGAGGCAGGCAGAGAGAAGGGGAAGCAGGCTCCCCGATGAGCAGAGTGCCCACTGCGGGGCTGGATCCCAGGACCCTGAGATCATGACCTGAGCGGAAGGCAGAGGCTTTAACCCACTGAGCCACCCAGGCGCCCCCCAAATTTTAACTTAAAAAATAAAAGCATAAGGGGTGCCTAGGTGGCTCAGTTGGTTAAGCCCCACCCAGACTCTTGATTTTAAACTCTGGTCTTGATCTCAGGGTCATGAGTTCAAGCCCCCCCATTGGGCTCTACCAAGCCTACTTTAAAAAATATGTAAAAGCTTAAAATTGCTATAAAGATGAGTACATTAAAACAAAAAAAAACTTGAGTGTGGATAGCTTTGTAACACAAAACCCGTAAGCCTTAACAGAAAAGATAGATGGAGACCATAAAATAACATCAACTAAAACATGATAACGTCTATCAGAGACAAAGGGCTATTCTTACTCAATATTCAAATAACTCTTTCAAGTAAAAACGATTAACGACTCAATTTTTTAAAAGCCAGTTTAAGATATAACAAGCAGTTCACCAAAAAAAGAATGCGAGCGATCAACAGAAAAAAAAAAAAAGATGCTTCGCCCGAGTTAAAAGCATAACGACCAGTAAAATACCATTTTCTTCACTCAACAGACGGGCGAAATTTCCAAGATTAAGAATGTGGCCCTTCGCTTTCCTCCACCTTTAAAATCAGAACCACAGTTCCTGACCTCATCGACGGAGATTACCACCTCGGACAAGGGGAACTTAAAGCATTCTTTAAATCGTTTGCATATATAAGATATTGTTGAGAACAAGAGAACTATACTCTCCAAAGGCTCACAAAATAGGAGCCGCTGTGTTCTCAAAAGGAGTAAGTGTACAGTAAATTTCAACAGAAACCAATGCTAAAGGCGGACTGGCTCAGAAGATGCAGCCTGCCCGCGCGCTCCGTCCGCGCGGACAACTTGCAGAGCGCACAACCCAGTTCTCGCCACCATCCTGCAAACTCCGCGCCAACCCGGAACGCGGATAAGAGAGAGCTCAGGCGCTCACGCGCGAAATTCAAAAGCCACCCCGCCCGGCGCGTTTCTGCGGCCACCGGTGACGGCGGCAGCGTCGGTTCCCCTTCGGAGCTTCCCTTCCCGTTCAGAGACGGACTGCCACACACGCCCTCGGGCCGCTCCGCAGGCGCTGCACTTGCAGCCCCAGGCCGCGCACCCCCACACCCCCAGCCCGAGGCGGAAGGGCCGAGGGGGCACTGCCGGGTCCACTCACTCGGCTTCTTGGCGCCGTCGCTCCCCGCCGGCAGCTGGTGGACCTCGACGCCGGCCCCGCCGCGCTCCAACACCACCAGGCGCCCGCGCGTGCAGCACATCTGACGCGTCGCCTCGGTCCTCTGGGGCAGCGCCCTGCGGAGGCCCGCGGCGCTGGGGAAGAGCCAGAGCTGAGTGCCCGGCGTCTCCCCGGAGCGCCGCGACGCTGCGGGTCGGGACGGGGGGACCGGCCCGGACACCGGGCGCACGCCGCCCCGAGCTCTCCTTCGCGGCCTCTGCTCCATCGCGGCTTTCCCAGGCTCCCGGCCGCGCCTCAGCTCTCCCGGCCTCGGAGGAGACGCAGCTCCCGAGAAAACCGTCCGCGGCGTTGCGGTGCGCAGCCTTAGCTAGCGGACAGCACAGTGGCGTCGAGGAACCGCAGCCTCCCCTGCTCCGCCCCCGCTCAGACGCCGGGCTCGCAACGTGCTGTTTGGGGGCGGAGCCCGCAGCGCCCGGAGGAAACGAAACCATCGTTCTTGTTTGGGGGCGAAAAAGAAAAGGAAAGGGAAAGGGAAACTCGGACGGGTCGCGAAGGGCTTGGAAGGCTGCCAGACTCCACAGGGTGCTTGCCGATGACGGGGTGGGTGGGCAGGGCTGAGGAGGTGTCCCCGGGCGAGCCGGGGCCACCTGAACGCCTGGACCTAGTGGCTTTGGAAGAAACACTGCGGTTCCGCTAGGAGGAGTCCTGACACCACAGGCGGACCTGCAGAATTTCCAAGAACCACTGTGGTAAGGAAAGCTAGTTTGTTCAGCGTTCGGTCTCGGGCTCCGCCGCACGACCGCGAGGAAACTGAAATCAAGAGCCGCGCGGTCGGTCCCTCCGCCCACACCGCGGTGCCTGGCAACCGCTGAGGCGCTTTCTGTCTGTGAGGTTCGCCTTTTCGAGAATCCCTTACAGATGAAGTCGAAGCTGTGCAGTCTTTGTGTCGGGTTTTTTCTCCGCTTAACAGAATGCTTTTGAGGTTGATCCCGTGTTTCATCAGTAGTTGGTCAGTCCGTAGTTGTTGGATGGTATTACGACATAGGGGCATACAATGATTAGCTGTTTATCCATTCACTAGTTCACGGGCGTTTCGGTTCTTTTCAGTTTGGGCTACAGTGAATAGACGTGCTGTGACTGTGAGCAAGTCTTGGAGCGGATAAATGTTTTCTTTTCTTGTGGGTAAATACCTAAAAATGGAACTGCTGTATCGTATGGTAAATACATGCATGAATATGATATAGGAAACTACCAAATCTTTCCAAAGTGCTATGCCGTTTTGCATTCCCTCTGGCAATTTATGGGAGTGCCAGTCCCTCTATATCCTTGACGACATTTGGTATTGTCAGTCTTTTTAATTATAGCAGTTGCAGTGGTCTATACGTGTATTTTACTATGGTTTTAATTTCCATTTTCCTAATGCTTAATGATGTTGAAGCATCTTTTCATATGCTTATTAGGGCTAACCTCTGTCTCTTCCTTGGTGAAGTGTCTATTCACATCTTTTGCCATTTATTAATTTGCTTATTATCTAAAAGTTCTTTTTATATATTATAATACCTTGTGTTATGTATCAGGTCCTTTATTAGAAACGTTTTGAAATATTTTCTACCAATCTGTGGCTCGTCTTAAAATTTTATTGTCTTTTGAAGAGCTGAAAATTTTAATTTAATGTAATTTATACATTTGTTTTCTTTTGCATAGTTAATGCTTTTCTTTTCTTTTGTCTTAGGAGATCTTTGCTTAGCCCAAGGTTACAAAAATTTTCATGTATGTTATCTTCTACAAGTTTTTTTTTTAAATATTTTATTTATTTATTTGAGAGACAGAGAACGTGAGAGAGAGCATGAGAGGAGAGAAGGTTAGAGGAAGAAGCAGACTTCTGTGGAGCCGGATGTGGGACTGGATCCTGGAACTCAAGGACCATGATCTGAGCCGAAGGCAGTCCCTCAACCAACTGAGCCACCCAGGCACCCCTATCTTCTACAAGTTTTATAGTTTTAGGTCGTTGTTACATTTCAAATGAATTATTCTTTATATATGAGGTAAGGATAGAGGTTCATTTTGTCCTTACAGATTTCCAGTTATTCTAGCTAGCCTTTCCCCATTTAATTGGCTTAGCGTCTTCATCAAAACTCTGTTGGCTATGTGTAATTGGATTTATTTCTGGACAAATTTTTACTGTGTCCCCTAGATCTGTAGTTCTGTTTTTACTCTAAGACCACACTGCCTTGATTACTGTAGATTATAATTAAGTCTCAAAATCACTTCATTCAAATGCTCCATCATTGTCCTTTCTTTGCTCTTGTTTTGGCTATTATATTTATTTGTTTGTTTTGACTATTTTAGGTCCTTACCGTTTCCATATATATTTTAGGATAACTTCATCAATATCTACAAAAGAGACTGCAGGGACTTGAGATTGCACTAAATTAAATCAGTTTGGGAAGAACCGACATACTGATAATATTGTCTCTTGGGTCCATGAGCATCTCTCTCCCCATTTCTTTTTTAATATTGATTTATTTATTTGAGAGAGAGAGAACGTGTGTGCCCCACACATGGGGGGGGGTGGGGGTGGCCATAGAGTCTCAAGCCAACTCTGGGCTGAGCCCAGAGCCAGATGAGGGCCTCCATCCCACAAGGCAGAGGTCACAACCAGAGCCAAAACCAAAAGTCTGAGGCTTAACCCACTGTACCACCAGATGCCCTTCCCTGTTAATTTAAAGCTTAATTCTTTCAGCAATATTTTCTGGTTTTCACTGTACAGTGTAATGTGTTTTGTGAAATTTATCCTTAAATATTTATCTTTATATTACAAATGCTTTTTAAAAATTCAATTCATGATTGTTGTTAATATATATAGGTAGTTAATTTTTATGAAACAAGAGGTCAGGAGAGAGACAAACCATAAGAGACTCTTAATCTCACAAAACACTGAGGGTTGTTGGGGGTTGGGGGTAGGGATAGGGTGGCTGGGTTATGGACATTGGGGAGGGTATGTGCTATGGTGAGTGCTGTGAAATGTGTAAGCCAGATGATTCACAGACCTGTACCCCTGGGGAAAATAATACATTATATGTTAATAAGAAAAAAGTAGTTAATTTTTATATAATTCTTGGGACACAGTATTGAGCACAAGTAATTATTCAATGAATTAATGAATCTTTTAATATTTAGATTTTTTCAAATAAATTACTCAGCAGTTTGCTAAAATCAAAATTCTAGAGACATCCTAGAATAGAAAATATACATTTATATGCCTCAAAAACATGTTGAGTTATTATTTTTTCAAGCTTCAGCTTATCTTTCATATTTGCAGACAATGTGTTTATTAGATATACAATATTTTTAAGAATACAATATTTTAATATTCAGTTTATTTTTAAATGATAATTATTGTTCAGGAATAATTCAGTAAAAAACAAACATTCTGATAACAAATTTAGGGATCAAGAAATGCTGATTTAAAATCATTTAAAAATCATTTTTAAAAATTACTTTTTTTAATCCCTCCTGAGTCATCATTTTATTGTTTTTCCCAACATTTGTCAACTAATTCTACCTAAAACTTGTCAACCCTTTGTGCTATTTAGACCTAAGGAAGAACAGGAGAGTCAAAGGATGAGGGCCTAAGGCTCTGAGGCCTCCTTGAAACTGGCAGGATCACTGTTGCTCTGCGACTTGGCAAGAGGCAAATCCTCTGTTGCTGTTGATGGCTACTTGAAGGGCTTCCTCCACTTTTTCCATTGTAGAATATTCAGGAAGGTCCAGAATATTGTGACAGGTCAGTGCTCTTGGGTAATCTGTTTCACTGAAAGTTTTGGGACAGCGAAACATGATTCCTATTTTCTGTTTGCCTCTTACATGCAGTCTGTCATTTCCCCTAAGAAAAACTAGAAAGGAATAAATTTTGGTTAAGCTACTTCATAGAAAGAGCAAAAAGTAAAATGAAAAGGAAGAAACGAATCACTTTATTCAATAGGTATCACTGAGTACCCTTGTGTGGAGAGAAC
This sequence comes from Nasua narica, assembly GCA_028533885.1. Taxonomy (NCBI): domain Eukaryota; kingdom Metazoa; phylum Chordata; class Mammalia; order Carnivora; family Procyonidae; genus Nasua; species Nasua narica. Next base: position 63,808,569 of record CM052800.1, on the reverse strand, counting down.
CACACAGGGCCATGTGGAGCGTAGAAAAATCATGACATCTGGTCTTGTCCTCAATGAGTGCATGGTCTAATTGGGGAAAATCACGTACATGAAAAGAGAAGAGCAAGATACATGGAAGTTTAATTTAGCTCAACTAGGAAGTCTGAGGTGAGAGGCTAAAACAGAGGCCTTGAGACTGATGGCAGCACCCAGCTGTGGGAGCAGGGAGACTACAGGGGTCACGTCTGGCTAGTGAGTTCTCCAGTAAAGGAGTTGGGTAAGCTTTCAAGGCAGAAGGAGAAAGCCCAAGAAAAAGCCAGAGGTAGGAAGACGTAAGTAAACACACTGAATGCACAGATAGTGAAATCAATGGGCTGAAGCAAAAGTTTCCCTCCCATTAAGAGAGAAGATTAGACAGGTAGTTTGGGCTTGTAGAGAAGTAGTTTAGGTTTGTGAAGTTGGAATTGTCCTCCAATGTCCTCCGGAGCAACAAAAATAGCAAGAAGATGTGTATCTCCAGAATGACTGAAAAATGGGAAGGGAGGTGCGAGTCATTAAATCTGTCCTAGAGAAACCTTAGGGTTCCCACCAAGAGAAGCTCTTGTACCACAAGGTCACAATTTAGTGGTTCAGAGCCTTGGCCTTGGATCAGCCTGTTGGGTTCGGAGTCTGTTTCTCACACTCACCAGTTGTCTGAGTATAGGCAAGCTGCTAAACGCATCAAGCCTCTTTTCCTCAGATCTGAAATGAGGAAAAAAATAAGTACCGTACCTCAAAACATGGCTATTAAGATAAAGGAAGGTAACAGATATGAAGTGGTCAGTACAATGCTTGACACAGAGTAAACACACACTAAAGGCTGTTGGTATGATCATCAGGGGAATTGCTACTGGTATTATTTCTAAAATAGTATTAGAGAAATATACATAGTCCTAATTCCATAAGTCTTAGATTAAAAAAAGATAAGAATGTGAGAGAGAAGGCTTGATTAGGAGGCAACTAGTGATATCTTTTTTATTATCTTTTTTTCTAATGGGAAACCAGGTTTATATAAGGGAAAGAACATTGATTTAGGAAGCCTGGATTTGCTGTTAATACATGTGACCCACTATTACTGATGACTTCATGGAGGGTGCCTGACTGGCTCAGTCGGAAGAGCGTGCCAGTCTTGATCTCGGGGTTGTGAGTTTAAGCCTTATGTTGGGTGTAGAGTTTACTTAAATAAATAAATAAAATTAAAACACTTAATAATGACTTCATGGCAAATATTTATCTTTTAAAAAGATATACAATTATAAATTCATCTATTAATAATACTTACAGAGGAATTTTCTCTTTTCCTCCAGAGTTAATTTGTGGAAAGCTTTCCAAAACATCAGTATAGTAGGATGTGATTTGTGATATCCTTGATAATATTGTGAATTCTTGAGAAAAAGAGAGAGAAAAATGGTTTTTAGGGGGGATATACAGAAGCCGTTTGGAAGAAGCGGGGGCACTTTGATTATCACCAACCTCTTCAAACTCTTTCCAGTCATAATCAGTATTTCCAACCACTGCTGCCATTAGTTCTTCGGGCTGGAAAAGTTTAATAAGTATTTCCTTGTCACAGACTTTATAAAATCCTCTCTGAAATTCCTCATAAACTGCCTTTACAGAGGTGTCAAAAATGTAATCGATGCATGCCGAAACATATTCTTTCCTTGAGGGAAGAAAAAAAAAAGCCAATAACATATTTTACCACTGACTAAAATATTCTCTATTTTTGCCCTTTTTACCATTTCTATTAAGAAAGAAAAGTCAAGGGGAAGGAGACAAACCATAAGAGACTCCTAAACTCACAAAACAAACTAAGGGTTGCTGGGAGGTAGGGGGGTAGGGTTATGGACTTTGGGGAGGGTATGTGCTACGGCAAATGCTGTGAAATGTGTAAGCCTGATGATTCACAGACATGTACCCTGAGGCAAATAGTACATTATATGTTAATTGATAAATAAATTTAAAAAAGAAAGAAAGAAAAGGCAATTATTCAGAGGGAAGTAGGCCCGTGGTCAGCTGAAGGAAGGAACCTTGAAGTATATAGCAGAAGGACAAAGACTTTGTTTTGCTGCTCTTTCCCTCCAAGAGAGAGAGACTTTTAAAACAGTCATCTGGATTTGTAATTCTCCAGCTTAAAATCTTTCAAAGCCCTTCTTTCCATTGCCTTTAGGGTAAATTTCAAACTTCCCCTATCTGACTCCAGCCTGAACAGCAGCCTCTTCCCACCTGGCATTTGAATCTTTGACCTTTGATCAGTTCGGGGGGCCAGGGGCTCCCTGTCTTTCTTACAGTTCAGCCACCACAAGTAGTGCTCCCTCCTTCCATGCTGACTTCCGTCAACCATCCGAGGTCCATAGCAACAGGACTTTCTCAGGGTTGGTCCTCTATTCCCCTCTCCCTTGTCTCTCACATCATGTGTCACCTTTACAGAATTCATTTCTGCAAAAGTCTGTCCTTTCCCCCATGATGAATTTCCTGACGGCAGGGAGGAGGTATGTCCACCAGATAGCCACCAGAAACATGAAAGTCTCCCACCCTTTGAGCAGCTTCATGGACTATCCTAGCAGACTGTCCTCTCTGACCCCCTCCTGCCCCCCCCTGGAACCAGTGCTGTGCTGGCAAATGGTTAACAACCAGTTCTCTAAAGAAGAAAATGGAAGAGAACCCTCATTTGCAGCGTTTGCCTGTCTTGTGGTGTAAATATTCCCACCATGGCTGATTTCATGCTACTAATACCTTAATAATAAACTCTCAACATTTTTGAAAATTGAGCAATCAGCCCTCACAAGCGGACATCAGTGGGCTCCAGCATAACACTACTGTAAATCTCTTAATTAACGTTTGTCACAGTGCTCATCCTTAGCTGACATCATATTATATAATAATTTATTCATGCATGGTCTTTCTGCCTCACTGGAACTGAAGCTCCAGGTGTTGTCTGTGTGTTTCACGGCAGTCTCTCTGGCACCCAGAATGGGATCCAATACAGAGGAAGGGCTCAAAAATAACTGTTAAGTGAATAACTAGTGAAAAGTTCTGCAAAGGGAATATGTAATCCTGACTCCTTTTTCCCCTTCTCTTACCCTGTAACCTTTTTGTCTTTCTCAGAGATGAGGAGCTAAAATGATCATCTGAAAAGCTAAAATACATGTATAAATTATAGTGATAACAAACACGTTATGTGTATTCATAGCAGATGTTCTAAGTCTCAAAACTTACTTGTTGCTTTGGTCCACAGCTACAGAGATCCCATCTGGAATTAAATCAACATCTTTTTTGTCCCAGTGTATCTGTAACCAAAATACACCAGTACCAAACATGAAAGAAAGTCTGAATAATTCACCTGCAGGGGCCACGGGCAGGTTGCCCCATTGAGGGGCCACTTTAGCATAAAGATTATTTCTGAGTTAAAAGCAAACAAAACCCAGCAGAATCAGAAAAAAAGAAAACAAAATTTTAAAAACCTCCAGCAGATTCAGGAAAAGCTCTTTACCTCCCCTTACAACTGTCTAAAAATAATTTAGATAGAGGACCTGCTCCAGGAAGAGAGCTATCCCCATAGGAAACTACAGTATACTCTGAACTAGGCATGGTAGATAGAGAGGAATCTAGCAAGGCCCATTTGACCAATGTCTTCTATGTCCCATTGTTTCTAAGCAGCCCAGCAAACATCTGTTTCACAAACATTTGCTCTTTTTCATCTTCCTGTAAATCGCATTTCTTCCCTCTGAAGTTCCAGGCCCCTACTCCCTTCTCCTTAGTTCCGAATGACATATATACCTCATTTTGCCTGTCTTTGGAATTTCCATGTCTGGATGGATTCCTTGTACATATAAAATTAAGTTTGATATTCTCCTGTTAATCTTTGTCATGTCAATTTGATTCTTAGTCCAACCAGAAGGACTTTGAAAGAATAAATTCTTCCGACACAACCACAATACTATTATTGCCAGGACATTCTTCCCTATAACTATAAATAACTGGGAACTAAATAATTATTTATGTAGTTTAGCCTTTTAAATAGATATAAATATCAAAAAACCTCCCCTAATATATGTTCTATGTAGTCTTAAGCATTTAAGGGTTTACATTTGTTCATACTGATTGCATAATTGCTGTATTTTCACTTTCTTTGAGAGTGTATAAACATAAGGTATCAAAGGAGAAGCAGGTGGGAGGAGAGTCGTATAATACAGTGAAATATGAAGTGAAATATGCTTCAAAAAAGGAATCCCAAGGAGGCAGAGTGGAAAATTTTTTTAAAGGAATTCCATATTTAAGGTAATATAATAAAAATAATTCTAAAAAACAGATGAAAGCTAAACTACATTGATACTCACAGAAAAGTATATGTAAAGTTCTCCAATGTCATCAGCTTCATTATTTAGAATTTCCTGCAAATTCCTAATGAAAATATTCATTTAAAAATTAATATTTAATTAAAAAAATAAAGAATAAAAAGTTGTATTTCTTGATCTTCTAAAATTTCAAAAATAACAAATGTTCAGTAGAAAAACTCTTGGACAATATAGAAATGCATAAAATGCCACGTAAATGTCCTTACCTTCCCACTCCCTCTTCTTAGAGTTAACCTCTTTTTACAGTTTGGGCCACTGCTAATACATAGACACTGCTGTGTCTTGATGGAAATGACAGAAAGGAGCCCTTCCTGTAAACCAGTGATTCCCAATCAGGGGTGATTTTGTCCCCCAGAGGACATTTGGCAAAATCTGGAGACTGCTTTGGTTGTTACAATTCGGGGGAAGGTCACTACTGGCATCTAGTGGGTAGCAGCCCCACTAGCTGTTAAATATCCTACAATGCCTAGACCAGCCTTCCACAACAAAGAATTATCTAGCCCTGAATCTCAGGGTTGTCAAAGTTGAGAAACCCTGTTCTCTAGACTGTCAGGGCATACAGTGTAAATCCAGGCAGTTTATTCTTAGACTAATAGTACTTCAGAAGAGAATCCTTTTCCCCAATCTGTTGCCAACTCTGTATTTTATGAAAAACTTTTTTTTTTAAGATTTATTTATTTATTTATATATTAGAGAGAGAGAGATTGAGAATGAGAGGGTAGAACGTCAGAGGGAGAAGAGACTTCCCGCAGAGCTGGGAGTCCTATATGGGACTCGATCCTGGGACTCCAGGATCATGACCTGAGCTGAAGTCAGTCGCTCAACCAACTGAGCCACCCAGGCGCCCCGAAAAACTTTTTAATATTTGTCAGTCTGTAAGCACAAAAAGGACATCTCCTTTTATTTATATTTCCTCAAGTACTAGTAAGATTGAGCATATTTTCATTTTTTGATTAGCCATATATGTGTGTGTATGTGTGTGTATATACCCACACCCTCAGCCATAGATATGTGTGATATGACACACACACATATGTATATACATATATATATATTTATATTTATATATCAGCAATACTAATCCTCTATCATCTATGTTGCTAGTGTTTTCCTCACAGGATATAGTTTGCCTTTGAACTTACCAATATTTTTCAATACTTCAAAAACAAAGTTGACGATATGCTGATGAATTTAAATAAATTAAATGAGGGGCATCTGGGTGGGTCAGTTGGTTAAGCATCTGCCTTCGGCTAGGCTCGGGGCGTGATCCTGGGGTCCTGGGATCCAAGCCCCACATCTGGCTCCCTCCTCTGCGGGGGCCCTGCTTCTCCCTCTCCCTCTGCCTGCTGATCCCCCTGCTTGTGCTCTCTTTCTCCATCAGATAAATAAAAATCTTTAAAAATTAATTAATTAATTAAATGGCTAAATATGATTTATGAAAATAAATACAGCATGCATGGTTCTCATTAAAAATATTGTGCATTGAGGGGCCCCTGGGTGGCTCAGTGGATTAAAGCCTCTGCCTTCGGCTCAGGTCATGGTCTCAGGGTCCTGGGATCGAACCCTGCATTGTGCTCTCTGCTCAGCAAGGAGCCTGCTTCCCCCTCTCTCTCTGCCTGCCTCTCTGCCTACTTGTGATCTCT
>CM052800.1:63743510-63802053 GCA_028533885.1 Nasua narica | reverse complement strand
TCCATCAAAGATGCTGAATATATTTCATCAGGCCTTGACCTGGGTTCAACCATGTAACTTGCTTTGACTAAAGTCATGTTAGTTGTGTGATTGGACTTGCTATCTTATACCTCTGGCACTGCAGTGAGAAGAACATGCTTGCTGGTCCCAGGAAGATGAAAAGCACAGGAAGCAGAGCCAAACTGCCCCAGCCAAGCTTAATCTAGCCTCCATCGGCCAGTTCCTGGCTAACTCCCAAACACGTAAATAAGTGCAGACAAAAATCTACAAATCCGCCCAAGTGAATTCAATCCAAATTAGGAAATTCTTTTTTTTTTTTTTACAGATTTTATTTATTCATTTGATAAAGAGAGCGAGATCACAAGTAGACAGAGAGGAAGGCAGAGAGAGAGAGGAGGAAGCAGGCTCCCCGCTGAGCAGAGAGCCCGATGCGGGGCTGGATCCCAGGACCCTGAGATCATGACCTGAGCCAAAGGCAGAGGCTTTAACCCACTGAGCCACCCAGGCGCCCCCAAATTAGGAAATTCTTAGCCGAATTTCAGATCTCTATAATAAATTATTGTTATTTTAAGTCATTAAGTTTTGGGATGGTTCATTATGCAGCAGTTTTACAGCCATAAGTAATGAATAGTTTACATATAATCCCAATATTCAATTAAACATCCCAGAGCTTTTTTCCAAACGGCAAGTAAGGAATTACTATGTTTTATTTATTAAGTAATGTGTTTGTCCAGCGTGGGGCTCGAACTTACAACCTCAAGATCGAGAGTCACATGCTCTTCTAACTGAGCCAGCCAGGCGCCCTAGAATTCTGAAAACCATACAGCTGATAACTATAGTTGCAAAAGCAGGCTCTTCCTTTGCTAGAGTATATAAATGTTTCCCTTTCACATTAGTAAAAATGTCCAAAGAGACTTTTACTTTACCACTAATATTTTACAGAGGTCAGTGTCTTGAACTTGGCTTAACTGACACAGAGCATCTTCAACTAGGTGACTTCGTCTGACTCTAAGTGTAATTGTAGGGAATTCATTGTATTGCAGATTCCTTTGCTCCCAATCCAGATATTCCTTCTTCTTTAAGTCCTAAAAAAAAAAAAAATACATTAGGAATCTCATAGGAACACTAGGAAGTGTTTACAATTTCAAATATGTAGTCTGCATAGCATACACTTACGCCTACTATTGCTATATATACTCAAATTGTAATTATTTAAGAAAAAAGGGCATCATATCCACACTGTACTATGGAAGATAAGGAGATCACAGGATCTGTGAAACCATGGCATCTAGAAATTATATACAGGGGATTAGTCACCATGGAGGTATAGCTAAGTAATTATAAGCTATCTCACTCATAGTAAACATGATCCTTGAAGGCAATAGTGGTATTCAATATGCTGAGACATTCATCCACCATCAGTCTTAAGAAGCAGAGTTCTAGCACCATAATTCCCAAGAATATAAGGGTCGTTTAGGAGCTCAAGGATGATGTTAAACATAGGAAAAAGATCAGAAGAAAGACTTGCTCAGAGAGGATCCACTCTTGTTCAAATAACTGTGATCTATCTACCTGATTTGCAAAGGAGTTCCTAAAAATGTGCCACCGGTGGCCTCACTTTTTACCTGCTCTCAGTCACTCTACACAGTATTTCCCTTTAGCTTTTCTGAATTTTCAACATTTCCTTACACTCTAGTCAAGATATTATTTCTGCTGAACCCCCTCGGATTAGAAATCCAGTATTGGACTTGCTAGCCTTGCTTTGAGCTTTAACACTCCTCTAGGGCTTCTGCTATATCCTAAGAACAAAAAGTAGTATTAGGATTCATAAGCCAATGTAGCTCTCTTTGGGACCTGTCCCGCAAACAGTGACCACAAGACAGGTGGGTAATAGCTATCCCATTCCAGGTTTCCAGGCTGGGTGTGCTTACCCCTACCAGCACTCTACAAGCGTCTCAGAGACGTGTGTGTGTCACTCTGCACTTGGGAAAGCCTGTCCCAGATCTCTGCCACTACCATATCCTGAGAAACTGCACATGATTCCACTAGACTCTTCTGGTTTTTTTCCAAAGATGTTCATTGTAAAAAAGTTGCAGGTTTGTAGGGAGATGGAACAGGTGCCACTTCCGGTCCTTCCTGATTATAGGTCATCTCTTCTGGTGGCCCAGGAATGTGCAGCTCCGGGGCACTTCAGCAATCCTGACTGCTGAGCACATGACCCGTGGCTCAGAGTGACAGGGAGTGGACAGCAACATCGTCCACTCACGATAGCAGGAGAGGTACATGTGGCCTGCTGTGGCCCCAACCTTCTTTCACCTAACCAAGAAGTAGGCAGGAAACCTGCATTTTATCTTATTTTCCAGTTCCTCTACCCCGATTATCCATGTATTGGTTTCCCCTTTCTACATTTATGCATGTGAATTGATAATATAGTTTGGAAGGTAGGGTTTTGACTATGCCCATCGTCTCTCCTTCGGAGGTCAGGATTGTGGAGTCTCTTTTCTAGTTTCACCCATGACAACTCCAACTGAGAGTTTTCTTGTACTCAGACCTTTCCTGATCCTTCACAATACGCAATCTGCCTGGTTCCGCTATACACACAACCCTCACTACCAGTAGACCTGCTACACTGAACATTGCCGTTGAAGAAAATACTGCAGAGGGAAGGACCGGTTTAAAAGAAACATGATTTCTCCCATTACCAGGGATGTTAGGGAAATGTAAAGAGAGGTGGCTGGGAAACAAAAGAAATCTTGTAAATATGCCGATGACAGACACTAATAATAGTAACAAGAGGGAGAGTCTTTATCTGTGGAATGCTTTTAGCAGGATGTACCTTGTCTACCTAGGTTCCTTAACATAAATAAAGCTGGAATTTATGGATTTATGGGGCATGGATCATGGGAAATGTCACATAAGCTGAATAATTAATAAAGTATCAAGGAAATGTTTTATAATTGAAGTGGCTTCTTTTCTGTATGTGATATCCCAGACTTCTCCATGTTTCACCTAGATGCCCTGTATCCTTTAAATTATTAATAAAAGGAATGGGTATGACTTCTGATTCCTGTGAGTTCTTAAAGTATAAATAGGAACCTTTTCTGAGGAATAACCCAGAACTGCCTCAGCAATCAAAACATGTTTGGAAAATCTTTAGCATAATGTCTGGGAGTGGGGCGAGCACTCAAATACTTAACTGAGCATGAATGCTAATGGTGATAAGAGAGATGAAATAGCATGTAAATGTTCTGTGGGAATAATTTGACAACCCGAAAAGAAGCAGAAGGAAGAGAGTAAATGGAAAACAGAATAAACCCACTGATTGACTCATAGGCGTTATCTGGGAATAAAAAAATATCAGATGGAGCTTACATATCAAGCTCCAAGCTCTTAAGCATATATGAAATCCAAACACTAAGATCACAGTAGTGAAGTAACTAAAACTGGATAGAGGAGGAGAGGAAAGGGAGAGAGAAAGAGCAGTTAGTTACTAGATCATTTCAGTGTTTGCTCATAGAAGGAAAACAATGGATATTATCTAACGTGAGGACTCGGGCATTATACAATAACAAGAAAAGCAAATTAAAATTAGCCAAAATAATCATGATTAACCTGTTCAGTTGGAAAAGAGCACAAAGCTTGATAACACTCTGCATTGATTATAGTGTGTACATTACTGGTAGTAGCAGAAATTAGTACAGCCTCTATGTACAGTGATTTGGCAACATTTAATAATTAAAGAAAAAGGCTTACACATCATTCTACTTTCCTATATGAATGTAGCCAAATGGCCTGGGCTGATGAGGAAAAGTTCTTTACAGAATTCAATTAATAACTTTGGAAGGAACGATAAGATTAGAAATAATGGCATTTGGCAAACCTCAACCAAAACAACGGAGAGAATTATTAAACAAAACGTTGATAGAAAGTATTACAATAGAAGAATCATGTGGTCACCACCCGAACCCACTGATGAATCTCAGCATCAATAAGAGTGAAACAACCAGAAACAATGCATTGAAGTATAGAAAGGTGAAAGGAAACTGGGTCTGGGATTTGCTTTAAAATACTTGAGCTAATTGGGGCGCCTGGGTGGCTCAGTGGTTAAAGCCTCTGCCTTCAGCTTGGGTTATGATCTCAGGGTCCTGGGATCGAGCTCTGCATCGAGCTCAGCATCGAGCCCGAGCCCAGCATTGGGGGGGTGTCTCTGCTCAGCAGGGAGCCTACTTCCCCCTCTCTCTCTGCCTCTCTGCCTACTTGTGATCTCTCTCTGTCAAATAAATAAATAAAATCTTTAAATAAAATAAAATAAAATAAAATAAAGTACTTCAGCTAAAATAGTAACAACCACAAAACCAACAAAAGTGATCAATGGGGAAATTGTGGCAAAATGTTGATGTTGACTGGAACTTTGTGATGGGGCTCATTACACCATTATCTCTATTTTGTGTTATGTTTGTAACTTTGCATAATAAAAAAAAAAGTAGAACATACATACCAGCATTTTCCAATAGGACTGAACTTGTAAAAATTGAATTTTGGATAGCAAATTAAAAATAAATGGAAAGTCACTGAAAATAACAGGACCAGGGTTTTCTGCAGGTATCTAAAAAAAATAACAAGAAATAACAGTTTTAATAATTCAAAGGAAAAGAGTTTCATTCCTTTTCCTCATCGCTTTAAATTATTTCCCACTAGGGCGCCTGGGTGGCTCAGTTGGTTAAGCGACTGCCTTCGGCTCAGGTCATGATCCTGGAGTCCCGGGATCGAGTCCCATATCGGACTCCCGGCTCTGCGGGAAGTCTGCTTCTACCTCTGACCTTCTCCCCTCTCATTCTCAGTCTCTCTCTCTCTAATAAATAAATTAAAAAAAAAAAGAACTATAAATTATTTCCCACTATACTTTCTGCAATCTCTTTTTAAGAATTCAAATTACCTAGAAAAACTTTCTAAGAAAATGCTTTTGTTTTGTGAGTCAAAGGTGTTTAAGTTTTCAGTGATCATCTAATTTAGCAATTCAGCATTGCAATGAAGAAATGTTCAAATCTTGATTTATCAACACGATACCTAGCTACTAGTGTATCTTCCTATAAAGTATGAAAATTTCAGAAATAAAAATGTTAATCTTACCAGGTTGTTATCCCTAAAGAACATGTATCTTGTATTTACATTAAGGATCAACAAATTGGAGAATTCATCTATGTTGAAAGTATTTTCTGGTAGTCGACAGTTAACTGTGTTTACCTTAAAGAAAACATGACTTGTGAATTTTATTTTCCATTAATAAATGATTTAATGTATTATATACGGCTATTATATAGATAGTTAGAATAGAGCTCTATAAACCCACTGCATTTGACATTGATAAAATAGTTCTATGAAACTTCTATAAAACTAAAGTTCTATAAAGTTCTATAAAACTAATATTTTTTTGTTCTACAATTTATCCAACTTTCATAAATACTGTAAAAGATAACAGATGTTAAAAAAAAAAAAGATAACAGGGGCAACAGGGGCACCTGGGTGGCTCAGTGGGTTAAAGCCTCTGCGTTTGGCTCAGGTCATGATCTCAGGGTCCTGGGATCGAGCCCCGCATCGCATCGGGCTCTCTGCTCAGCAGGGAGCCTGCTTCCCCCTCTCTCTCTGCCTGCCTCTCTGCCTACTTGCGATCCCTCTCTCTGTCAAATAAATAAATAAAATCTTTAAAAAAAAAAAAAGATAACAGATGTTGACAATGGAGATTAGTAAACCAGTTCTTAGGGCACAGATATACTGGAAACAATTTTGAGATCTTAGGAATAAAAGTACCATAAAAATCCAAGGTACTTTTGACAAATTTAGCCCTTTCTCCATTAATTAATGAATATTATTTTAGCACATACTACTTGTCAGGTGTGGAACAAAACATAAACAAATAATTCTCCTTGCTGACACACAGGTTACTGTCTAGTATAGTAGTCGGCAAGCTCCTTTTTAAATCCAAACAATAAATATTTGTGCACCAGTCTCTGGTGCAACTGTTCAACCCTGACATTTTGAAGCAGAAAACAGACTTACACAATATGTAAATAAGTGAGTGTGGATGTGTTTCAATAAAACTTTAATAACAAAAACATGAGGCTTCCATGGGCGTAGATTACCAACCCATGACCCAGGGCCTGATAGATAAAAACAAGTAATCAGGCATTGAGGATACAGTTTCTGATTGGATAAGGACTTGAGGGGTTCAAGCAGGTTTCCCAGAGGAAGCAATTCTGGAAAATCAATGATCTAAATAAGCCTCTATCAAGTCAAATTAATTGAAAAGATACAAGGCAGGAAAATAGAATCTAAGAATAAAAATTAAGAAAGTAGGGGCGCCTGGGTGGCTCAGTGGGTTAAGGCCTCTGCCTTCAGCTCGGGCCATGATCTCAGGGTCCTGGGATCGAGCCCCGCATCAGGCTCTCTGCTCAGCAGGGAGCCTGCTTCTCCCTCTCTCTCTACCTGCCTCTCTGCCTACTTGTGATCTCTCTCTCTCTCTGTCAAATGGATAAATACAATCTTTAAAAAAAAAAAAAATTAAGAAAGTAAAATGAAAACCCAACCTATGAAATGGGGGGAAATATTTGCAAATTATATATTGGAAAGAAATTAATATCTAAAATACATACAAAACACATGCCACTGAGCAAACAAAACAAAAACATCTGATTTAAAAATAGGCAGAGAAACTGAATAGATGTTTTTCCAAAGAAGACCTAGGATAGCCAACAGGGACATGAAAAGATGTAACCCAAAGCTACACAATGAGATATCACCTCATACTTGTTAGAATGACTGTCATCAGAAAGATAAGAGATAAGTGTTGGCAAGATATAGAGAAAAGGGAATCCTTGCACACTGCAGGTGCGGGTGTTAATTGGTGCAGCCACTATGGAAAATAGTATGGAGGTTCCTCAAGAAATTAAAAATAGAACCACCATATGATCCAGCAATCCCACTTCTGGGTATATTAAAAAAATAGTCATCTGAATAAGTACATTAATTTTAAAGGAAATGAAATCGCTGCACCCCACCCCAGGTTCAATGCAGCATTTTTTACAAAAGCTGAGACAGAGAAACAAGCATCCTAGATGGATAAATAGATAAAGAAGATGTATATATACCCCAAATATCATTTGGCCATGAGATAGAAGGAAATCCTGCCATTTGTGACAACATGGGTGGAGTGGACTTGCAGGACATTATTTTAAGTGAAATAAGTTAGACAAAGAAAAATATGTATGTATGAGCCGAACTCAGAAACACAAAGTAGAATGGTTGTTGTCAAGGACTGGGGGATGTTGATATTGATCAAAGGGTACAAACTTCCAGTTATATAATGAATCAGTATACCAAATAAGTATCAAAGCAATATGTTGCACACCTTAAACTCACACAATGTTATATGTCAATTATATCTCAATAAAGCTAGGTAAAAAGAAATATACTACTTTAGAAACAATGAGTGCATTAACACCTCAGCACTAATTTTGTACATAATATTTTCTCCTATTGGGATTGATATTTTGTAGAGAAATTGCTTTTGATTGCATTTGGCAATTTATATTTATAAAATCATCTTAACTAATTATTTCTAATTGAATAATTACTAATTTAATTCTGCTCTTTTATTTAAAATGCTCTGGCTCCTCCTTCTCCCTCAACAATCATTAGATTTATTAGCACCCTAACTTTAAATTACTTCTATATTATTGTGTATTTTACTGAAAATGCTGAATCATTCTCATTTTTGAGTATTTGTGCATCTAATACATATTACATAAAACATGTAATATATATAAAATATGTAGTTTATGGCTAGAGTCTAGCCAGTCAGCAAAATAAGCAAAATTTTGAATTACTAAGGACTGAATAAAACATTTCTTTCTGATTTAGAAACAAAAGAGGACTCCAGAGGGATTTTGAGTAAAATGATATATATATACCCTCAGAGGAACCCTTACCTTATGTACTTCTTTCATCATTCCTAGAAGAGCTTTAAGATTGCAATAACTCTGACTGGTTTCAGTCCACAGATACAGCTGGGAGATAATGGCAGTTTTAAGCATCTGGACCATTTTGTTGAGAGAAGATTCTTGCAAAGATGCCCAACACTGCTCTGAGGAGTATAAAATCAGTCATGATAAATATGCACCCTCCAAAAAAAAAAAAAAAAAAAACCCGTTTCAACTGAGTTCTTTAACATATGAAATAGTTAATAGTTTCCATTTCTGATGACAAAATCTATAAAATATCTTGTATCAGGGTATCATCCTGGACATGTATTACTCGTAGATGTAAAAAAAATGTTTTTCCCTCATAAAGTATCATTGGAATTAAAAGCGCAAATTTAGGATTCTGAAGAAACATGCTGATAGCTCACGGTAATACCTGACTACTTGACTGATTTCATGATTTTCAAACTGAAAATTCCATAGAGTATCCAAAAGTCTGAAAACATACATAAGAACACACACAAACACACAGATACACGCATATAATGTCATCAAGGACATTTTCTTTTCTTTCTTTTTTTCTTTAAGATTATATTTATTTATTTGACAGAGAGTGAGAGAGAGCCAGAGAGCACAAGAAGAGGAAACAGCAGAGGGAGCTGGAGAAGCAGGCACCGAGCTGAGCAGGGAGTCCAATGCAGGACCCCAGGCACCCCTCATCAAGGACATTTTGATCTGAAAAAAATAATATCTATGTTTTCAGACTTTATGAACACCTGGTATATATGGATATATTTTTTAAATTAGTAACAATATTGTGATATTACTTGGTTCCAACTTGGATTTTTGTGTCATTAAAGGATAATTCTCAGAAAACAAACCTATCAAAGATTAAAATAGCTAATATAATTAAAATAATATGAGGAAGATGCATGAAAGGCAGATTTACATAGTAGAGATTCCATAAATGGACTCAAATATGCATGACACTTTAGCATATGATAAAGGTGGCATTGCATATTACTGGGAATGAAACACATCGTTCAATAAAATGTGTGAGGACAATTGAAAACTGACTTAGAAAAAATAAAATTTAATAAAGATAAACTCCATATGGGTCAAAGACTTAAACATAAAAATGAAACAACAAAAATTCTAGGAGGAGAGGGCCACCCGCCTGGCTGGCTCAGTCAGTACAGCATGTTACTCTTGATTTCAGGGTCATGAGTTCAGCCCCACATTGGGCAGGGAGCCTACTTTAAAAAAGAAAAGGGGAACACCTGGCTGGATCAACTGGGTGAGTGTGTGTGACTCTTGATTTCAGGGGCAGGAGTTCAAGCCCCATATCAAGTGTAGAGATTACTTAAATAAATATAACTTAAAAAAAATTCTAATAGGAGCATGGGAATCTTTTTTTAAAGACTTTATTTGAGAGAGAGATTGAGAGAATGAGCAGGAGGAGGGGCAAGCAGAGAAGCAGGTTCCCTACAGAGCAAGGAGCTTGGGTCCCCATGCGGGACTCAATCCTAGGACCCTGGAATCATGACCTGAGCCAAAGGCAGATGCTCAACTGATTGAGCCACCCTGGTGCCTGTGAAAATTTTTTTTATTTTTTAATTTCAGAGTGAGGTAGGCTTTTTGAAGTATGATCTAAACTCAGAAACCATAAAAGAAAATGTCCAATAGTAGGCCTCATAAATATATTTTAAAATAACATTTTTGTTGCTGTTTTTTGGTTTTTGTTTTTTTTTTAAGATTTATTAATTTGAGGGAGAGAGAGCATGTGCGAGTGGGGGGGGTGGGCAGAAGAAGAGGGAAAGAATCCCAAGCAGGCTCCCTGCTGAGTACCAAGTCAGATGCTGGGTTCGATCTTAACACCCTGAGATCACAAACCAAGCCGAAACCAAGAGTTCGATTCTCAACTGACTGAGCCACTCATGCACCCCTTCATAAAAATGTTGTAAAATAATTATGCATTCAGAAAGTAAAAAAACAATAACCCGGAGAAAAAAGATTTGTAACTCGTATTATTGATGAAGTATTAATTGCCTTAATCATTTAAAAGCTCCTAAATAAAAAAGAAAAACACTAACAACAACAAATAGGAAAATGGGTTAAAAGGAAAGAACTGATAGTTCCCAGAATATACTATACAAATGGAATTGAGATACAGGAAAACCAGCACTATCACATTCATAATGAGAAAATCAAAATTCGGGGCACTTCCGTGGCCTCAGTTGGTTAAGCGACTGCTTTTGGCTCAGGTCATGATCCCAGGGTTCTGGGATTAAGCCCCTAGTTGTATCAGGCTCCCTGCTTAGCAGGGATCCTGCTTCTCCCTCTCCCACTTCCCCTGCTTGTGCACACTCTCTTTCTTTCTGTCATATAAACAAACAAACAAACAAACAAACAAACAAATAAATAAATAAAATCTTTTAAAAAAAGAGAAAATCAAAATTCAAAGAGGGGTACTCGGTAGTTGACTGCGTGACTCGGTAGTTGAGCCTCTGCCTTCGGCTCAGGTTATCATCTCAGGGTCCTGGGATCGAGCTGGCATCGGGCTTTCTGCTCAGCAGGGAGCCTGCTTCGCCCCCTCTCCCTCTGCCTGCCTCTCTGCCTACTTGTGATTTCTTTCTCTCTGTCAAATAAATAAATAACTAATCTTTAAAAAAAAGAAATTCAAAGTAAGAGATTCTTCAGAAAGGCAAATACCAAAATTTGACAATACTGTAGAAAAATGCGTGGGCTGATGCTGTCATATTTGTTGATGAAGTATAAACTGGCACATCCTCTGTCAAGGCTGTCATGTTGCACTTTTAGATGCAATTTACATAGACGACAATGTGAATCATGACCATGTAAAGTTCTGTGGACGGTCATTTGGCAAAATCTCTCAAAATTTTAAATGCATATACAATTTGATCCAGTAATTTTGCTTTCTGGAATTTTCCCTGCCTGTGTAAATTTATATACATATAAAGAAATGCATGTTAGCACTATTAAAATAGTAAAAGCTTAGAAACAGCTATTTATAGTCTATCCTCCCAATAGAATACTAATAAGCCATTAAATAGAACTGGGTAGTTCCTGTAACAGAACAAACATACCTTTATAATATATTGTTGATGGGAAAAAGCAAGTTGTCAAAAAATATGAATGGTGCACTACCATTAAAAAAAAGAAAAAAGAGGGGCGCCTGGGTGGCTCAGCCGGTTAAAGCCTCTGCCTTCGGCTCAGGTCATGATCCTAGGGTCCTCAGATCAAGGCTCACTTCAGACTCCCTGCTCAGCGAGGAACCTGCTTCTCCCTCTCCCACTTTCCCTACTTGTGTTCCCTCTCTTGCTGTGTCTCTCTCTGTCAATTGAATAAATAAAATCTTAAAAAAAAGAAAAAAGAAAAAAAAGAAAGAATATATGTCTCTTTTTTAAAATATATACTTTCAAATTTTATTTGTTTTTACAAAGTTTATACAAAAAACTATTCTGTAACTGCTTTCTGTGAGGGGAACTGGGTGGCTTATATTTCATTATATATATCCTTTGTACTTTTAAAGCTTTGGACCTTGAACATTAGCTTAAAATTGTAAAAGGAAATTCCATAGCATTGAATAAAATAAAGAAGAACACTAAGTTTAACATTTGTTTTCATCACTGATCTGTTAGGGAGGAAAAACTTCCCTCTTCCCTTCCAGTTTCCTTTGGCTGGTCTAAGAATTAAATTGATATGAGACAGATTAACAAAAAATCAAATTTAATTTTGTATGTATAAGGGCTCTATAAGAATATGAGGCCCAGAGGCAGTCAGACAATTGAGGTTTATATGCCATGCAGAGTTAAGGAAAAGAGGATAGGAGTCTGAGTCTTCAAAAGGAAGGAAGACAATTCACAGGAAGATGAAAAAGAGTAAATATTTGGTAAACAAATGTTTGCTGGGCCATTCAGAAACAATGGAATACAGAGAGGAATTTTAACAGATTTTGCTAAGCTCTTCCCTGTCTACCACACCTAATTCATATTATACTATTGTTGCCTACGGTGATAGCTCCCTTCCTGGAGCAGCCTGTATATTTTACATCTTTTAGGCAGTTAGGGGGAAGGTCAAAGGTTCTTTCTGAGCCTTCTGATTCTTAAAAATAGTCTAGAATAATCCAAATGCTAAAGAGACACATTTTGGAATGGCAGATTTTGCTCCCCTGCTGGTGAAAATGTTTCAAGTTTTAAAATATGAGCAAAGTTTTAAAGTATGGATTTATCTTGACTGGATCCTCTATGGTTATTAAACTCTGATATCAAAGCCATAGCCAAGTCTAAGAATTACACATGCTTTGTATAATAATGAATGTAATATTAGGTTAATCTTTTCAAACATTCACATACCACATACCCAAACATATGCGTGTTTTTAAATCTTCTATCCAAAATTTGCTCCAATTTTTACTTTAGTGATTCTCGACTGAGAGTACAGATAAAGTGACAAAAGTCATCAAACTTACTCAGGACTCGTGAAGATCGGTCACTCATCTTACAAACAGCTTCTGCCAATAGAACCACTAGGCTCCAGTTCCTAGAATCATGCATCACAGGACATTCTGGGAGCAGAAGGAAAACTAAAAATGCTTCTTGGTGAGAAGAACGACATGGAAGAGCTCTGAGCAGATTATCCCTGAGACATGTAGTTATCTGTAGTTGAAAGGATCAGGAAGGGCCCAGTATCCATTAGATACAGATTATAGTGAAAAACAAGCTATGGGACTAGGGGTTTGGTTCCACCATTTTCCAGTAGAAAAATCATTTAGCTTTCCTCAAACTCCATCATTCCTTGTGTCCCGAATTCCCCTAAAGTGTTATGTGAGAGTCATCCTCCCTGTTTTATATTAGGTTGCAAGAGGAAAATAAAGTGAAATCACATGTACATGCACATACTGTGTGAATCTCTGAGGTCACTCAATTAGACATTGACAGATCAAGGATCCATACACAGATCTATCTGACTTAAATCTAACATGGCGGAGATAATGCCATGATATAGCAGAGATAATGTTCACCTCACCAGTTCTGTTTCATTTTCTTCCTAGGCTCACAGGAACATGGCATTTCCAGCCTCCCTGCAGTTATGTGGGGCCAAATGATTGAGTTCTGGCTATCAGGATATGAGGGAAGGTGATGCACATAACTTCAAGGCATGACCCCTAAAACCTCTCATGGAACCTCCCACACTCTCCTTTTTGGCCAACCAAATACAAAAGATCTGGAGGATTTCATGGCCCCAGGGCCTAGGACTCCAGAAAAGAGCCCAAATCACTCCTCAATGAATCTGTGCAGAGGTGGGAAGGGTAGCAGAAAATGCCTCTCAAAAATATGCCACTCTGGCAGGAGGATTATTTTGAGCTGAAGGCAAGTGAGAAAAAGTAGGTACAAAACAAGCTCTCTGGCTTCCCTCTGTCTACTTGAAAACAGAATATAAATTTCCCTTGTGAAGGTGTCCTCTTGCCCCTAACTTCCTATACTAGGAGAAGGGTAACAACCTTAATCAGGGGAGATGAGCAGGCACTGAGAAAGGGTCTACACAAACAAATGCTACAAGCTAGACCTTATGTACTATCAGTATCCCTGGATATTCGCCTTCCTGCAATTTGGCGCCCTTAGAAGCTCAAAGTCCTTTTCCTTTTCCTCTTCACTACAAAATTATCGTTTTTTGCTAAGATGCTATATAAGCAAGTTCTAACCACCCCTGTGGTTACTTATCACTGAGTGTATATTCGGCATGCACACACGAATAAACTTCTGTTTATTTTTCTGCTATTAATCTGTCTTTTCTCAGTCTGATTTGGTGGGCCCCAGCCAATGAAACTAAGATGGGTGGAGGGAAAATATTTCTTTTCCTCCTCTGCATGTGCTTCCTGTGTCCAACCTTCAGTGGACTAGGACATGGAAAGAAGTCTTCATTGTGTCAAGCCACTGAGATTTGAACGTTGTTTGTTCCAACATCTAGCAGCACTTACTCTATTTAACAGAGCTTAGTTACTCTTAAGGACAGTGTCTATCTCTACATGTCATAAGGATTAAATAAGATTATATACACAATAATAAAAGTACTAATATTATTATTAACATTAATGTTCTTACAAGTTGTTTTTTCGGATGTCCAGAAGAACATGATTTCTATGGAGTGCTAGTAGGCATAGATAGGAAAATAGTGCCACAGAGTCTGATAACTTTGAGAAAAATGGCTAAAACAGCTAAATTTCTTTTGGTGTGTGACATCATAGAATCTTTAATTTCCTGATGTACATCACGACTCTATAATAGTAATGCAGCATTTCCAAAGTTGTTTCACTTAGAATCTGTTTTCAGGGAGCATTCTGTGAAACCAGTGTTCCTTGGAACTCACACAGGGAATAGTACCCCAAGTTACCTCCCACATAACCTAAATATATTTATTTTTTAAATACACTCAAATACTATTTGAGTATAAATACTATTCTTAGTTCTTCATCTTGAAAATAAAAATATCGTATCTACTAGATATTAAAGAACACTTTCCCCCTTTCCCTTCCAAATGTAGGGACCCAAAATGGTATAAAAATGAGTTTAACCCGAAGGCATGTGTGATATAGCTGATGTGGAAAGAAGCCTTCAGATTTCCCTTACCTGACTAAAGGCAGGGCCTTTCCAGAGTGAGGCAGCCATAGAGGCCCTTGGAGGGCAAGCTTCACTGCCAGGGAAAGACCAGCCACTTGCACTTGGGTAAGAAATTGCATAAACAAACATTATCACAAGCTGTCCTATCTTCCATTTGGCTCCCTTAAAGCCCATTTGTCTCTCCGAAAAGTCCATTTGTTTTCTCATGAAGCCTCTTCTCCCCCATTCCTTTTTTCCTATTAATTGGTAGATAAGCTCTCATCCCCAGCTCTTTGGGGAGTTTCTTCATCTGAATGCCCCCCACAAGCAGGGAATAAAACTTATTTTCTTCTGTTAATCAGTCTATTGTCAGTTCACAGGCCTCCAAACATATGAACCTGAGTTGGTAGAGGGTAAGTTTTCAACACAGCCCAGAATCACAAAATACTAAACTGGAATAGATCTTAAAGAAGAACTCCATAAATAAGGAGCCCAGTAAAAAAGGTAAAGGAAATGTGACCCAAATAGCACAAGGGCTGAATCAGTAGCTGATTCATCTCAACTAGATTTGACATTGATTGCAAAAGAGAGAACCAACTTTCTGTTCCCCCAGTACAGGTGAAGCGTCTCATGCTTCCCAAACTAGTGCTGTTTACATATATTTGCTAATGGTTATTTACCTCACAAACTTTGTTTTTTCATATTAAAAATACTGTATTTACTGTACATTTAAACATGTGCTTAAAAAAGTGCCAGCATCTAAAAGAGGGAGTAGAAGTCAGAGAAGGGGTTGTGACCATGGAAGTAGAAGTCAGTAATATGGGACCATGAGCCAAAGAATGCACACAGCCTCTAGATCAGGAAAAGTCAAAGAGGGGTGCCTGGGTGGCTCAGTTGGTTAAGCAACTGCCTGCAGATCAGGTTATGATATCAAGGTCCTGGGATCAAGTCCTGCAAGGGGTTCCCTGATCAGCGGGGAGCCTGCTTCTCCCACTTCTACTCTACCTGCTTGTGCTCTCTCTCTCTCTGTCAAATAAATAAATAAAATCTTTAAAAAAAAAAAAAATCAAAGAAACAGATTTTCCATAGAGTCTCTAACCTTATTTTCTATTATTACTATAACAATCACTATACTATATATTATTATTATACTAACTAACTAACTATACTAACAAGTGGTTTAAAGAAATATAAATTTGTTATCTTATAGTTTTAGAGGTCAGAAGTCCAAAATGAGGGGCACCTGGATGGCTCAGTCAGTTCATCGTCTCCCTTCGACTCAGGTCATGATCCCAGGGTCCTGGGATTGAGCCCCACGTCGGGCTCCCTGCTCAGCAGTGGGTCTGTTTCTCCTTCTTCCTCTGACCCTCTGCCTGCTTGTGCTTGCTCTCTCTCGCTCTCTCTCTCTCAAAAAAATAAAAACCTTAAAAAAAAGAAGTCCAAAATAGGCCTTGCAGTACTAAAATCAAGACATTGACAAAGTTGCATCCCTTCTGGAAGCTCGAAGGGAAAATCTGTTCCCCGGCTAGTGGTTTCTTACAGGGATAATCCCATTTCTTTCGTTTCTCTAGTTTCTAGTGACTGTCAGCATTCCCTTGCTATTGGCCTTTCTTCATTCTCAAATCCAGAAATACACATCTTCAAATCTCTCTAACTCTGACATTCCTGCTTCCTCTCACAGATACTCCTGTGCTTACATTGGGCCCTTCTGGATAATCTCCCCATCTTAAGATGGTTAACTTGATGACCTATGCAAAATTCCTTTTGCCATGTAAGATAACACACTCACAGACTTTTAGTATTGAGACATGGACATCTTGGGAGGCCATTATTCAACTACCACATTTCCTATTATACACTCCATGCAACCATTAATCTATTTTCTATTTCTATGGATTTGCTGTCTCTGAACTTTTGATGTAAGTGGAATCAAACAATATGTGACCTTTGTGTTTGCCTACTTTCCGCTACATGTTTTGAGGGTCACTTATGCTATAACATCTCTCTTATTTATTGCTGAGTAGTATTCCATTGTATGAATTCACCACGTTTTATTTACCCACTTCCTGGTTGATAAATATTTGGGTTGTTTCCACATTTTGAAAATCATGAACATGCTGCTATGATCATTTACACAGGAGCTTTTCTGTAGACATGTGTTTTCATTTGGGTTGGATAAGCACCTAGAAGTAGAACTGCTGGGTCATATGGTAAATCTATGTTTAACCTTTTTAAGAAGCTGCCAAATTGTTTTCTAAAGAAATACATGTCTACCAAACATGAATGAGGCTTTACAGGTTCTCTGTATCCTCACCAATACTTGTTATTGTCTTTCTTTATGAAGATGATCATCATTGCGGATGTGAAGTGATACCTCATTGTGGTTTTAATTTGCATTTCCCTAATGATTAATTGTACTAAGCATCTTTCCATGTGCTTATCCATAAATATCCATTCAAATCTTTTGATCATTTTTTAATTTTGGGTCATTCCTTTTCTTGCTGAGTTACAAAAATCATTTCTGTATTTTGGATACAAGTAATTTGCCAAACATATGATTTATAAATTAAAAAAAATAAAAATAAAAAAGTGCCGGCATCTAATAGTGTCTGGAATATAGTGACCTCATCACGAACCCTCCTTCCATCCCCTAACACACATAGTCTCTCTGACTCAGCTCCCAAAAAAATTAAACTGCAATCTTACTGGTTCCTGTAAAGAAATTCTATTGTTCTATTTCTCAAGTAAATATTGGCCATTACCATGAAAGAAATCCATTCTGTTTTTGTTAACTTCTTGAAGGTATCGCTTGCCTTTTGTAAGTCCACATCGATGGAAATCATTTCTACAGATTCTCTTTGGATAGAAGAAATTTAAAAACAAAAAACAAAAAAAACACATAAACAGATGGAAAATAGTATTTCTAAGCTTCATACATATGTATTGTTTTATTTTATTAGTTAGCAGATACAAACTTTTTTCTTACAGCCAGCCTCCTTTCAAAAGAATTTACTTGGCACAAAAAAAATTTTATAAAATGTGTATTTTCCTAAAAGAGAGTAGGTAACAATTTATTATCTCTAAAGCAGCTACAAGTGTGGGCTGTAATAATAGCAAAATTTTATATGTTGCATCTGAGAACTGAAACCATTTACCCCTACACTCAGCTCGTACACTGAGAACTGAAACTACTCACCTCCCCCACATACCTTCCCATCTACATCTACATTACTTTAGGATTCCACTGTTTCATTAGCATGACTTCACTATTCCAAGAGACCCTAAGCCCAGGCAAGTGGTTTGATTGTGCATTATAGGAACTTCCTGAAAAGACCCATTAACTCCTCAATGGAAAGCATTAATTTATGCCCTAAGATTCCTTGAATCTCTTGCTTCAAAGTCAATGCCTTGCTGTTTCCAACCATCCCAGATCATTGAATCTTTTCCCAATCCTAATCAAGCCCCCAGTTCCCCCCTCTCAAACTGAAAGGCCTGCCCTAAACCAAACTGCCAATTTTTGATAAATTCCAACCCAGCCTTCCCCTCAGTAACACTATCAAAGCTTTGTCTAGGTGCTGTGCTTTCCTGGGTCACGTTGGGGATATCTGAAGAGACTGCATCTGTCAAACAAGTTGTTTTTATAATGTTCTATCAAGAAATATCTTATGCTTGCTGAATTAATAGATCAACAGTAATACCAGAACTAAAATATTTATGCAAGTACTCAAAGTATTGTAAAATATTTATTGTTATATTAAAATATATTGTCCTTTGCAGGCTTTGGCATCTTAAAACCAAACCTAGAGTTTCATCACTCCAGGGAAGATACTTTTCCACTTTACAAAGATGAGATTCTTCACTTGGAAAACATTCTATATGCAGTAAGGATTAGCCTAGGCTAGAGTAGGGAAGAAGGAGCAAACATTGTATGGCAGAGTCCCTGTCCCTCACTTCTCTCCTGAAAGGAAGGCAAGAAGAAGAAAGCAAATGGAAGAGGAAGAAGGCAGAGGAAAGCAGTGTCTGATTTCTCTTCTCTCCCTTGACCGGGATGAGTGGGGATGAATCAGAATGCTTTTTGGGACTCTAGAGAGACACTGCCTCATGGGCTACCAGTGGGAAGTCATGGCATTCAGCTTCCCTGGGTTTCTCTGGTTCCCAGGTGAAGTTGTTGGACTCAACAGTTCCTTGAGTCCCCTTATGGAGTGACTGAGAGTGCAGCTGGGTTAAAAACCAATGGGACCAAAAAAAAAAAAAAAAAACCAACCAATGGGACAACTGGGGGTTACACACGGCCAGAGAAAGCCTGCAGCACGGGTTAAGTGAGTGCCACCTTCTGGCCAAGAGGAGGCACAAGATGTGTATAACTATCTTCAGAATCTGTGAGGTAGCTTGGGGCCTACTCAACAGGGAGGAATGAGACCTGACCTAGTGGGGGAGGATTCGACTGAGTGATATCTGCTGCAGACACGCCAGCAGGGCATCGGCCTCAAGAGAAGGTAGAGGGCAGCCTAAGGGCCCCTTCAGGCTACTATCCTCCTTCACTCTTAAACACTGTTAAATTAAACAAGAAGGCCATTACACTGAGGTGGCTCTATCACTATGGGGCCTATGTAAGCAAACCCAAATCTAAGCCTGTAAATACATTAGTTATGAACTGAAACCTAAGGAGAACCAGCCACAAACAGCCCGCTACGCTTTGAGCTATGGCCGGTCAATTAATTGCGTTGCTTTGCTTCGGTACCTTCTCTACATAAGTCTTTCCTCCATCTCCCGTTGGTGGAGGGCTCCTAACCACTTCAGTTTGGTGCTGCCCAATTTGAACCAGCATCTGCTTAAATAAATCTTGAAATGTTTAATATGCCTCAGTTTATCTCTTAACAGCTCCCAGTCACCGTATTGTAAAGTATAAAGGGAAGGGCAGAAATACCAGAGCGAATGTTGAGCACTTCACGAGAGAGCTGTTTATACACATCAGACACCAAATAGAGAAATTAGATTTTCCTCTGTAGTAGTGAACCTAGTTCAAGATAAAATACATAGAATCTATTTTCCCTGTTGATGGATTCCCCTACTGATCCTACCATAAAAAGAACTGCAGAGTGCTTGCCTTGGCCTCTAAGTACTAAAGCAACATTAGAATGATCCCTCATGGACACAAAGATCCTGAAAAAAACATCATTCCTTTTCGTCAGGTCACAGAGGAGGACGGGGCAGAGAAGGTGAACAATGTGAATTAAGAATTACAACTTACAGTGGCCTTGCAGAAAATTACTTTACAAAATGGGAGAATTCTGGAACAACCTTTAGAGTTTTCTATGTTGAACTTTTTGCTCATAGACAACATAATTTACAAATTAAAATCACTGACTTGAAACATTTCATTTTAAATATTTCTTAATGTGTTTTTCTTCCCCTAGTGTTTTAAGTGAAGGTAAATCTCATGTAAAAATTACCTTTTCTTTAAAAAACTTGCAGTCAGACAAGCAGGAGATGAAAATATCATCGTAATTTCACTGTAAAAGTAACACAAGTGTGAAGTCGTACTGTACTATAAAGCATATCTCTTTTTTTTAATTTTTTTTCTTACCATAGCACATACCCTCCCCAATGTCCATCACCCAGCCACCCCATCTCTACCCCCACATCCCTCAGCAACCCTCAGCTTGTTTCTTGAGATTAAGAGTCTCTTCTGGTATGTCTCCCTCTCTGGTTTCATCTTGTTTCATTTTTCCCTCCCTTTCCCTATGATCCTCTGTCTTGTTTCTCAAATTCCTCATATCAGTGAGATCATATGATAATTGTCTTTCCCTGTTAACTTATTTTGCTTTGCATAATACCCTCTAGTTCCATTTACGGCGTTGCAAATGGCAAGATTTCGGGTTTTTTGATGGCTGCATTTTGTGCTGATAAATCTCACCAAAACCCTTCATAGTTGATTTTACCAAGTCATGGATTTAAATAAAATCCATCCTTCTGGAAACAGAAATTTATAGTGCCCCAGAGTATAAACTGTGAGGATACCAAAGAGTCCACTTCAATGAAAGCTTTGTGAGACACAATGTGTTTTTGATTCACTCCTGCCTCTCTCGCACCTATCACGGTGTCTGGGAGCTGGATGTCCTCAATATAGTTGTGTTAAGTAAATGACGAGAAATCATCAGTGACGTCTGCCAACTTCGAGGTGATAGAAGAGAATCATGGTTTAAATGCCTTCACAGGCATTCAAAATGCCACACGCCTTCACAGCAAAGCCAAGCCCTTTGTCTTATGTTCAGGATAAAATGACCCCATGGCCTCAAAACCAAATACCAGTGATTCATAACTTATCAGACAGAGCTAACCTCTTAGCCACTTCGCGTTCATCGCTTCCTGCTGCGGATGCTATCCATTTTTCTGTCAGGGACTGGCTAATTTGGCTTATTTCTGGCAGGATTTTCCTGGATACATCTGTGGAACTGGTATCCTTCATGGAAGAAAAAAAAAAATGATCAGGAAAACGCCTACACGCTGAGGAATAAACGACGCAGCAAGGCTTGTGGTACAGGCGTAGGTTGTCCCGCCCTCTCTGATGGGGGGTTTGCTGAGAGGCGTTGCGATCCTCCCACCGATGGACTGACCAGCCTGGCTGTTCCAGTTCCTAGCCTTAGGCCCTTTGTTTGGTCTGAGCCTTAGTTTTATCACTTAAAAACAGAATGGCACAAAATAATTGAAAACAGGGACTCGACCCCATACTTGCACGCCAATATTCACTGCAGCATTATTCACAAAAGCCAAAAAGGTGGAAACAGCTGGTGTCCAGTAACAGCATCAACAGATAAGCATGGTGCGTAGCTGCAGGGGAATATTCAGCCATAAAAAGGGAAGACATTCTGATACATGCTGAAACATGGATGAACTTCGAAGATGTTAAGCTAAGTGAAATAAGCCAGATACAAAAGGACAAATAGTGTACGATTCCACTTAGATGAAACTGGCAACTTCATAGAAAGTAGATTAGAGATTACCCAGGGCTCGGGGCAGGGGGAGGGGGATCATAGAATAGAGACTTATTATTTAATGGTTACAGAGTTTTTGTTTGGAGTGATAAAAAAAATTTTGGAGATGGATAGTGGTGATGGTTACACAATATTGTGGATGCAATTAATGCCACGAACTTGTATATGTATATGTATATGTATATATATATATATATATATATATATCATAAAATGTTCTATTTTAACTATTCTTAAATATACAATATATTTTATTAAGTATACTATGTATATATCATTGTGGTTAAAAATATTTATATATAGGGCGCCTGGGTGGCTCAGTTGGTTGGGTGACTGCCTTCGGCTCAGGTCATGGTCCCGGCGACCTGGGATCGAGTTCCATATCGGGCTCCCGGCTCTGTGGGGAGTCCACTTCTCCCTCTGACCTTCTTCTCCCCTCTCATGCTTTCTCTCTCTCTCTATCTCAAATAAATAAATAAAATCTTTAAAAAATATATTTATATATATTAACCACAATTTAAAAAATGAGACAATAATACCTACCTCTCTGGGCTCCTGTTAAGATGAAATGATATTAGGTATACAAAGTCTTTGGATTATAGTTGGTATTCACTTTTGTTTAAATTTTATTTATTTGAGAGAGTGAGCATGAGCAGAGGTGGGGAGGTGGACGGGTGGAGGACAGGGTGTGGAGCAGAGGGAAAGGGAGAAGCAGACTCCCCACTGAGCAGAGACTCCAGGATCAGGACCTCAGCCAAAGGCAGACACTTAACCAACTGAGCCACTCAGATGCCTCTATAGTTGGTATTCAGTAAATACTAGTTTCTTTCTCCCCTCTAATCACCCTAGATTTTTACTTTTAAATCAGTGTTTTTCAAACTTTGGCATGAAACAGAATTACCTGGTGATTTTGCTAAAGCATTGACTGCTGAGCCCATCCCCACAGTTTCTGATTTAGGGGTGGAGTTCAAGAATCCACATCTAGGGGTGCCCGGGTGACTTAGTCGGTTAAGTGCCTGCCTTCAGCTCAGGTCATGGTCTCAGGGTCCTGGGATGGAGCCCCATGATAGGCTCCCTGCTCGGTGGGGAGCCTGCTTCTCCCTCTCCCTCTGCCTACTGGGGGGGAGCCCCTGCTTGTGTTCTCTCTTTCTCTCTCTGTCAAACAAACAAACAAATAAACAAATAAATCTTTAAAAAAAGAGTTTGCATCTAGCAAATTCCCAGGTAATGCTGCTGCTCTGGTGTAGGACCCATACTTTGAGAACCATGGTTCTATGCAATACTGGAATCCAAATGGCACAGCGAGAGGTGTCAGAAATCACTATATAGAAAGAAAAACCTGTCTTTTAATATAGTTTTCCAAAGACATTAGTGCTCTGCTCCATGTTATACCTCTGCCTCCAGTGAACTTATAATAAGTCAGGGAATTCTTCTTCTTCTTCTTTTTTTTAAAGTAACTTCTATTTATGCCCAATGTGGAGCTTGAACTAAAAACCCTGAGATCAAGAGTCACCTACTCTCCAAACTGAGCCAGCCAGGCACCCCATGAGTCAGGAAACTCTCGATCGTTTTTACTTAATGCTTAAATAAAGACCTCCAGAAAACGATGTGTAACTGTGACTTCTGAAGTTCTCTTCAGCTTCCTGATCTGAGCCCTTGGTGTTCCCTCTAGTTCAATCACAAGAAAGCTTTTATTCCCCCCACATGGCTGGAAACTTAGGACAATGAGGTGCTCCCTATCGGCACTTACATACCATTTCTTCTAGTCTCTTCAAAATCCCAGCTCCTCTGAAGTAATCATCTTCCAATGTCCTTGTCACTACACTTCAACACTGAAAACTTTAGTACCTTGCTGTCTCCCTTGGCATTGCCATGCTTGTTGTCATTCTTCCTATAATTATTGGCAACTACAGAACTAAAAAACATGATTTCTCTCCCACCAGATCGCTCAAGTCTTGATCTCATCTCCACACTTCTCCTCTGCTCCACCTCAACTATCCATGTCCTGGATCAGGGTTTCAAGATGGATGCTATTGACATTTTGGGCCAGATAATTATTTGTTGTGGGCATCTTGTGAATTGTAGGATGTTTAGCAGCTGCTCTGGCCTCTCCCCACCAGATGCTGGTGGCAGCCACCCCAAACACACCTGCCCCTTTCTAGTTACTACAACCTAAAATATCTCCAGCAGTTGCCAAATGTTTCCTGGGCAAAATCATTCCTAGTTGAAAACCACTGCCCTACATCTAGGTTAATACTCTATGCTTTATTATCATCAGTAACTATTTCACCTTCTAAAATTTCTATTAGAAACATTCACGGGGGGGGCGCCCAGGTGGCTCAGTGGGTTAAAGCCTCTGCCTTTGGCTCAGGTCATGATCTCAGGGTCCTGGGATCGAGCCCCATATTGGGCTCTCTGCTCAGCGGGGAGCCTGCTTCCCCCTCTCTCTCTGCCTGCCTCTCTGCCTACTTCTGATCTTTCTCTCTGTCAAATAAATAAATAAAATCTTTAATAAAAAAAAAGAAAGAAAGAAACATTCACAGGGGCGCCTGGGTGCCTCGGTTGGTTAAGCGTCTGCCTTTGGCTTAGGTCATGATTTCAGCGTCCTGGGATCGAGCCCTGCATTAGGGGTGCCTGTTCAGCAGGGAGTCTGCCTCTCTCCCTCTGCCCACCCCCACCCATACTCTTTCTCACCTCCCCCCACCAAATAAATAAATAAAATCTTGGAAAGGAAAGGAAAGGAAAGGAAAGAAAGGGAAGGGAAGGGAAGGGAAGGGAAGGGAAGGAAAGGAAAGGAAAGGAAAGGAAAGGAAAGGAAAGGAAAGGAAAGGAAAGGAAAGGAAAGATTCTCTTCTTTGGTCACCAGACACTTTTTCTGATTCTCTTACTTTAAAACTCCCAATCTAACATTCTTTAGCACTGGAATGAGTTAAGACTTTTGGGGGCTGTTGGAACAGAATGAAAGTATTTTGCATGCAAGAAGGACATGAATATTTTGTGGGGGGAAGAATGTTATGGACTGAATGTGTTCCCCCCCAAATTCATATGTCGAAATTCTAACCCCCAGTGCAATGTTATAAAGAGGTGGGGCCTTGGGAGGTGACTAGGTCTCATGAATAGGATGACTGCTCTCATGAATGGGATTAGTGCCCTTATACCCCAGAGAGCTCTCTTGCCCCTTCGGCCATGTGAGGACACAGCTAGAAGACAGCCGTCTATAAACAAGGAAGTATGTCCTTACCAAACACTGACTATGCTGCCTCTCAATCCTGGACTTCCCAGACTCCAGAACTGTGAGAACTACATTTCTCCTGTTCATAAGCCTCCTAGTAAATAGTGTTTTGTTACCAGGCAGAGCAGACTAAGACACTTACTTTAGAGTGGAACTCACTCCAACGTTCTTTGAGGCCATTAGAATCGCCAATCCATTGACCCTATTGTTTGTCCATTATTCATCACCTCCTCATTCTTACCCAGCTTAGAGTCCATGGTCAGCACTATACTAAGTCCCTTGCAAATACTTCCTACTCTGTCACTTTCCTATGGCACTTACCTAGCAAAATTCCATCTGTGGTTAAAATCGATTCTGGATTACTCCAAATTCGAACCCAAGAAAACTGAATCTAATCCATTCACTGGAAAAAATCACCCAACTGAGCCGACTGATTTGACTTTCAGTTTTACTATCATAAATGGGTACCCAATACTGTTTAGTAATTTCCCACAGCATTTGCTTTCTCACTCTCTGAGACAACTACTCTACACCTTCCTTTTATTCCTAAACCTGTAACACTCCTCCTCTTTCACTCACTCCCAGATGAGAACCTTACCCTGTTTGTCACTGTGGAAACTGAAGCCATTAGGCAGCTTTCCACCATCACTCTACCCTCACCTCTACTGTTCCTTATTAGAACAAAAAAATATATATTTCTGTTCAAGCCCCTACATTCTACACAGATGGGATCCTGCCTCTCCTCTCCTCTCCTCTTGTGGGACACTGCTTCTGCAAATATTCATTCTTTCTCATGTACCATTGTTTTCTCCATCTGAATGGGATCATTCTCAAAAATCATCTCATCTTACTTGACATCTCAGCAGTACGTGACAGGATTAGCCACTTCCTCCTTCTGGAAATACATTCTTCTCTTATACTGATGAACCACCCTCTCCTGGTTTTCCCCCACCTCAGAAACTGGCCCTTCTCAATTTTTCTTCTGGCTCCTCTTCATTACTGACTTCTAAATGGAAAAGTCTTTCAGGTCTGGATTCTGTTCCCCTTCTCTTCTCATTTTTACTCTCTCTCTCAAAGTGACCTTTCATCCAGATCCTGGCTTTAAATACCATCTGAATATGATGACTACCATGTCTCTATTCCAGTGCTGATATCCTCCCTGAGCTCTCGATTTGGACACCCAGCTAAGGCTCCAGATCCCCTCCCCCAGGACTATTGATGCTGACCCCATCTCATCTGCTTGCCTCCACCTCATATAACTCTCTACCCTTTCCTATTATGTTCTGCCCTTCTGGCCCTCTCTCTGTCTCTCACATATGCTGAACTTATCCTTGCCACAAAGCCTCTCTATGTGTGGTTCCCTCTACCTGGACACTCTTTTTTTTTTTTTTTTTAAGATTTATTTACTTATTTTAGAGAGAGAGTGCGAGCAGGGGGAGGGGCAGAGAGAGAGAGAGAGAAGCAGACTCTGCACTGAGTGTAAAGCCGCACTGAGGGGCTCGATCTCACAACCCTGAGATCATGACCTGAACCGAAATCAAGAGTCAGATGCTCAAATAAGTGAGCCACCTAGGCGCCCCTGGAACACTCTTTCTTTGGATCTAAGCATGGCTGAGGTCTCTGTTTCATTGTCCCAGCCTCTGAGAGGTCTTCCCTGACTGACATTTCTTTTCTTTTTTCTTTTAAGATTTTATTTATTCATTTAACAGAGAGAGAACACAAGCAGGCAGAGAGGCAGGCAGAGGCAGAGAGAGGAGCAGGCTCCCTGAGGAGCAAGGAGCCCGATGCGGGACTCGATCCCAAGACGCCGGGATCATGACCTGAGCCAAAGGCAGCTGCTCAACCAACTGAGCCACCCATGTGTCCCTCTTTTCTTTTTTCTTAATGTATTCCTTTATCTTAGAGAGAGTGTGTGTGAGTGGGGGGAGGGACAGAGGGAGAGAATTTTCAAGCGGACTCCACGCTGAGAGGGGAGCCCAACATGGTGTTTGATCCCATGATCCATGAAATCATGACCTGAGCTGAAACCAAGAGTCAGATGCTTAACCGACTGAGCCACGCGGGTGCCCCCCATGAATGACATTTCTAAAGAAGTCCACATCATCATTCTCACATGGCTCACTTTGGTTGCTTCAGAAAACTTACTGCTTTTTAATACAATCTTATTATTTTGCAACTTATTATTTTGCTTTTCTGCAGCTACCTCACCTCTCTCAGATGTCATAGAATTTTTTTTAAAGATTTTATTTATTTATTTGACACAGAGAAATAAAGCACAGAAGCAGAGGGAGCTGCAGGCAGAAGGAGAGGAAAAAGCAGGCTCCCTACTGAGCAGGGAGCCTGATGTAGTGGTTGATCCCAGGACCCCGGGACCATGACCTGAGCCAAAGGCAGATGCTCAACTGGCTGAACCACCCCAGCACCCCCTTCATAGAACTAAAGAGAATTAGGGCCTTGCTTTGGATCAGACTTTGGTTTTAAGGGAATGTTTGATCTTCTATCCAGATTTACTAAAACTTTCTCCATATCAGCGATAAAGTTGTTTTGGTTCCTCATCATTTGTGTGCTCACTGGAGGAGCACTTTTTATTTCCTTCAAGAACTTTTTCTTTGCATTTATAACTTGGCTAAATTTGATGCAATTTTCGGCCTCTCTCAGCTTTCAGTGTGTGTGACTCTGGAACATTTAGAGGCCATAACATTTAGGGTTATTAATTGGCCTAATCTCGATATTGTTTTGTCTCAGGGAATAAATAGAGAGGCGCAAGGAGGAGAGAGTCAGGGGTATAGCCAGTTGGTGGAGCAGTCAGAACACACACACTGATTGATTAGGTTCACCACCCTATAAGGGCATAGTTCATGGCGTGCCAAAGCAATGACAACAGTAGCCTCAAAGATCACTGATCACAGATCACCATAACAAACATAGTAATAATGGAAAAGTTTGAAATATTGCAAGAATTACCGAAATGTGACACAGAGACAAGAAGTGAGCAAATGCTGTTGGAAAAATGGTGCCCATATGTTTGTTCCATGTAGGGTTGCCACAAAACTTCAACTTATAAAAAATGCACCAAATCATACTGAAGTATGATTTGAAGTATGCCTGTATATTTCTGTCTCCATACAAGCATTTCAGAACTCACCCAGAAATATGATAATAAAATCCTCTGTGTCAAGAATTAGGAGGGTAGTATAGTATGGTGGATAATGGTATACGCTTTGGAGCTGGATTGCCTGGATCCAGCTCTGCCACCTGTTAGAATTGCAAAGTTGGGTAAGTCTACTTCTCTGAGATTCAGTTTTTTCATCTGTAAAAGGGGGAAATAATACTAACTGGAGTTGACATGAGGATTAATTGTCTCAATCGACTTGGAGTATTTTTTTTAAGATTTTATTTATTTATTTATTTGACAGAGAGGAGAGAGATCACAAGTAGGCAGAGAGGCAGGCAGGGGGCGGGGGGGGAAGCAGGCTCCCTGCTGAGCAGAGAGCCTGATGTGGGGCTCGATCCCAGGACCCTGAGATCATGACCCGAGCTGAAGGCAGAGGCTTTAACCCACTGAGCCACCCGGGTGCCCCCGACTTGGAGTATTTTAATTGGTATCTAACTCATGATGACTACAATTAATATTAAACACTGCTATTATTATCATCATTAATATTACTTAATGATAAACAGTGTAAAAGCAATGAATTTAGGTGTGGTGGTCTCATCTCTTAGAAGTAAAAATTATAGGACATTTTTAAAAAGAAGTTATACCTCATTTTTTTAAAAAAAGATTTATTTACTTATTTAAGAGAGAGTGTGCACAAGTGAGGGGAGGGGTAGAGGAAGAGAATCTTTAGAGCTAACTCCCCACTGAGCATGGAGCTTTGGTGACGTGAGGCCATCCCACAACCCATAAGATCAAGACCCAAACTTAAACCAAGAGTTGGATGCCCAACCAACCAAGCCACCCAGGCACCCCTAAAATTACAGAATATTCTTTTTAAAAGATTCTATTTATTTGGCAGAGAGAGGGAGAGAGAGAGAGAGAGAGCACAAGCAGGGGGTGTAGCAAAGGGAGAGGGAGAAGCAGGCTTCTCACCAAGCAGGAAGGGACGCAGGGCTCGATCCCAGGACCCTGGGATCATGACCCAAGCCAAAGGCAGACACCCAACCAACTGAGCCACCCTGGCACCCCTCAGAATATTTTTTAAGCAGCAGTCTAACAGAGGATTTTCTTTTCTTTTCTCTGCTTTTTTAAAGATTTATTTATTTAGTTATTTATTTATTTGAGAGAGAGCACACACGAAAGAGAGCATGAGAGGGGAGAAGGTCAGAGGGAGAAGCAGACTCCCCATGGAGCTGGGAGCCCAATGTGGGACTCGATCCCGGTACTCCGGGATCATGACCTGAGCAAAAGGCAGTTGCTTAACCAACTGAGCCACCCAGGTGCCCTGGATTTTCTTATGTTAGTAAAAAATTTGAATACATACAAACGATATAATGTTTGAAACATTGCTCTGAAATCTAGATGGAAAAAATGATTTTCATTTGTTTTTGTTTGTTTTGTTTTTTTGGGTTTTTGTTTGTTTGTTTGCTTGCTTTTAAGAATATTTTTAAAAGGGATTCCTGGGTGGTTCACTCAGTTAAGCATCTGCCTTTAGCTCAGATCATGATCCCCGGGTCCTGGGATCAAGTTCTGCATCAGGCTCCTTGTGCAATAGGGAGCCTGCTTCTCTCTCTGCCTGCTGCCCCTTTGCCTGTGTGCTCCCTCTTTCTCTCTCCGGCAAATAAATAAATAAAAATCTTTTTTTAAAAAGAATATTTTAAAAAGAAACAGAAAGTATAATAAATACCTGAGAAGTTGTCACAAAATTGGCATGTGTTCCTGCAAAAATATGTTTGACCTCAAAATCCACAAGTTCTAAAAGAAAATATAGATCCATGTTTATTGTTTTTAGAAGTAAAAAAATAAATCTTTCATTACAAACTTAAAACTGCTCTAAAAAATAATCTTAAAAATTTTTTTTATTAACATACAATGTATTATTTGTTAAAGGGGTACAGGTCCGTGAATCATCAATCTTACACGATTCACAGCGCTCACCATAGCACATACCCTCCCCAGTGTCCATCACCCAGCCGCCCTATCCCTTCCACCACCCCCCAGCAAACCTCAGTTTGTTTCCTGAGACCAAGAGTCTCATAAAGTTTGTCTCCCTCTGATTACATCTTGTTTCATTTTTCCCTCCCTTCCTCTATGATCCTCTGTCTTGTTTCTCAAATTCCTCAAGTCATTAAGATCATACGATAATTGTCTTTCCCTGATAACTTATTTTGCTTAGCAAATACCCTCTCGTTCCATCCACATTGTTGCAAATGGCAAAATTCTGCTTCTAAAAAAATAGTCTTAGACAAACCCTGATACATTGGGGTGCCTGGGTGGCTCAGTCAGTTAAGCATCTGACTCTTGACTTTAGCTCAGGTCATGATCTCAGGGTGTGGGACTGAGCCCCACATTGGACTCTGTGCTTAGCATGGAGTCTGCTTATCCCTCTCCCTCTGCTTCCCCCCCTCCCAACCCTGTGCTCTTGTGCATGCTCTCTCTCTCTAAAATAAATAAAATCCTTAAAACAAAATCTGATATATTACTCACCTAAATTTACTTATTTATTGACAGTTTATATTCTTCTAGATGAATTTTGGCTATAAGCACCATAAAAGATTCATTTTGATCAGTTTATATGTTGTATATTCTTAAAATTTAATTTTTCATGCACTTGCATAATGAAATCAGGATGATGTGCTTTAGAAGGGGGCTTTTTTGTTTGTTTGTTTGTATTTGATTTGATTTTAAACAATCTCTATACCCAACATGGGGCTCAAACTCACAACCCTGAGATCAAGAGTCACATGCTCCACCGACTGACCAGCCAGGTGCCCCTAGAAGAGGTTCGATTGAATATATAAAAGTGTATCTTTCTGATAATTCATCAACTTGGGATCTTTTTTGTATTACCCTAATCTTTAGAAAAAAATTACTAAATACTCCAGGAATCGTTGCATAAGAAAAGATGCATATTGTATGGATTAAAAATAACAGTACAAAAAGAGCCACAGTTCTATGTACTTCTATGAAAAGAAGATAAATAATTTTTCCTCTAGTGGCATCAATTAAAACAAAATCATAAATTAGTAGGACCACTCGTACCATCAGCAGAAATCAGGCAGGTAAAGTCAACCTTCTCTGTCGGAGCCTCCGGATGAGTCGGGCTGCTTTTGCCACTTGGTCCGCGACCGAAAGACACTACCTTTCCAGTGGTGTAGACATATGCAAGGGTATGGTAACTGCAAGAGACAGAAGAGACAGATACAATGAAAACAAATGTACTCACACTTTTTGAGAAAGATGATGTCTCCTAACATAAAATAACAGATTTATCTTATACTACGTACCCAGATCCCTTATCATAATGACAAGGTGAGAGGGTGCCAAATGATGTGACTAAACAAATGATAAGTGAATATTAACTTATTACTAACCTTAAAGATAGAATATTATTGATGGGTCTTTACTATGGCTTCTACCATTTCTGTTTTTTTTTGTTTTTTATTTGTCAGAGTGAGATAGAGAGAGCCCAGCAGGGGGAGAAGGGGGCAGAGGGAGAAGTAGGCTCCCCGCTGAGCAAGGAACCCAATGTGGGACTCAATCCCGGGACCCTGAGACCACGACCCCAGCCAAAGGCAGACGCTTAACCGACTGAGCCACCCAGTCACCCCATACCATTTGTGTTTTATATGTTTTATATGTAAGCTTTGTTTTTTATGAATGTGGTAGACAATATTCAGTGTCCTCATAATTAGGTTATGCAAAACTCTGAATGCATATGCAGATATATACTATCTTCTACTTACATGAGAATACTTCAAATTTTGTCTTATCAACTCAAGTAGGCAAACGCCATTATTTTAATTTTATTTTTTGTTTATTTTTATTTTTTAAAGATTTTATTTGTTTATGACAGAGAGAGATAGTGAGAGAAGGAACACAAGCATGGCGGAGCTGGAGAGGGAGAAGCAGGCTTCCCGCTGAGCCAGGGAGCCTGATAGGGGCTCAATATGGGGCTCGATACTAGGACACCAAGATCATGACCTGAGCCGAAGGCAGACGCTTAATGACTGAGCCACCCAGGTGCCCCACCACTGTTTTTATTTTTAACCTTTCTCTCAACCTCCAGCACCTTGTAAGGTGGTCTATACACAGTAGACTTCCAGTAAATTCTTATTAAACAAATGAAATACCTAGAATAAATTTGAAAAAATAGAAAAACTGTATTTGAAAAAAGTAAATTTTCAGAAAGGAAAATGATCTGTACAAAGAATAGTCACATATTTTGGGTTTTAAGGTTTGATAACATGTCTGAGGAGTCATTTTTTTGGATGAGCAGCAAAGCCTATTGAACCATAGTACAAAGCTCCCAAAGAGGGAGGGGACCTGAGAGGGTTGCCCTGAGGAGTCATTTCTAAGTAATAAAATATAACACTTTCTACTCACACTAAAAACAAACAATCAAAAAACTAGCCCATTACCTTCCACAATCTATCTGTGAAACTAGGCCATCAATTCCTTCCACGAGCTGTGGCCCTTCCTTCTCAGCAGTGGGGCTGTGTCCCAGCTGTCCATAGCTATTGTCTCCAAATGTGAACACTTTCCCAGTCTGTTTGAAAAAGAAGGAATCAGACTAATTTCAGATTTTAAAAAGTAACGAAAAACTTGAAGATTAAGTATCACCAGAGAATTGTATGAGAGTACTATGTGAAATATACGCTCTATATAAAGAAGAGTCATATTTATTCTTTTTTTTTAAGATTTTTATTTATTTATTTGACAGAGAGAGAGAGAGAGAGATCACAAGTAGGCAGAGAGGCAGGCAGAGAGAGAGGGGGAAGCCACTCCCACTGAGCCACCCAGGCGTCCCATATTTATTATTTCTAATAGTAAATATAAGTTAACTCATTAAATGTGAAAAACCGTTGGCATTCACTGTAGAATGAATGGATGGACAAATTAATTGGTTCAAGAGCAACATTAACATTTAAGTAGAGGGTTGCTTTGTTTCTTTGAGATCTCTGAAAATAATCTTTTTTCAAAAGATTTTGTGGGGGGCGCCTGGGTGACTCAGTGCGTTAAAGCCACCACACTCGGGTGAGGTCCTGATCTCGGGGTCCTAGGATTGAGCCTCTCATCGGGCTCTCTGCTCAGGGGCCTCTGAGCCCCTGAGTTCCCCTCTCCCTCTGCCTGCCTCTCTGCCTACTTGTGATCTCTCTCTGTCAAATAAATAAAAATAAAATCTAAAAAAAAAAATTTTTTTTTTTGAGAGAGAGAAAGAAATAGAGTGTGTGTGAGGAGGGGAGTGGGGGAGGTGCCCTTGGGATTCTTTTTCTCCTTCTCCCACTGTCCTTGCCCTCCACGCCTCACTCATGTGCACGCATGCACACTCCCTTTAATAATAAATAAATAAATAAACAAATAAATAAACAAACAAACAAATAAATAAAGCAAACTACTTTAGATATTTAGTTTTTATTCACTTTTTATCTTATATGAATTTTTTTACTTAAATTCAATTAATTAACATATAATGTAGCATTAGTTTCAGAGGTAGAGGTCAGTGATTCATTTAGTTTTTATTTATTTATTTTTGTTATTCTTTTTAAAGATTTTATTTATTTATTTGACAGAGAGAGAGAGTTAGAGAGGGAGCATAAGCACAGGAGTGGAAGAGGGAGAAGCAGGCTCTCCACGGAGGACTCTGGGATCATGACCTGAGCTGAAGGCAGTCGCTTAACAATTGAGTCATCCAGGCACCCCTATTCATTTAGTTTTTAAACAAACATTTCAACTACAGGGCGCCTGGGTGGCTCAGTTGGTTAAGCGACTGCCTTCAGCTCAGGTCATGATCCCGGAGTCCCGGGATCGAGTCCCATGTCGGACTCCCAGCTCTGTGGGAGGTCTGCTTCTCCCTCTGACCTTCTCCCCTCTCATTCTCAGTCTCTCTCTCTCTAGTAAATAAATAAAATCTTAAAAAAAAACCAAAAAAAACATTTCAACTACACAAATAGTTTTTAAGTCTATTCCTTATGGCTATAGAGAGAATCCATCCCCTTGGAATATACTATTTGGCCAGTAAAAGAAGAGGAGGTAAA
Source organism: Nasua narica (assembly GCA_028533885.1). Classification (NCBI taxonomy): domain Eukaryota; kingdom Metazoa; phylum Chordata; class Mammalia; order Carnivora; family Procyonidae; genus Nasua; species Nasua narica. Next base: position 63,768,035 of record CM052800.1, on the reverse strand, counting down.
CATTTACAAAGTGGACTCGTAATTGTGCCAAGCAAGAAATGGAACAAAGGGGGATGCCTGGGTGGCTCAGTTGGTTGGGCAGCTGCCTTTGGCTCAGGTCATGATCCCAGTGTCCTGGGATCGAGTCCCGCATCGGGCTCCTTGCTTGGCGGGAAGCCTGCTTCTCCCTCTTCCTCTGCCTGCCACTCTGCCTGCTTATGCTCTCTCTCTCTCTGAGAAATAAATAAAATCTTTAAAAAAAAAAAAAAAAAGAAATGGAACAAAGTAGGTTCTGGCCTATAATTAGGGTTATTGAAACCTTTAAAAATTACTTTGTCGCCTCTACAATAATTTTCATGTATAGAACTACATTATGAATGAATAACTGCTAAAAGGATTAGCTCCTATATTAATCTTTTTTTAAAATATTTTATTTATTTATTTGACAAACAGGAGAGAGATCACAAGTAGGCAGAGAGGCAGGCAGAGAGAGAGAGGGAGAAGCAGGCTCCCCGCTGAGCAGAGAGCCCGATGCGGGGCTCGATCCCAGGACCCTGAGATCATGACCTGAGCCAAAGGCAGAGGCTTTAACCCACTGAGCCACCCAGGCACCCCTACTAATCGTTTTTGAATTTTTTTAATATTTTATTTTTACGCACGCTCTACACCCAACATGGCGGTCGAATTTACAGCCCCAAGATCAAGAGTTGCATGCTCTACCAACTGATCCATCCAGGCACCCCATTAATCTAATTTAGTGGGTATCTAAGAATATTTCCTAAAGCTGAAATTAGCTTCTGTTATAAGATCCTGAAAATGTCATGGTTTATTTGGTTGATTTCACCTCTTTAGATATTCGTACACTGAATGGTTATGTTGAGATATTCATACACAGATTACTTTCAATAGCAGTCAGGACATGTACCTTGGGGTAACATTTCTCAGGAATTGAAAAAAAAAAAATCAAAACAGTTTAGATTACCTGGGTAAGCACGGCAGTATGCTCATAACCACAGCTGATGTAAATCACACCTAGATTCTTCAGCGCACCAACGGAACGAGGCTTGGAGCTTTGCATTACTGAAAGAAAGCAGAACCTCTAGAGGCTAAGACTCGGATTTCATGTGATGTCACATCTTTTACTATTTTTATCATCTTATAATTCATTAACATGATTTTTTAAATGAGCACTCAAAAGTATTATAGAACAGAGGGAAGGCCCTGCTTTGGAAAAGAAAGAAAAACATTCCTTTAGCATCTATTTCTGAAAACGATTTAATCTTCTGGAATGCCTCAACCTATTCTCCTTGAAAGCTAAGTTTTAAGACCTTTATTCCCAATAATATTGCCATTATGTTATATTCATTTCTGTCACCTAGTAGGTGTTCTGCAAACATGCAATAATAATTGAGAAAAGAGGAGGACTTACTTCATGTTGACAGAGTCAAATGAAATGAGATTAAGTACTGGCTGAGTAGTTAGCTGAACGTAAAGAACTGAACAGAGGAAGGACAGGGTTCATGGGGAAGACTTCGAAGTGAGTTTGTTTAAAGGTTGTCGACGAACTGGTTGTTTCTCCTGCTAGCATCTTCTAATCCAGTGGCTCGCAAGCATGGCCGAACATTGGAATAACCTGCAGAATCTTTAATAATGGCCGATGCCTGGCTTCCATCTCCAGCCTTTCTGATTTACTTGGTATGCGGTCTAACTGGGGCGCTGGGATTTCTAAATGCTCTTACGGTAGACAAAATAGGGGGCTTCAAAGGTGCCTGTGTCCTTTCCCAGAGGCTCTGGATAGGTTACACAGCAAAGAGGAGTTCATGAAGCAGATGGAATTAAAGTTGTTAATCTGTTGACTTTAAAATAAGGAGGTGAGCCTGGATTATCTGGGTGGGCCCAATGTAATCACAAAGGTCCTTTATCTGAGGAAGAGGGAGGCAGAGAATCACTGTCAGAGTAATGTGACCTGAGGAAGATTTCACCAGCCGTTGCTGGTTTTGAAAAAGGGGGGCTATGAGTCAAGGAATGGAGGTGGACTTTAGAAGGGGGAAAAGACAAGAAAATGGTGCAATACCCATCCCCATCCCCTACCGGCTGCCCCGAAGCCTCCAGAAAGGAACTCAGCCTTGCTGACACGTTGATTTTAGCCCTGTGAGACCTAAATCAAACTTCTGACCACGAGAACTGTGAGATAATAAATTCGTGTTGTTTTAAGCCACAAGTTTGTTGTAATATATTACAGTGGCCATCAAAAAGTAAGATGGCTCCCTGGTGATTCTCATGTATCACAAAGTTTGGGAATCACTGCTCTAATCGTTGAGAGTCCCCTTTGCAGAGCTGGTCTTCCAACTGGAAAGAAAGAAAGAATGATTCACGGCAAGAAGACTATCTCGTTACCTGGGACACGATTCTTGCGGAGGGCCAGCTGCCCTTCATTGTTGCTTCCCCAGCCAAAGGAAGCCCCAGAGAGAGACAAGGCGAAGCTGTGGGCCCCGCCTGCAGCCACCTGAGTGAGGGGGATGCCGTCCAGGGACCTCACCCTCTGCGGGCTGGCTTGAGGGGGGCACTCCTTCCCCAGGCCCAGCTGCCCATGGCTGTTACTTCCCCAGGAAAACAGCTGGCCATCTACAAAAAGAAATCAGGGAAATTGAGAATTGCCAACACATCGGAATACCAAATTCAAGTAGAAACTACTACTCTCATTCTAAAAGTCTTTAATAACTAAAATAGGGATAAAGGAGGTTAGAGTATTCTGATGAAAAGCAAGGAGGATGGTCAAGAACACCTTCAAAAGTCCCTTCCAACAACATCCACTCCTCTTCTCCCTCCAGTTAAGAACAACTCTGTTCTTTCAGCTGCTCAGACCAGAAATCTTGAGATCATCCTTAACTCTCTTCTTTCTTTTACACCCTTCACCCTAGCAAATCCTAAAGTCTCCAGCTTTAAAATGTGTCTGGAATCGGACCGCTTCTCACCTCTCCCCTGTTAACCACCTTAGCCACCAAGCCACCATCACTTTTCTCCTGGGAGTCTACAACAGAACCCTCACTGGGCTCCCAGAGTCCATCTTTGTCTGTTTTCCAATGCAGCCAGAGTGCTCTTTAAAAAAAAAAAAAAAAGTCAGATTGAACACTTTAGGAGTTGGCTCTCTTACTCAATAAAAGGCCAATTCTCACCACAGCTCACAAGCCCCGGGTCTCTCCCTTGCTCAGACCTTTCTAGAGACCCTGCTGTTCCAGAACATACTGCTGAGTCTGTCGCTACTTTTGCATCTAAATCATACCTCCGGATCATGGCCTTAGCATCATGTCTCCCTCTGTCCCTTCTTTGGTCTCTGCTCACTGTGTAACAGAGAGTTTCCCTAGCATCCTTTATAAAAGAGAAAGATTCCTTTCCTCCACTCAAGTACTTTCTCCCATCCCCTTACCTGGCCTCACTTTTCTTCACACCCTCATCTAGGTTATATGACATAATGATTTGTCTATGTGTGTAGGACTTGCTTCCCCTACACACCCTCCAGAATATAAGCTCCATGAAAGCAGAGTCTTAGGTGTGTTCACTGCTATATCCTCTTTGCTGGAAACAGAGGCACTTACAAAATATCTGTGGAACGACTCTACGGAAGAAAAGAACCATCGACATTTTATGTTGAATTTGATCAGAGATGGATAACTTACATGAAGTAAAAAAATCAAGATCTTCTAATGCTTCATTGTTTACCAAGAAAAATGCTAACAAAGCTCAGATTTTTATGTTATAATACCTAATTTTCCTTTTTTTTTAACTCTTCTAAAGTTATTTCTACCACTGAAAAGTATTTCTGGGGCGCTTGGTGGTTTAGATGGTTAAGCGTCTGCCTTCACCTCAGGTTGGCATCCCAGGGTCTTGGGATCGAGCCCTGCATCGGGCTCCCTGCTCGGTGGGGAGCCTGCTTCTCCCTCTCCTACCATTCCCCCTGCTGGTACTCTCTCACTCTGTCAAATAAATAAATAAATAAATAAATAAATAAATAAAATCCTAAAAAAAAAAAAGTATATCTGAGGGCCCACTGCACAATGTCAAACTCATATGAAGGTCTATGAGAACTCACAGTTCACCACAGCAAATGTACTGGGTACCTGGGCACCACACAACCTTCTGTCCAGACCAATATAAAGACAAATCAATACCCTGGGGAAATAATTCAAGCTGTTTCAACAATGAAGAAGAAGGAAAGTAAAAGGAAGAAAGACAAATATTTCTTGTACCCCAGCTATCTGCAATGAACTGTACAGGATATATTGTGTTCCTTCTTTTGCTGAATCTTCTAAACACTCCATAAGGTAGACATCAGTACTCCCACAGATGAGAAAATCCTCAGGCTAAATAACTTGCCCTAGATCAAACCTCTGGAAACGGTAGGAAGGAATTCTCCAATAGCCATAGGATTACGCTATGGTCTCATGACCTGCATGGTACAGTGGTTAAGCGCTTAGGGTTGGGATGTAAACAGATATAGGTTCAAATCTCACTTCTATTTCTTAGTGTGTGACCTTAGGCAAATCACGGAAAGTCTCTGAGCCCAGATTCCTCATTTTTAAAATGAGGATACAAATAACGTGCAGCTTCTATGTTTGTTAAGTGATTTCATGAGATTACAGACGTAAAGCATCTCCCACTGTAGCTGGCACACAGAAGGCAACCAGGAAATGTCCACAGTCCCTGTGGCACGGCTGCCATTATGTCATATATATGACATCACCTGGGGGACATGCAAATGTGACGTGTCTCTGGAAGGCGCTCACGATATGCCACCCCAAAATATGCCACTCTGGTTATTTTAGCTGAAGGCAACTGAGAATCCGCAAATGTGGGAAGAATTCTCTGCCTTCCTCTTTTCCACCCAAAAGCAAGGTATCTATTTCCCATTGTGAAGTTATCCTCTTTTCTGCCCCCGGGATGGGACAGTGATCCATCACCAGAGATGGAGAATCTGCCTCAACATGAGTCTTCACAAATAACCCTTAATAAAGTAACTCTTATCTTCCATTAGTTTCTCCCATGCATTTCCAAGTCCCATGTATTTCCCTACAATCGGTCATCCTGCAAAGCCCAAGTCTTTCCCTCATTAAAATGGTTCATAAGCCCCCAAGTCTAAACAATTCTTGAGTTTCACTTCTTTTCTGTAAACTTCCGTACACTGAAATATTAATAAAACTGGTGTGCCTTTTCTCTTGTCAATCTGTCTTTTGTCACTTAAATTTGCAGACTCCCAGATACTGAACCAAAGAAGATAGGAGATAAGTTTTTCTTCTGCAACACTCTCTACTGAAACATTTTGACTGACATTGAACACAAAGGATGGGGATATTAGTAGAAAAAAAATGTTGGGGCGCCTGGGTGGCTCAGAGGGTTAAGCCTCTGCCTTCAGCTCAGGTCATGATCTCACGGTCCTGGGATCAAGCCCCACATCGGGCTCTCTGCTCAGCAGGGAGCCTGCTTCCCCCTCTCCCTCTGCCTGCTTCTCTGCTTACTTGTAATCTCTCTCTCTCTGTCAAATAAATAAATAAAATCTTAAAAAAAAATAATGTAAAGGCATAATTTTGATATCTTGACTTTTCTTTCTTTGATCTAAGTAAAAAAAAGACAAATGGACCTTAATCTACCTGAGTTTGCTGGTATATACAACCATTCAGCATAAAGGGCAAAATTCCGGATAAAACCACTACTAAATCCTGCGATAGTCACATCAGGTCATGTGAACAGAGATGACTCTTTACGGCATTTATATGAATTAGGCACTACTTAAAGTATAATAAGTATAATAAAAACAAAGAAAAATAGGGGCACCTGGGTGGCCCAGTGGGTTAAAGCCTCTGCCTTCGGCTCAGGTCATGATCTCAGGGTCCTGGGATAGAGCCCTGCATCGAGCCCGGAGCCCCGCATCCGGCTTTCTGCTCAGCGGGGAGCCTGCTTCCCCCCTCTCTCTCTGCCTGCCTCTCTGCCTGCTTAGGATCTCTCTCTCTGTCAAATAAATAAATAAAATATTTATTTAAAAAATTATATAATACGTATGTAATTTTATATAATTATATAATACTTATTATAATAAGTATAATAAGAACAAAGAAAATAGGGGAAAAAATGAAGAACAATACAGCTTATGAAATCTAAATAGTAAAAAAAACTTCTAAATGCATTAAAATGAGCCCCAGTGCATTAAAAATCAACAGGCATCATTCATATTCAAAAAAATGACTTTGTATGACACATAGAAGATCCCAAAGCCCTTTTTTTTTACCTTCTGATAATGCCAGGGAGTGGTAGTGTCCACAGGAAACTTGTATAATTTTTATACCAGTCAGAGTTTTTATCTTCCTGTAATAAAAATAATATAAGACCTATTAATACCTCTAACAGGAAGCAGTTAGAGTAGCTCACCAAGTGAACAACAGATACTAAAACAATCCCAGGTAATGTATTTGGTTTAGGGAAATAATTTTCTCTTCTTTCCTTTTCTTTTCTTTTTAAACTGGGCTATTTTAATGTTTTTACAATAGAATAAATGGGTCTCTGGACAACTGCAGATATGTAAGGCTGTTTGGTAGTACTCAGAAACACCACAGTAATGGTGATTTTCCTGACTGGCATGTAATCTTCAGTAATTTTAAGGAGTTACTCGTCTGAAACTGCAGTCACTGACATGTCTGCATTTACGCATCCATCATTTTCAGGATTGTTGGTAACCTGGGTATATTTTCCCCAGAAAAAACTTCATTTTCTTATTTTTCTGTAGTACCCTTATTCCAAAGTCCTCAAACTACTTTTAACCTGACATCAACATGTATAAATGTACAGAGCAGAATCCAAACAGTTATAATACAGAAGTGATATTTATTAGACTTTGAATGCAGTATATAACATACTAAGTTTTATTCTATACTTATTGGCTTGAAAGTTTCTTCATGCACATAAGATGCAGGGCTTTAGAATTTATAGAACACGGTTATTTATATCACCTGATGTAAGCCCTATGCGATGAAGAAATCATTAGGTTGAATCCTATTAAATTGCCATTTTTTATGGATCAAAAACATAACTATCAGCAATTTCATATGGTTGAACCTAGTAGAATTCAGAGTTCAGGCTTGCTCTAGGGAATCACGTTATAGATATCATGTTGTAGAACTAGACTCAAACCTTGGTCTTTTCATTCCAAGTTCAATGCTTGTCCTCAAAGCCACACACTCTCTCATACAATTAATTAAGAACCAGAAGGAGGTAACAAAAAGTAATTTCCAAGTATTAAAAATTATGCTTTTAAAAATTCTTAAACATATAATTCATGAAGACACAATTCAGACTGCTTGTCATATCATTTGTCCTAGGAAGCTGTTTGTGAGGAAATGATTCTCCCATCTTGCTACATAAAATATTAGGATCCAGTGGCTTAAGACAGACCAAAAGGTTATGTTGGGAGGAAAACTCTTCTTCTTCTAGTTTGGATCCAGTCGCTAGGGGCTGTGCAAATGAACTGACAATAGACAGATTAACATGAGAAAAAACAAGACATTTACATGTACACGGGGGAGCTCCCAGTAATGGAAAATTTGTGGAATCACCTTAAATATACCAACTTAGCCAAAGGAGGGGATTTAGGACTTAATAGGAGAGTATTGAAGGTTCCATAGGGTTTTTTTTTTTTAATCTTGATTGGGCAGTTTGTCTTCACAGCAACTGAATTCAAAAGAAACTCCCTCCCAGGTGTTAAAGGCAGCTGTTTTTTCAAGGAGATCTTGCTCTAGTCAGAAAGGAAGTTCAGATAAGATTTCTTTCTGTATGTTCTATGCAATGTTTTTACTTTAAAATAATATTTTATTTTTATTGATATTTTATGTTTATTTTATATTTTACATATATTTATTTATTTACCGAGTGGGTCCCCACAGTTATTTCCAATACATAAGATATAGATCAAAGGTCACATGTTCTCATTTCAAATGCCCTGCCCCTTCTCCTTTACAGGACTCTAAGTAATAATTGATGCTAGAAGTTTCTTCCTGCCTCATTCTCTCACTATACTATAATCATTGAGGCCAGGGACTGTGTTTGTCATAGTCATCTTTGTACCCTGACATCTTACATAGCGCCTCGCCCATGAAACGGAAAAACAGTGGATGAATGAATGAATGAATGGAAATACTTACCTAGGTATAAGATTTATTTCCTTAAACTCTCCAATTCCCAGCTGCCCTTCAGAACCAGCCCCCCATGCGAAGACCCTTCCTTTGTAACAGACGGCAAGGGAGTGTTCCTTCCCACAGCTCACGAGATCAACCCGTAGAGTGTCCAATGCCTGGATTGCTTCTTCAGGAACAAAAACAAAACAAAACACCTCAGAAGATTATTAATTTAACAAGAAGTTTAAGACGACAAGTTTACTTTCTTCAAAAAGAAGGGTCACTCAGATTTCTCATCTTTTCCAGTGGACTTTTAAATCAAGGCCTGACAGTCACACAGAAGGTGTGAAGGAAAAAAGCTCAATGTGTGTTACGCTGTCTATATGGGAATATGGTTGCCATTCAAAAGTATGAGTTTCATGGAGGAGGGGAACTTATAGGGACTATGATTCTTGGCCTAAGATCTTTCTATGATGATGGTAGCAAAACAAAGGGAGACAGAGTGTAGATGGAATGGCCTCCACTCTACTCTTCCAACTTCCCAGCCCTGAACAGTGAGAACAGTGAATCCCTTGTCAGGAGGAAATGGGCAAGGATCCATCCCCATGAAGGTGAGAGGCAGAAGCCAGATCCTCTCACAAAGAAGAATGCAGTAATATGCCTTTAATGGGTCAAAGGTGCCCACAAATGAAAACCTGGTCATTATAGCATGATCCTTCCAAGTCAATCTAAACTGTTTTCCCAAAGTGTTTGTCTCTGAATTATTAGAGGTTTTGAGTTAGATATATCACTGCTAGAAAAGTTTTTGCTAATACTTCAGTTTTCTTTTTTAAACCTTTGCGATCCTATCCTTTTTAATGATTTATTTTCAAACTATGGGATAATAAGAAAATGTCCCAAAGATTCACACACTCGTGAAGGTAGAGACTGGTACCACATTCCTGGAGAACAATTTGGCATCAAGTACCATGTTGCCTCTCATCTGCACCTAAAGGGGATCAGAATATGCCACCCCAAAATATGCCACTTTGGCAGAATGATTATTTTGTGCTGAAGGCAAATGAAAATCAACAGCTGCAAGAAGAGTTCTCTGCCCTCCCTTTAGTCACCTAAAAGTAGGGCATAAATTTCCCTTGTAAAGGTATCCCCCCCTTTCCTATACCAGAAAGAGTAACTCCTATCACTGTGAGGTTGGCACTAGTCTTCCCCATATATTTCCAGTCACTTCCCCACAACTAATCCTTTGAAGCCCAAACTCCCTTTCCTTTGCTAAAATGCAATGTAAGTGTTTGAGTTTAACCATTTTTGAGTTTTCCTTCTTTTCTGTGAACTCCTGTGCACATAAAATATTAATAAAATTGTATACTTTTTCTTTTTCCCCTTAATCTTTGTCTGCTTAGTTTGGAGGCCTTCAGAACAAGAACTAACGGTGTAGAGGAGAAGTTTTTCCTCCCAGACACAACTCTTGGTATTTATTTTAAGAAATCAGAAATTTGGTCAAATAATGGCAATCACAGTATTATTTATAGTAGTCCCTAATGAGGAAAAAACCTAATGTCCACCAAAGAAGAAGAATTAACTTGTATTCTCAAAGCCTGGAACGTTTTGCAACAATTTAAAATGTATTTTTTAAAAAAATACATAATAGGGCGCCTGGGTGGCTCAGTGGGTTAAAGCCTCTGCCTTCAGCTCAGGTCACGATCTCAGGGTCCTGAAATCGAGGCCCATATCGGGCTCTCTGTTCGTCGGGGAGCCTGCTTCCCCTCTCTCTGCCTGCCTCTCTGCCTGCTTGTGACCTCTCTCTCTCTCTCTCTGTCAAATAAATAAATAAATCTTTAAAAAAATACGTAATAAAAAAACAATATGTTCATGATATTATGCTTCGTAAGAGCGCAATTTATAGAGCTGTATAAATACTGCGTATAAAAAACTATATAATGACATGCTTTTATAAAAGTAAATATATAATAGAGCAAAAAGGCAAATACATCAAAATACTATAGTTGTCTTTGGGTACTAGAATTATAGGCAATTTCTTTCCCCGTGTTTCTATAAAAATCAGTAACGGTAAAAATACTATTATACTTTTTTTTTTTTTTTAATTTTAGAAAAAAGATGCCCTGGAGTATTTCTGAGAGTGTTAGCGATGTCCCACCCAGAAACCACGTTTGGAAGGTCCCTCTACTCCAGATAGACTCGTACTGGCAGCGATTGGTCTAGAAGGGCTTAGTGGGAGGGACCACGCTGTCCCTTTAGGTTCCGCTCTCAGCTACGCTTTTAAGATGAACTGGAAACCGAAACAAACTGCACTTAAGGAAAACGAAACTAACGAAGTCGAGCGCAGGCAGCCCAGAGCATCGTTTGGCCGTATCCTGGGGCGCAGCGGACACAGGGCTCCCAGCACCCCCATCTACCTGGCCCCCCGCCCCGCACCTTTGTCCCGCACTCACTTGGCTGCTCCTGGCGCTGCACGCCCCTCCGCCCCAGCTGGCCGTGACTGTTGTCCCCCCACGAGTGCACCTCGCCGTTGCTCAGCAGCAGCAGCGAGTGGCGCTCCCCGGAGGCCGCCTGTCGCAGCTCGGCGCCGCCACGGCCGGCCGGCCTCCGGCGCTGAGGTCCTCGCGGGTTGGTGCCCCAGCAAAGGTACATCGCGCTCCCGCGCCGCGCCGCTGGGCCCCGGTAGGTCCGCGCCTCGCCTCCGCGCTCTCAGAGGTTAGTGACAGCAGTGTGCTGATTTGCAGAAACCAGGAAGCCAGGTGGACCAGCCGGACTTAACCATGAGGCCAACTCCCCCCCACCACGCCCCCGCCCTGGCATCCTTAGTCATCCTGACTTCCCGCCAATGGCTTTTGGGGCTCAAACGTGAGCATCCAGTGCTGAGGAGCGGAGAGGGACTCCAGAGGAAGAGCTCCTGCATTTACTTACATACTAGCTAAGCAGCTTAGGAGCTGTGCGACTTTGGGGAAGTCCCCTAACGAAGCTGTGCTTCAGCTACTACATCAATGACAAGTGGACAGTAAATCTAACCTTAGGGTAATTTAACAGATGATGCATAATGCTAGAATAATGCCTGGAGTGCTTAGAGTGCTTAATAAAAGCATCTGAGTGCCTACTCTTTATTTCTAGGCTGTTTTTGGCAATGGAAAAGCAAAATCCTCTCGGGACTAACATTCTCCTGTTTCTAAGGGGGTAAATACATAGTATTATGTCAAGTGGCAACACGAAGAAAAATAACAGTAATAGAGGGCGAGGGCAAACGGAACTTTTGGGTTGTTGTTGTTTAAGATTTTATTTATTTACTAATTTGAGAGAGAGAGAGAGATCACAGTAGACAAGGGCAGAGGGAGAGAGAGAAGCAGGCTCCCGCTGAATAAAGAGCCCCAGATGGGGCTAGATCCCAGGACCCACAGGATCATGACTTGAGCAGAAGACAGAAGCTTAACCACTTAAGCCACTGAGGTGTCCCAGGAACTTGTGTTTTTTGCTAAGATTTCAGGGATCACTTCTCGAATAAAGTGACATTTGAGCAGAGAGTCCAGGAGACATGGAAAAGGATGGAATGTGTCATGCTCCTCTCTAAAGGCTGAGGGTGAGGGAGAGCAGCTGGAAGCTTTTGAGCAGAGAAGTGACATGCTCTGCCTTCAGTGTTAAAAGATTCATTCTGGTTATGGTAATATGGTAGAAGAAAAATGGAAGCAGAAAAGCCAGTTAGGAGAGGCTGCTGTAGGAGGCCAGGTCTGAAGGATGACCTTGGGACTAAGGCAACACCCTAGAAGGGAGGAGAGAACAAATAATCACATTCAAGATGTTTTCAGAGTCCACAGATTTGCTGACAGGTTGGAAGTAGGAGTAAAGAAAGAAAGAGGACGCCTGGGTGGCTCAGTTGGTTAAGCGACTGCCTTCGGCTCAGGTCATGATCCCGGAGTCCCGGGATCGAGTCCCATGTCGGACTCCCGGCTCTGCGGGAAGTCTGCTTCTCCTTCTGACCTTCTCTCCTCTCATTCTCAGTCTCTCTCTCTAATAAATAAATAAATAAATCTTTAAAAAAAAAAAAAAAAAGGAAAGAAAGGGATTAGGATTATTCCAAGGTTGGCCTGAGCAACTGAGTGAATGGTGGTTCCCTTTCCCGGGATGGGGAACCCAGAGGGAGGCTCCATGTTGGGGCTGGTGGATCAGGAGTGCAGTCTGGCAATAACTGTAAAATGATTGTTTTACATCATAAGGCAATAAGATCAACCTTTTGGAGTTGTGCAGAGAAGTCAAGGGGGAGTCATCAAATTGGGAGTCCTCTGTGTAAAAATTAGAAATCAGTCGTCAGATGGCTGAATGAGCTCACTCAGCAGGAGGTGAATGTGGCTAGTACACAACAAAGGACTGATCCCAGGAGAAAACCAGGAAGGGTGATGTGTACTAAGCAGGTGAAGAACAAGGAAATGATCACCTCTGTCAATTGCTTGTTGGGCAAGATCCGGATTGAGTATTGATTGGTCTTTAGGTTTGGCAAAAGAGATCATTGGTGACTAAGACAGTGGTAGCCATCATTGGCATTACTGTTTTATTTTTATTAGTTACAGGATCCATTCATATACTCTCTGCTCCACTCTCCTTACTACTACATTGTAAGTTCTCTAAAGACAGGGATAAGTGTTTTTTTTTTTTTTTAAAGATTTTATTTATTTATTTGACACAGTGAGAGAGATCACAAGGAGGCAGAGAGGCAGGCAGAGTGAGAGGGGGAAGCAGGCTCCCTGCTGAGCAGAGAGCCCGGCGCAGGGCTCAATCCCAGGACCCTGAGATCATGACCTGAGCAGAAGGCAGAGGCTTTAACCCACTGAGCCACCCAGGCGCCCCAGGATAAGTGTTTTTTGATCTCAGGAGTGCCTGGCACATGACAGATGCTAATAATTATGTATTGGATAAAAGGGTCGATGAGTGGCGAGTAAATGAATAGCATTCAGACTTCAGGTTCTATTTCAGTATGTACCATATATAACCTTTTCCTGAAGAGTAATTCCCTCAGTATTTATCACTTTCCTCAGGCACAAGTTATAAGAGTTTGATATCCGCATAAGACACTAAGCGCTCATACTAAGTCTTTCTCTCTTTCTTTTAAGAGGAGAGGGGGAAGGGGAAGAGGGAGAGATAATATTTTTTTCCTTTTTAAATATTTATTTATTTATTTATTTATTTGAGAGAGCGAGCACACACACATGTGAGTGGGGGGTGGGGCAGAGGAAGAGGGAGAGAGAGAATCCCAAGCAGACTCCCTGCTGAGCACAGACCCTGACTACGGGCTCGATTCCAGGACCCATGAGATCATGACCTGAGCCCAAATCACAAGTCAGATGCTTAACCCAGTGAGCCACCCAGGAGCCCCATATTAAATACTTCTTCAAAACAAAATCAACTGGAGAGCTAACATGTAAATGTATTGTGTCCCCACTACCTAGCACAATGTCTGATACATAAAAAGAACTCAGTGGGGGTGCCTGGGTGGCTCAGTCGGTTGGGCAGCTGACTCTTGATTTCAGCTAGGGTCATGGTCTCTGGGCCCTGGGCCCTGGAATTGAGCCATCTGTCGAGCTCTGTGCTCAGTGGGGGGTCTGCTTCAGGATTTTCTCTCTCCCTTCCCTTGCTTGCACATGCTCTCTCTCTAGAATAAATAATGAATATTAAAAAAAATAAAAAATAAAAAGAACTCAATAAATGTTAGTGAGATAAGTGAATAAAAGGCAAATTAAAGAAGCCAATCATACTTTTATTGCTTGAGAAAGATAATTCTCAATTCATCTGTGTTCATGCACTTGAAAATGGTAGCTCCATTTATTGAATGTTTACCATGTGTTAGCTATTTTATATAAAATATCTAATTTAGGAGTTTCGGAGTAGCTCAGTCAGTTAAGTGACAGACTCTTGGTTTTGGCTGGGGTCATGATCTCATGGGTTGTGGGATTGAGGCTCACGTCTATCTCCCTACTCAGTGGGGAAACTGCTTACAGATTCTCCCTCTCTGACCCTCCCCAAACTCTTTTGCAAATGCTCTCTCTCTCAAATAAATAAATAAATCTTTTAAAAAATATCTAATTTAGTTCTTTCCTCACTTTTCTCACTTAAGATTCTTTTGATTGCAAGTGACAGAGAATACAACCTAAGTTCATTTAAGCAAAAGGGAAATTTACTGTAGATTGTACTGTTATTAAAAAATATTTGATTTGGGGCGCCTGGATGGCTCAATTGGTTAAACAACTGCCTTCGGCTCAGGTCATGATCCCAGGGTCCTGGGACCGAGCCCCGCATCAGGCTCCCTGCTCAGCAGGAAACCTGCTTCTCCCTCTCCTACTACCCCTGCTTGTATTCCCTCTCCCACTTGTGTCTCTCTCTGTCAAATGAATAAATCAAATCTTTAAAAAAATTGATTTGCCTCTCTGCCCTATGGCATTGAGCTTTAGCATGTGATTTTGTTCTGGCCAATGACATGCAAGCAGGGAGTATCTTCTGGGCAGATGGTTTAAGGGCCAATACTTATTTTTCTTCCTTTCCTTCTCCTCTGTTACAACAACTGGTGATTTTCCGGATAGAGATTGCTCCATCATCCTGGGTCCCAGATTAGAACCAACAGCGTAGCAGTTGTAGCTAATTTATGTAGTGTAAGTGAGAAATTAGTCTTTGTTGTTGTAAGTTCCTGAGCTTTTGGGAGGTCTTATTACACAGATAGCCTCTTTTGACAGTGACAGAACTAAAAAGTCCATCATTACGGCTAATTTCAGGAACTGCTGTCAACAAGGACTTAATGTCATGGTGCCTGGCTGACATGGTGGTGAGTTTGAGCCTCACACTGGGTGTAGAGATTACTTAAAAATAAACTCTTAAAAAGAAAACAAGGACTCAATGTCCTAATGATTCCATGTCTCTGTATCTCGTCACCGTGTCTCTTGCTCTGAGGGCTTCATCTTCTAGCTCCACACAGTGTACTCCAGAGTTCCAGAATCTCCTTAGAGGTAGCAAGGGACTTATGACAGCTCTAAGCTTTACACCCAGCTCTCAGCTCCACGGTCTTGGAGAATCTGGTGTTTAGTCGTGATGCTCTCACATGTCCAGCCCTCTGGTTCTTCACAAATGGACAAGACAATTAGGTTAGCCAGTATCCGTCAGTAGGAGAAAAAACTGACCTACTGTCAGAATGATGAAAATTAACAAGACAAGAAAGAAGGTGTTGGCGAGGTTGTGGCAAGAATTCCCACTGTTGGTGGGAATGCAAACCGGTGCAGCCACTCTGGAAAACATTATGGAGGTTCCTAAATAGAGAGTTAAAAATAGAGCTACCCTATGAACCAGCAATTGTACTACTAGGTATTTATCCAAAGGGTACTAATTGAAAAGGATACATCACCCCGCTGTTTACAGCAGCATTAGCACCAATAGCCAAATTATGGAAGCAGCCCAAATGTCCACTGATGGATAAATGGATCAGGAAGATAAGCATACACACACACACACACACACACACACACACACACAGCAATATTACTCAGCCATAAGAAAGAATGAAATCTTAACATTTGCACAAGGATGCAACTAGAGAGTATTACACTGAGTGAAATTTAGCAGAGAATGAAGAATTATGCTAAGTGAAATTGTCAAAGAAAAATACCGTATGATTTCATGTATATATGGAATTCAAAAAACAAAACAAACAAGCAAAGGGAAAATGAGAGAGGCAAACCAAGAAACAGATTCTTAGATATAGAGAAGAAACTGATGGTTACCAGAGGAGAGGGGGGCCCGGGTTAAATAAGTGATGGGGATTAAGGAGGGCACTTGCTGTGCTAAGCACTGGGTGGTGTACGGAAGTGCTGAATCACTATATTGTACACCTGAAACTAATATTACACTGTATGCTAACTAACTGGAATTTAAATAAAAATTTAAAAACAAAACCCAAAAAGAAACCAAAAAAGCTGACTTATCCAAACCCCATGTTTCAGTTTCCTTACGGATAAGAAATGGTAGTTTTGATTTTTAACGCTAGATGGCAGTATTAGTCAACTTGATCTCATTTTTCATGGTTGGCTGACTTATGGCTGACATCTCTTCTCTATAGGTAGTCTTAAAATTATTCACAAGAATTTTAATGATTTTCTTTCCCATGCTCATTGAAAGATATTGGTATTTAAATTACTTAGAGGGGTGCCTGGCTGGGTGGCTCAGTTGGTTAAGCGGCTGCTTTCAGCTCAGGTCGTGATCTCAGGGTCCTGGGATGGAGCCCCACATCGGGCTCCCTGCTCAGCAGAGAGCCTGCTTCTCTCTCTCCCTCTGTCTGCCACTCTGCCTACTTGTGATCTCTCTCTCTGCCAAATAAATAAATAAAATATTTAAAAAAAAATTACTGAAGGGATATAATAAACTGCCTTCTGTTGAAGACTTGGAACCCCAAACCACAATACATCTTGCTTCTGCTGCCCACTAGTTAATATTTATTAAATGATTTCTAGTGACAGGCACTGATGTTAGAGAGCCACGTGAATTGTTTTGTTGAATCATAACAAAAATATTGTGAGCAGATATAATTATTCCTATTTTATTATAAAATGGAACCGAGACATTGAGGAATAAAGTAACTTGCCCAGAGTCACACAAATAAGAAGTGATATGACTAGTATGTCATCCCAGACAGTCTGATTCGAGAGCCTTTACTCCTGGTGTATATCCTAAGTTTCTCAAGGAAACACAAGAATTTTTTATAATTAAATTAAACTTATGGAACTTATTCCTTAGTGAATTGCCTTGAATGCAATGGAATCTGGAAGATTTGTAGAGGCATTTGATAGCATTAATGCTTTTTATATAATGAGTTAATTAAATATTATTAAAATTAATTTCATCTTTTCAAATGTGGATACTACAGCATTTAAAAGGACATTATGGCGGCTCCTGGGTAGCTTAGTGGGTTAAGCATCCAACTCTTGATCTCAGCTCAGGTCTTGATCTCAGAATTGCAAGTTTAAGCCCTGCATTGGGAGTTCAAGCCGCCTCCCAGCGTGGAGCCCACTTAAAAATAAATGAATAAATAAAAATAAGTAAAAGGACAGATATTTGGTGTAATCACTATGTTGTATACCTAAAACTAATGTTACATTGTGTGTTAACTATATTCCTTTTTTTTTTTTTACATTTTATTTATTTATTAGGAAACAGAGAGAGAGTGAGAGAGAGCATGAGAAGGGAGAAGGTCAGAGTGAGAAGCGGATTCCCTGTGGAGCTGGGGGCCCGATGTGGGACTTGATCCCGGGACTCCGGGATCATGACCCGAGCCGAAGGCAGTTGCTCAACCAACTGAGCACCCAGGCGCCCCTGTGTTAACTATATTTCTATCTAAAAAAGGACAGCTGTGAAATACCGAAAACAACAACAATTTTTGTAACTATGTATCGTGACAGATGATTACTAAACCTAGTGTGGTGATCATTTCACAATATATACAAATATCAAATCATTGTGTTGTACACCTAAGACTACTATAATGCTATATGCCAATTAAACCTCAATAAAAAAAAGTAATATATATGTGGGTTGACTTATTTCTGTTAGACGGCCTTGACCTATATTGCCTACAGGACTCTTTATGGAATTGAACCCAAATTACCCCTCCCAAGGTTTCGTTCACTGTCTCCTTCTTTACCTCCTTCTCTTCGCAGTTTCTCTTCCCCATTCCCTTGGTGTTTCCTAGAAATATATCACAAGACAGGAGTGCCTGGGTGGCTCAGTGGTTTAAAGCCTCGGCCTTCAGCTCAGGTCATGATCCCAGGATCCTGGGATCAAGCCCCGCATCGGGCTTTCTGCTCAGCAGGGAGCCTGCTTCCCCCTTTGCCTGCCTCTCTGCTTGCTTGTGAACTCTCTATCAAATAAATAAATAAAATCTTAAAAAAAAAAAAAGAAATATATCACAAGACACTTTCATACCTTCAATCAGAAACTGCTTCAGGGAGAACCTAATGAAACCTGCCCCCAACCCAGGGAACAGAGAAATAGGATCTAAATAACATCCAAAACAGGTTATACATAAATGCCCACTTTGTGATCAAAGCACAGTTTCTTTAAAAATCTTTTCCTCAGGGGCACCTGGGTGGCTCAGTAGGTTAAGCATCCAACTCTTTTTCTTTTTGAAAAGATTTTATTTATTTATTTGTGTGTGTGTGAGAGAGAGAGAGAGAGAGAGAGAGAGACAGTGCCCACAAATAGGGGGAGCGGCAGGCAGAGGCGGAGGGAGAAGCAGACTCCCTGTGTAGCAGGGAGCCTGATGCGGGACTTGATCCCAGGGACCTGGCATGACCTGAGGCAAAGGCAGCCACTTAACCGACTGAACCACCCAGGCGCCCCACTTCATGGAATTTCTGCCTCAAGATGATTAAATCTACTGACCAGATGAGATATGTACACTAATAACTATGGTAAAAGCTATATTTGTTAAAAAAAAAAAAATCCCACATGCCCAAAATGGCATCACTTAGGCCAAGTGACCAACCTGGGACTTAATACCTCACCTAATTGCACTTTCAACCTCTTCCAGAAATGTAGCCTTAACCAGTCAGAAATTTTCTTGTCAGCACCAAGAAAGTAATTTGTACATGAGCAGTCTCTCAATGGAGATCAAGACCACTTTGTCCCCCAAAGAAGGTGATCTCACCCCAAATAATCCTTCTTACTGTTTATGACTTCCTTGTCCTGCCTTTAAAAACCTTTTCTTTTTACCCTTCAGAGCTCCCCTCGACTTGTTAGATGGGAGGCTGCAGGATTCATAAATTGATTAAGAAAGCCAATTAGATCTTTAAAATGTACTCAATAAAATTCCTGTTATTTAACAATTTGAAAAGTATCGTGGTTGAGGAGACAACAAAAGTATATAGGCACTTAGAGATGGGAAGGGTCATTTTTGGCCAAGAAGGACAAGGGAAAGTTTCATGGGGTATGTGGCTCCTTCAAAGTACCTTAAAGAATGTGGAGGATGCATTTCTCCAAAAGGAAGTGGCACAAACAAAGACACACAGGTGAGTAATGGAGAATGGTTTCCTAAATCGTGTTCAAGTCTTAAAGTCAAAGAACCAAAGCTCTTTAAACCCTCTGTCTGAGGAGGTTGGGTAGGCCAGTTTGCCTGGGGTCTGGAATAGATAGAGAAGTGAAGGTGGCCAGCTGGAAAGACAGGAGGCCATGGTAGGTTTGGAAGGCCAGGCCATCAGGGTGGACTCTGTTAAGCAATGGGGAACCCTTCGAAGAAGTAGAACACAGGAGCATCAGGATTCAGCCCAATGTGAGACCAGATTATTTTTATATATTTAAATCGAGAGAAATTTCTTAAATGCCCATTTAGCTCAACAAGAATTTGCAGAGAATCTACCGCAAATCCAGGTCACAGGTTACGTGCCCTGGAGCTCATACAGTTAAATATTTGCCTTTCTGATGTGCTCCCTTCAATGTAATTTGATAAATCATTATATGAATTACAATATAGGTGTGGATTTAAAAGAGCCACTCAGTTTTAAAGAGGTATTAGAGGTAGGGAATGGAAATAGAAAGATTGGGAGGAAGATTGGGAGGAAATGTCACACTTCCGGGGAGAGCATCAGGTCTCAAACTGTGCTGGGAGCTACCCGCTATGTCACTTTGCACCACCAAGCATTGGGAATGTTGGGAGTTTTGGTAGTGGTGAGGGCGGTCAGGGGGACACACAGAGAAGAGGCAAGTGCAGGAAGAGCTCTGAGTCTCTGGGGCCTAGCGGTGATCTTGAACCATTCAAATCCCTTTACAGTGCCCTCCGAGTGTTTCATTTCATTCCTGCTACTTAGGCTCAGATGAGTTATTGAACTTTTCTGAGCCTCGATCTCCTTGTCTGAACAACAGGAATAACATCCCTACCTTTTGTAAAGTTCCCAACAGACTGCTGGCCCCCTAAGCAGGTGTCTGATAAATGCCTAGTCCTTTTTTCGCTTCTCTTAACTGAAAGTCATCCAAGAGGTCTCTTTAACCTAAGGGTTTCGTTTAGTAAATTGGAGAATCAGGAAGCACATGAGAAGGCAGTGAGATCACAAGCTAGAAATCACGTGGCACAAAAATGCCGCTAATCACAGAGATATAATCTGTGCATTTAATCAAAATGATGACCCCTCCCCAAAATCAGAGGGCATGTCCTAAAAATGTTACCAGTCCCATTTGAACATTTGAAGGGTAATTTTAAGAGAAGATATAATAGGGGTGACTGGGTGGCTCAGTTGTTAAGCATCTGCCTTCTGCTCAGGTTATGATCCCAGGGTACCGAGCCCAACATCGGACTCCCTCCTCTGCAAGAAGCCTGCTTCTCTCTCTCCCACTGTCCCTACTTGTATTCCCTCTCTCACTCTGTCTCTCTCTCTCTGTCAAATAAATAAATAAAATCTTAAAAAAAAAAAAAAAAGGAAAAGATAATAATCCTAAACCAAGTTACTTGGTTCATGGTTCAAGGGTATCAGGCTTCTACCAGTACCTCAGCTGTGGCCGAGGCACTCTGAAGGGTTTCCAGAGGATCAGGAATCACATCTGAAACATAATATGTGCACATATAAAACAGAGGAAAACAAGGACATGTTAGAATTAAGCACTAAATGGAGGCATTACAGTCAACCGCTGAAGGAGTTCAGAGAAAAAGAGGCCGCTAGTGGAGGGTGAGTCAGAAAAAGGTAGCTGGAGAGAGGAGGAAGGGCAGAGCCCAGAGAGGAAAAAGCAGTAGGACCAAAAGCAGATAGCAAACAATGATCCTGGTTTGTGTAGGACGGTAAGGAGGCTGGTCTGGAGACCACAGAACGGGCATTGTGGTGGGGGGAGGGTGGGGAGAGGAAGACAAGTTCCAGTGGAAAGCATGGGCCAAACGCAGAGGCCCCGAAAGTCTGCCCTCCTCGTGGTGAACCGCGGGTCCTTCAGCAACGACAGGAAGAGAGAGAAACAGCACTTTTGAAAGAAACTTCTCAGGTTATCGACAATTCAGATGAAGCCTTTCCAATCTGGACTTCCCTCCTGTTGTATGGCCCATGAGCTAAGAACGATTTTTCCAGTTTAAATGACTGGGGAGGGAAATATTATTTTGTGATACATGAAAATACGTTAACTTCAGATTTCTGGATCCATTCATAAAGTTTTACTGTGTTGGTTCTCAACCTCAGAAGTTCCCTAGGGTATATCTGAAATGGGTCCCCATCGGTGGAAGGTGGGGAGACAGAAGAAAGAGGCAGATGGCTTCAGATTGGTAGATGGCAGGTTTCATAAGCAAAGAAACTTACATAGGAGACTTCTCTTGGGCAGCTGCAAGACGAGTAGATCTGCACATCTGTCCACCAGTATCTCAGAAGTTTATACAGAGAACTTAACCGGGTCCAGTGACATACACTGTCCAGATGCCCGTAGCAACGCATTACTCTCTCCAGGCTGCATCCTTGAAAAATGGCTCCCACTGTGGGAATGGTGGGCAGAACACGCTTTCCGAGGACAGGGGATATAGTGAGGAGCCTCCAACTGCCTCGGTCCGCTCTTAGGTCACCTGGAGGCCTTGTCTTCTTCATAATCTCCTCCAACACGCTAGAGTACAGCAACCCGCACTTGCTTGCTTATTACTGATGGCTGCTTTTCTGCTCCAACGGCAGAAATGGCCTGAAAAGCCCAAAATATTTCCTATCTGGCCTTTACAGAAACTGTTTACAGACCCTGGATTTAGACTGATGTTGGGGAAACAGGGAGAAGAGACAGCATAGGAGCAGGGACTAGGGTGAGGTGAACGAGGCACACACCTTGGACACAATATTTAAGAGAAAGGATGCCAAAAAGCCAAAGTAATCAAATAATATTTAAAGCAATATTTCTAAATATCAAAATGAATGCCAAAATCCCACCTTGAAGAAAATAACAAAATTGAAATGAAGATAGGATCAATCACAGTGTTGTGCTGTGCCATTTCAAAGACTGAGCCATAAGGAAAATCAGTAACCATGGAGATTTTTGGCATCCCTTTAACTTTTGCATGGGAGGCCAGTGCCTCACTCAGTGCCCCCTAGCGGCAGCCCTGGTATTAAAGGGATAATCTAGAGTCCCTGAGGATGGAGGATGAGGGGGGGAAAAACAGGTTGGCAGAAGATACAGAGATTTAGGACTGGACTTCAGATCTTATATCAGATCTCGCATCTTCACTTTTTTTTAAAATTAAAAACAAATTTTTAAAGTAATCTCTACACCCAACATGGGGCTCAAAGTCACAATCCCGAGATCAAGAGTTGCATCTTTGAATTGAGCCAGCCAGGTACTCCTTGGATCCCCACTTTTGTTTTTAAAGATCTTGTTTGTTTGTTTGTTTGTTTGCTATTTATTTATCAGAGACAGAGAGAGCACACAAGCAGGGGGAGTGGCCGGCAGAGCAGGTAGAGGGAGAAGCAGACTCCCTGCTGAGCAGGGAACCCAGGACTCCATCCCAGGATCCTGGGATCAGAACCTGAGCCAAAGGCAGACACTTAAGCGACTGAGCCACTCAGGGGTCCCAGATTTCCACTTTCAAGGGGGAAAATTTCACCCATTTCTCATAAAGCAAAAGCCAAAGTGCAGCTTTGGCTCTTTGACCGATCCCTAAATATTCTCCTCCGTGTTTGCTTCCCATTGACCAGCTACATTCCTCACAGAGCCTTTACAAAGCCAGGAGTGCTTCATCTCCCGCATTCAGACCCTCAGTCTCTCCTCCTGGAGTCCTTGTCGCTGACATGGCTGGGGCTCCTGTGTCACCTCCCAGAGGCCTCTCCTGACCTTGCATTTAGGATTACACCTATTCCTACTACTCAGCCATCAAAAGAATGAAATCTTGCCATTTGCAGCCACAGTGGTGAACTAGAGGGTATTATGCTAAGTGAAGTAAGTCAGTCAGAGAAAGACAAAAACCATATAATTTCATTCATATGAGGAATTTAAGAAACAAAACAGATGAACATAGGGGAAAGGAAGGAAAAATAAGATGACAATTGAAGGGGAGGCAAACCATAAGAGATGCTGAACTCTAGGAAGTAAACAAGGGTTGCTGGAGGGCAGGTGGGTGGGAGCGTGGGATAATTGGCTGATGGGCATTAAGGCAGGCATTTGATGGAATGAGCACTGGGCATTGTATGCAACTGATGAATCACTAATTCTACCTCTGAAGCTAAAAAGAAAAGAGAGCTAAAAAAATAAAAGATTAGACTTATTCCTTCACCCCATCCCTCCCTGCTTTCTTTTTCCATTGTATCTGTCAAGCTCTAAATATTATAGAAGGTACTGATTTACTGTGCTTATGGTTTCTCTTTTCCTGCCTGATTGCATGTTCTACGAAGGCAGGATTTCTGTGTACTTTGCCACCATGGAATGCCCAGTGCCTAGACAAGAACCATCACTACATCCATATTTGAGGACCCACTGAACAGATCTAGTAGAATACACAGCAAAAGAAAAGGAGAGAGAATTCTCGTTTAGGGTTTAGGACATTCATTCAAACAGAACAAATAAGCTTCTTGCTTAACCAAAAATGACAGAGTTCAAAATGTGAAAATTCTCACACTGCCCCCTCTGACCTGTTGATGGGTCTTCCCGTGCACTCATTTTTCCTGCCTAATTCCCTGTAAATTCCTAAGCTAATTGCTTCCTTTTTTCAAGGGAAGCTTTAATCACAGCAGGCAATTCTAGGAACACTTCTACAGGAAAGGGAAATCAGTCACTTCTCTGTGTTTAACTATAAAAAATGTCTTTTTTTCCATTGGGCTTTTCCTGGGCTCCATTATCATGGACTGAGGCAATGCATCTGCGATCCAATATCTTCTTGCTGATTCTGCCAAGAATTAGTCATAAGTCAGTCAGCTTGCTCACTTAACACTTCTCCACCGCCTCTTCTCACGTCTACTCTGTGTTTAATTTTAGCAGATGGGCAAAGCAGCCGCTGGTTGTCTGGCCATCCCCAGACGGCTAAAAGGCACCGTGGGTAGACACAAAGAAGGAAGGAATAAGCTTAACTTGACAGTTAAAGAAACGAAGGTCCTACATCCTACCTTGCAACCTGTCCAGAGAATGTATTTTCCTGTTACGCCAGATAATATGCTGATAATTATCGAGATCTGAATATCAAAAGTTTTATGCAGAGGGAATAAACAATATATGTACTTTTATTTTTTTAAAAAAAGATTTTATTTATTTATTTGACAGAGAGAGAGAAAGATCACAAGGAGGCAGAGAGGCAGGCAGAGAGAGAGGGGGAAGCAGGCTCCCCGCTGAGCAGAGAGCCGGATGTGGGGCTCGATCTTAGGACCCCGAGATCATGACCCGAGCTGAAAGCAGAGGCTTCAACCCACTGAGCCACCCAGGC
>CM052800.1:63596507-63743010 GCA_028533885.1 Nasua narica | reverse complement strand
CCAGGCTGCATGGTCATCAGAGAAAAACGAGTCCGTCCTCCATTTAGGCAAAGGCAGGACACACTGTAGCTTGGTCAACAATAGTTGTACAATGGCTAGATGGATGGTTGTCAAGGTCATACATTTATGATCAGATTGGTCCACAGAGAATGAATTAGGAAGGAAATCCTTCCCTCTATATTTTTGAAGAGAACCCTGAATTATGGAGAAATTACATGGGAAAATATTCATAACCCAATTAAAAGGCATATGATGGTGTGACCAGTATGATCCATTTAGTCATTCAACAAATAAGTATTTATTGAGCACCTACATCATGCCAGCAGCACTCATCATATACCAATTGCAGATCAAGATGTGTTGTTTTGAATCTGGATGACTTTGCTGTCTGATCCCAGGGTGACTCCGTGTTCACAACATGTTTGCAAGTTTATGAGGACAATTTGAGTAGTCTTTGTAACTTACCCAACTGGATGAGAAGCTAATGTGTTAGGATATCATGTGCTGTGCCTACGCACTGTGGTTCAGCACATAAAGGTGTGGGCTATGGCATCAGACTATCAGGGTTCAAAATCTGGCTCCACTGACCCTATAATATTAGGTTAATTCCTTTATCTCTCTGAACCTCCATGTTCCCAACTGTAAAATGAGGATAATAATGCCGTGGGAAACAACGGCAGAAGGAAATGTAGATAAAATTAAATGTGCTTATAACCTGTAGCCCACTGACAAATAAATACTTGAGGCAGGAAGTTCCTAACTGTCTAAATGCGAATGCCTTATTAGAGAGAAAAACCACCTTAGTCTGACTATAGCAAGTCCTCCTGTATCCTGTGAGTCTTTAGCATATAAAAACCCTTTTGGAACTTCCCTTATCTTCACTTCCCCAAACCCCAAAGTGTATAATCAGTTGACCCTCACAATCCCAGAGCAGCAGCTCCTTCTGCCCAGGGGTACTGTCCCCATGCTTTAATAAAACCACCATTTTGCACCAAAGATGTCTTAAGAATTCTTTTTTGGCCATTGGCTCTGAACCCTACCAACCTCACCAAAACACTCCAAAAACTACATCAATAATAGCATTTACATGAGAGGATTTTTTCTCTAATTAAGAATTAGTGGGATAATATATATTGACCCTTGAACAATGCAGGTGTGGGGACACTTGAAAGAGGACTTCAGCTGCTCCATTTTGACTTTAACCTTTCTAGTTGGGTTCTTCTTTCTAGCTAGTCCCTTGGCTCAGGTGGAAGACCCTGAGAGCAAAGTATCCCCTTATGGGAACCAAAACTACCCCCTCAAGTAATAGGTAAATTTCCTTACTACCTACAGCCCATTGACAAGCCCTTGAAACAGGTAGGGTGACCTTCCTCTAGGGACTCAACTGCTTCAATGTTGATACTTTGTTGAAGGCAAAGGCAATCTTAGCCCAAGCCCAGGATCCTCTAAGTCTAATTTAACATATAAAAATTCCTTTGGAAACTTTATCTCTCCCCCTTCTCCCCCAAGATACAGGTTGGCAATCAACCCCCAAGCATATGACACTTCGATACACATCTGAAGGTTCTCATGACTCATGACTGAGTTTCTACTAAACAATAATAAATGATCTTTCCTAGTAATAGCTGGCCCCCTCAGGATCCTGGAAACCTGTTTCCAAAATACTTGGGAGGCTTACACTATCCCTAACCCCCTCCCAACTTGAAAGTATATAGTGGGCCACTCTTCATGACCCTATTGCAGCTTTTCTGCCCACGGGTCCTATCCCCATGCTTTAATAAAATCACCTTTTTGTACCAAAGACATATCAAAGATGTCTCAAGAATTCTTTCTTGGCTGTGGGCTTCAAGCCCTAACATCTTTCCTACATCAGTAGGGACTGCCCTCAGCCAGCAAGAACCCACCCATGATTCACTCCAAGACAATGAGAGATTTAACCTTTGCTGGTCACCTGCACACACCTACCTCCCTTTGCTCCACATTTTCCTTATATAAACCTGAAGGTATTTGTGGCCCTTCGGAGACAGTCTTTGATGCCCCAGTCCACTGTCTGCCAGTGTTGGTCTCACTGAACTAAACCCATTTCTTGTTTTACCACTATTGTCTCTCTGCCTTTGGATTTTGTCGGTGGTGAGCAGCCAAACCTGCTTTGGTCCCTGTTTGGGACCCCCAGAGCCAGGTGCTCTGCGCACAACCTACACACTGACCCCCAGCATAGCTGAACATCCATGTAAAACTTTAGACTCCCCCAAAACTTTACTACTGACAGCCTACTGTGGTCTGGAAGCCTTACCAAAGACATGGTTGAGTAACATGTATTTGTATATGTTTTACATACTGTAGTCTTATAATAGCATAAGCTAGAGAAAAGAAAATGATATTAAGACAATGATAAGGAAGAGGAGACACATTTACAGTACTGTACTGCATTAAAAAAGAAAAAAATCCACATACAGTGGACCTGTACAGTCCAAACCTGTGTTGTTCCAGGGTCATCGGATCGGTAAAGGGAATGACTAGTATGATGCCTGGTGATGACAAACAATATCACCCAATAGATGTGAACTATTATTATTATTGTTTCGCCCTTGTGTTGCTCTATAAAGAAGGAGCAAATTAAAATGCAGCAAGCCAGAACCAGGCCTGAGAAGAAAATCAAAGGTGCCGGGAAACAACTTGTAAGGCGTCTCCTGGACAAGGGAGAACTTTATTTATTTATTTATTTTTAAATTTTTTTAAAAGATTTTTTATTTATTTATTAGAGAGAGAGACTGAGAATGAGAGGGGAGAAGGTCAGAGGGAGAAGCAGACTTCCCGCAGAGCCGGGAGTCCGATATGGGACTCGATCCCGGGACTCTGGGATCATGACCTGAGCCGAAGGCAGTCGCTTAACCAACTGAGCCACCCAGGCGCCCCAAGAGAGAACTTTAATAGAGAAACTCTCCTGTGAGGGTTTTTTGAGGGGGTGTTATTGTTTTGTATGTTTAGGTTTGGCCTTATCACGGGATATGGGTTTGAAACCACATGTTTAATAGAAAGTAGTCCTCTTAGGGATGACTTACATGCAGAGGAGATGACCATCCACATCCCAGAGAAACTTAATAAGGTCTCCATGGTCACGTAGAGCTTCCTTGAGGAACACCCATTCTAACTCAGTCACACAAACACTGCTCTCTGTTCCAGGGGAACGGATTGCCTTGGAGATCCTGTCAGTGTACAACGAAATTCATTTTCATTTCTTCAACTTAGGTTTATTGAATATTTATTCAGTGTCAGATGCGAGGGGCCTGAGGATACTGCGTTAAGAGGGAAAACCAATTCAGTCTGCCCCACCCTGACCTCATGGACTTCAGTAGAGAGAAGGAGACATTCATCAAGTGATCACCAAAATAAACGCAAAAATATAATAAGTGTTATTAAGGAAAGTTATATGTTGCTATGATATCGTGTAATAGAAGGACTTATCTGCTTAATGAGATCATACACGCTTCCTGGAGGAAATGACGCCAGCTGACAATGGGAAGGGTCAGTGCTCTGAAGAGAGTAAACACATTGTGCAAAGGTACATGGTGGAAGGAAGAAGGACACCTTTGAAGAAAAACCATCAGTGTGTTTGAAGGAGCTAAGATATGCTAATAAGAGCTAACATTTGTTGAGTACTTAAATTCTAAGCACTTTACACTAACTCTCACAATAATCCTATGAGGAAGATACTATTATCACTCTCATTTTTATAGATGAAGAAACTGAAGGACAGAGAAGTTAAGTAACTTATTCAAGATTATACAGTTAGCAGGAGATGGAAAGATTAGTTTGGAGAAGTAGGATAGGACCAAACCATGCAGAAATTCATAAGCCAAGTTAAAATTTTTGATTTTCATAAAAAAGAAAAAGGAGTTTACTGAAGTATTAGTGAAAAAGGAAAGCTCTGTGTGCGTGAGTGCATGTGTATTAACATGAATATATTTGCATTTGAAAAGAGTTACTTGAGCTGTAGCAGGAGAACTGGTTGAATGAATGGGAAGAGTGGATACTGAGACACTGAGGTTCCCTGGACAACAGCAAGAGGTGGTGACAGCGGGACCAGGGAGGTGGCCCCGGAGAAGGGCAGAGTGGATGTGTTTGAGATATATTTTGGAGAGAAGGTAGATGAGGAGTGATGAGAGGATGAGGGGATGTGTCCGGGGTGCTCTGCAGGCATCTGGCTTGTGTAACTGAATGGACGATGGTGTCACTTTATGATGCAGAGAATACAGGAAGGGGAGCCAACTTGGGCATGGGAAGAAGGTCGTGACTTCCAGGTATTTCTTGAGACATCTCCCCTTGGTAACATCAGGAAGATGGTTGTTTGCGTGGGGCTGGAGCTCAGTAAGGTCTGGGTTAAAGATTAAATTAGGGGGGGCGCCTGGGTGGCTCAGTGGCTTCAAGCCTCTGCCCAGGTCCTGGGATCGAGCCCCACATTGGGTTCTCTGCTCAGCAGGGAGCCTGCTTCCTCCCCTCCCTCAGTCTGCCTCTCTGCCTACTTATGTTCTCTCTCTCTCTGTGTCAAATAAACAAATAATCTTTTTTAAAAAGATTAAATTAGGGAGTCATCTATGACAGTGAGGGAGCAGAAGGTGAGCTGAGGACAAAACAGAAGCTGACACCCCTCAACCAATACCACCACTCCCCCCTCACCTCCCCCAGGTAGGATCTGTGTGACATTCCTCAGGCACTCCCGGGTGCCCTAAAGCTAGGGGGAGGAAAAACAAAGGCTCAATTATAAAAACTACAGTCCTGCAGGACAGAAGTCTCCCTCAGTTTACAAATGCTTTAGTGATTTGTAAGAAAAAAGAAAGGCATTCTTATCAATGACCTAACTTCCAGAAGGAAACTCCTGTCTTAATGTTAATGCTTTGCTAGAGGGAAAAACAACCTTAACTTGACAATGGCAAGGCCTCCAGGATCTGGTAGGTGCTCCTTAGCATATGAAAGTTCTTTTGAAAACCTTCCTTTTCCTCACCTCCCCCCAACTCCCAAGTACATAATCAACCACCCCCTCCCCCAACCCGGGGTGCAGCTGCTTTTTTGGTCCAGGGGTTCGTCCCCGTGCTTTCATAAAGTCCCCTATTTGCACCAACGACGTCTCAAGGATTCTTTCTTGGTCATTGGCCCCAGACCTCACCACCATTGAAAAATTACATCAACAGTGGTAACTGCAGACATGGAACGGAGGAGAGCAGTCAGGAGAAAGGATTGCTCAATACGTAGTGAGGAAGCCCAAGTTTCTCTTGGCTTTGATTCAGCCTTCATGTCTTTTTTTTTTACTTCCTGATCCACACCCTCTCTGTGAGAGCAAAACACGTCCAACTGAAAGTCAGAAGGAGAAATGTGTCAAGAAAATGACAGAATGATTTGAGTTGACCCTTGGTCGCCTTCACTTGTTTCTTTTGATCAAGTTCGAAGCATTCCTTCCACAAGGAAATAATTAACCCAATAATTCTGCTTAACCCACTTGGTATCTCCTTACTACTCAAAAAGCATTTTCTCTAGGAAATGGAAACTTAGACTAAGCACAGCCAGAAAGTAACTTGCCAAATAATGCTACCAAAGGCGTGGAAGAATTATTTCAGTTTCTACGTGAGCTTGTCTTACAGGTATCGAAGAACTTGAGCACTCAGAAAGGCCGACTCTTTATTTTAAAAATGTTTTAATTATCAGAGTTCTTTTTTAAGATTTTATTTACTTATTTGTCAGAGAGAGAGAGAGAGAGAGAGCATGCACAAGCAGGGAGAGTGGAAGGCAGAGGGAGAGGCAGGCTCCCCGTCGAGCAAGGAGCCCAGCGCAGGACTGATCCCAGGACCCGGGGATCAAGACCTGAGCTGAAGGCAGGCACTTAACTGAGAGCCACAAGGGTGTCCCCAGAGTTCTTATTTCATCCATAGCTTGCTTGATATTGAGCATACACTAAGGGAAAATACACATCTAGCTGTTATACCATCTATTCATGCTATTATTTTTTAATAGAGAATTTAAAAAAATATTTTATTTTTAAGTAATGTCTACACCCAGAGTGGGGCTTGAACTCACAACCCCGAGATCAAAAGTTGCAGGCTTTGCTGACTAAGTCAGCCAGGTGCCCAGATTCACGTTATTGTTAAAATAGCTCGGTGGGGCACGTGAATGGCTCAGTCAGTTGACCGTCCCACACTTGATTTCTGCTCAGGGCATGATCTCACAGTTGTGAGATAGAGCGCTGCATTGGGCAGTGGGGAGTGCATTGAGATTCTCTCTCTCCCTCTGCCCCTCTCCTGGCTCTCTCTCTCAAATAAAAATAAAAATAAAAATAAAATAAAATAGCTCTGGCACAGATATATCTAACATGAGAGTTTTCATGAGATAAAAATCTGAACTTTAGGGGTGCCTCAGTAGCTTAAACATCTGCCTTCTGCTCAGGTCATAACCCAGGGGTCCTTGGATCAAGCCCTGTGTGGGGCTTCCCGCTCAGTGGTGAGCCTGCTTCTCTCTCTCCTGTCCTTCCCCCACTGCTCATGCTCTCTCTCTCTCTCAATAAATAAATACAATCTTTAAAAAAAAAACTTTAAAAAACCTGAACTTTAAAGGAAAGCATAACATAAACTCTCAGTTCATAAGCCAGTGAAGATGAACTTTACCACCTAAGTTCAATAGCGAAGTTTCTTTCTCCTTCTGACGGGGATTATGGAGTACCTGAGCAGTGCATTGTCGAGTACAAAGAGGTGAGCAGGGGGAGCCATGCCAGGATTTTCTGGACCATTTAACCATCAGTATCAACAAAGCGAATAGTTACTACTCCAGTTTTGTGCCAGTCTGGATTGCCTTTGTTAAGTGTATACAGAGTGAGTCAGATACCCAGCAGGAAACAGATGGCACATTCAAATAAAAATAGTCCAAATAGTTTGATTAAACGGACCATTTTCAGAAGTGTGGGAAGGGTAGAGGAAAGCAACCAAGCCAGGGCAGTATCCTGGGGCTGTTATCCCTAGACCTGAAGGAACACAGGGAGGTATGGTTAACCAAAGCCAGAAAGAGTAATTCAAAAACCTTTCATGGAGACTTTGAGAGGAGCTGTGATCCCTGAGGAAAAAGGGCAACCTGTTATAAGTCACCCGGCAATAAGCTCACTTCCCTCTCCTCTCTCCTGGTTGGGGCCCATCAGCTAAGCACTGACGTGGTCCTTTCAGGTCAGCTTCCTGAGTCAGATGGCAGAGGGAAGAGGGTGCGGAGGAACTGAAGGGATAAACAGAAGAGAGTGAGCACAAAGAGGAAGGCTGGCAAATAAATAACTAAAATCAGTAGATAGAAGGTGCTAGAGTGGGGATGGGGTGATAGCAATGGTTTCATATCAGGAAACTGGAGAGGGTAGCTCAAAGAATTTTACATTATGTTTTCTTGAAAGATTTTATGTATTTATTTGAGCGTGAGCAGGGGAGGGACAGAGGGAGAAGCAGGCTCCTCACTGAGCAGGGAGCCAGATGCAGGGCTCAATCCCAGGACCCTGAGATCATGACCTGGGCTGAAGGCAGATGCTTCACCATCTGAGCCACCCAGGTGTCCCTTTATATTAGTTTATGTCTCCATAAGGAATATGGCAACAGCAATTCTAACACCAGGGGGGAAGTGATCATACTAAAGTTGAATTACTATCCCATGGAAATTTTACAGAAATTAGGCAGAACTGAGTTGATTCCAAGGTCCCTTTCAGACTTGTGTACTATAATCCTACATTTGTTGAACAGAAAGTGAAGTAAAGTTAATGTCTTACCTAAGCTGCTGAGATAAAAACCTGTGTTTTCTTTCTTTTTAGTAAGGTGAATCACTGAAAAGCCATTACCAAACTGAAAAATCTGTATACTCAAAAATATTCATCACAGCAAAGAGCAAATGCTGGAACAAAGTTTATTTCTAACAGTTAGGGAATAGTTAAGGAAATTATAATATGTTTGTTCAGTGCAATGTTATGTGGAAGCAAATAATTATAAATACAAAGAATTATGAAACAACATGGAAAATGCATATGAAGTGACATCAGGTAAAAAAAAAAGTAGAATTTGAAATTTTATATATACTCTGCTGGTAATTTTTTTTTTTAATTTTTTATTAACGTATAATGTATTATTTGCCCCAGGGTACATGTCTGTGAATCATCAGGCTTACACATTTCACAGCATTTGCCATAGCACATACCCTCCCCAAAGTCCATATCCCTACCCCCCCACCTCCCAGCAACCCTTAGTTTGTTTTGTGAGTTTAGGAGTCTCTTATGGTTTGTCTCCTTCCCCATCCCATCTTGTTTCATTTCTCTTCCCCACCCCCCCATAACCCACTGCCCTGCCTCTCAAATTCTTCATATCAGAGCGATCATGTGATAATTGTCTTTCTCTGACTGACTTATTTCGCTTTCTGCTGGTAATTTTTTTTTTAAGATTTTATTTATTTATTTTAACAGAGAGAGAACACAAGCAGGCAGAGAGGCAGGCAGAGGCAGAGAGAGGAGCAGGCTCCCTGCCGAGCAAGGAGCCTGATGCGGGGACTCGATCCCAAGATGCTGAGCCAAAGGCAGCTGCTCAATCAACTGAGCCACCCAGGCGTCCCTCTGCTGGTAATTTTTTAAAAAATATTCTATTTATTCATTTGACAAGGAGAGAGCACAAGTTGGGGGAGCTACAGAGGGAGAGAGAGGAGCAGACTCCTTGCTGAGCAGAGAGCCCAATGGGAGCTCTACCACAGGACCCTGGATCATGACCTGAGCTGAAGGCAGATGCTTAACTGATTGAGCCACCCAGGTGCCCCATAATTTCTATTTATTTGTTTGTTTGTTTGTTTGTTTGTTTGAGAGAGAGAGAGAGAGAGCATGCGTAGGTGCACAAACAGGCGGAGGGGTAGAGGGAGAGGGAGTCCCAAATGGGGCTCCATTCCAGGACCTTGCGATCATGATACAACAGGCCTCCCAGGTGCACCCTCCCTCCCAGTGTTCTGATACCCTTGTTTTTAACTGTTGTGGCTTTCTGAATTAAAGCAGCTGAATTTGATACAAGTTCAGTGTTGTGAAAAAAGACTCGAATCTGTTAAAAAACAAAAGACTCGAATCTGTTAAAAAAAACAAAATTCCACGGAGGTAATTTGAAGATCTAAAGGGTTTACTAAATTGAGGCCGATAGAGACCCGGGGCCCCAGCCCCTTCTTGTCAGTTGGAAGAAAAGATCAAAGGGCATTTGGTTAAGAAAAGAAACAGCCCCCCCCCCCATGATTTAGCACTCTCCTTAGATTTAGCACTCTCCCGAGACTTTCCATATAGATTATACTCCCACGTAAAAGGGACCCAATCGGCCCTGAGAGACCTTGAAAAACATCCCGATACCATCCCCCATCACCCGTAACCACAAAAACTCACCCCTAACCCTGTGGGTTACTCAGTCTTTGGGAGTCATCCCGTTGAGCCTGCTGGCGTCAATAAAGCTGGTTCTCTCCTGTGCTCTGTGTGCCGCTTGAGTTTCCTCGGTTGCTTCAGTTTTCTGCAACAAAATGATTCATGAATTGGGCAGCATCCATCTCATCTAGCAAGTACAGGGGAGCTCCTTTGGGCCAAACAGCAGAAATGTTTTGTTTTTTAAAGATTTTATTTATTTATTTGACAGAGAGAGAGATCACAAGTAGGCAGAGAGGCAGGCAGACAGAGAGGGGGAAGCAGGCTCCCCGCTGAGTGGAGAGCTGGATGTGGGGCTGATCCCAGGACCCTGAGACCATGACCTGAGCTGAAGGCAGAGGCTTTAACCCACTGAGCCATCCAGGTGCCCCCAAGAGAAATGTTTTTAAAGACCGAGAAAGGGCACACACATACAAAAAAGAAAGGAATTTATTAGGAAGGAATGCATTGTTTAGGGGCACTTTAGGCACTCTCTGCCTACTTGTGATCTCTCTCTGTCAAATAAATTAAAAAAAAAAAAAAAAAGGAATGCATTGTTTAGGCAAGGCTCCCCTCCTAAATGGAGCAGAAGGAACATATCAGTCCGTTTCCAGGTATTGACCAGGAAATTCTATGCTCACTGGTTAAATAGAGGTTACATTCCTGTGGGACTGACACTGCAGGTAGGTTAGGTATTAACTTTTGGTTTACTGACTTGGGGCTTTACCCTAAGTCATGCTGTTTGGCACTGTGGTTTTCTTTTTAACACACGTCAAATATTTAAATATTTGACAATATTTAAAAATTATGGAATACTGAAATTTTTCTACCTCTCGATCTGAATAAGGTTGCCTGGGTGTACATATAACAAAAAATCATTGCATTGTGTATTTATGATTAATGTAATGTATGCTTATTTATACGTGTGTGTATAACCTCATTAAAAGAGTTTTTAAAATTGTAAACCACAACACATTGTCTAAAGTACCCTGGAGAAATGAGATTGACTATAACTTTACATTTACCACTTACATTTTATCAGTACAACACAGTGTGATATTCCTGATTTTTAATCCCAAAGACAAAAGGTTCTTTAGCATTCCTCTTTATCAAAGCTTCTTTACTAGAAAACCCTCTTCTCTGGATACAGAATCCTGCTATCTTTTTTTTTTTTTAAGATTTTATTTATTTATTTGACACAGAGAGAGAGATCACAAATAGGCAGAGAGGCAGGCAGAGAGAGAGGAGGAAGCAGGCTCCCCACTGAGCAGAGATCCGGATGCGGTGCTCAATCCCAGGACCCGAGATCATGACCTGAGCCGAAGGCAGAGGCTTCAACCCACTGAGCCACCCAGGCGCCCCCAGTACCCTGCTATCTTGATGGACAACTTGGAAGGCAGTGATGACAGGAAGACAGTAAGCAAGCCTTTGACACACCTGGTTCTTAACAATAGCAGTAGAAATAAAGAGAGTAAATGTAGATGGAGACTGGAAGAAAACTCTTATTTGAAAACACAAGACACATGGGCTCTAATCATAGTAGCACTAGTCATTTTCACAGTACTTTCTATTTGCAAATTCTTTACAATGGGAACATCTGGTACCAAGATGACCATCATTTGATTCACAAAAAGTAGAGATGCAATGAAGTAAAATACTTGTCAGAAATTAGCAATTGAAGCCAGAGCTAGAACAGGTTTTGTTTGTTTTGTTTTTTTAAAGATTTTATTTATTTATTTGACAGAGAGAGACACAGTGAGAGAGGGAGCATAGGCAGGGGGAGAGGGAGAGGGAGATGCAGGCTTCCTGCCAAGCAGAGAGCTGGATGTGGGGCTCGATCCCAGGACCCTGGGACCATGACCTGAGCCAAAGGCGGACGCCCAACAACTGAGCCACCCAAGTACCCCAGCACGAGAGTTTTTGAAATGTAATCCTGAGATTCAGGTGTACTAGCTCTTCTGAGCATCTTTAAAAGGCTGGGTCTCAAGAATGTCAGAGTTCTTAAAAAAAAGCCTTTTCATTTAAGGTTCGGGGCTTTGGAGGTCCATTATAATGTTTTAGTCATTACTAGAGAAAGTATGTCTGATATCTCAGCTTATGGGTAGCAATCTCTTCCAAAGGCTGCTTACCTGGAGATATTTCCAGGTGAACAAGTATGTTCTAATAATGCAAGCAAAATGTGAATTTTAGGAATTGTTTTCATGTAGAGCATAATGTATTTTCTCTGACCTGGAATAGAATCCATTTGGAGATGCAACATGTTTTCTCATAAAATGAGAAGTAGCGTATCTTTCCCACTGTACCTGTGACCTGGCTTCCAGTGTAGACATGAGACATTTTTTACTGTGAGCTTTTAAAGCAAGTCATTTACTTTCCCATATTTCTCATTATTCATCATTATCACACAAATGTTTGAAAATATTAATTAATAATATTGTTTGAAGACTCTAAATATGTCGATGCCAATTTCTCTCTCTGATTTCTCTCTGGCTTTATGGAGAAATTATTGACATATAACCCATGCAAGTTTAAGGTACACAATGTGATGATTTTTTTTTTTTTTAGAATAACAAAAAATATTTTACTAAGACCTAAGATTTACAGAAGTTTCCAGACCAGCCATACAAAATGGTCACAAGTTTTTTCTTGAAGGAACGATTCTACACTTGACTGCAAAGTCAACAATGTTATTAGTGAGGGCTGTGGGGTTTGTTTAATGCTCCCATTTTGGTTCAAACAATCAAGCTTGTCCATCTACAGCGTCCGAATAAAGTTAGGCTTGACTAGAGAGCATATTCTTTTTTTTTTTTTTTAAAGATTTTATTTATTTATTAGGAAAGAGAGAGAGTGAGAGAGAGAAGGTCAGAGTGAGAAGCAGACTCCCCATGGAGCTGGAAGCCCGATGTGGGACTCGATCCCGGGACTCCGGGATCATGACCTGAGCCGAAGGCAGTCGCTCAACCAACTGCGCCACCCAGGGGCCCTAGAGAGCATATTCTAAAGAACTGGTTAGCTGCTTTTAACCAGTGCAATTAGGGCACCATAAAAAGGGGGAAAGAAGCCCATAAAATTAAAATGAAACTACCTCTCCAACTAAACACACAAACAAACAAACAAACAAATAAATAAATAGAAACACCCACACCTCTGCAGCTGACCCTGAGAACCACCTTCACTCACAGTGCTTTATACTTAAACCAGGATGGGGGAAATGAACAAAGGTAGAACGAGGCCACTGCTTTTGAACGTTTCACGACAATCCAGATGATATTTCCAGCCTCAGCTCCCGCTTTACGGCAGTGAATCAGGACAAGACACAGATTTGCTAACGTGCATTTAATCACCAAAGGACAAAAGTCTGGGCTTTCATTCTGTAATGTTTCTGAGACTGTGTTCGTTAAATGCAAATAAAAAAGGAAGAAGTCTTGGCAGAACAGGAGAAGTGAGGCACACTTGATGATCAGATTGATTCTAAATATTATTCATGGCATATAGCCTGGTCCATGCTCCAGCTGTTTCTACGGCTTGGACTTCCTTGGTCTTCCACTGCTCTGCTCCATCATTTGCTAATGCATCATCTGGATTGGGAGCATTTAACAAAGCCTGTGCAGATCTACAGTGCTGGGGGCCCTTTACCTTTCGAAATATCTAAACATATTCTTCCCAACTTGTCTACATTAGGATGATAAATTTCAGTCATGAAATGTGCTTTAGGCGCTTCCTTGGGTAGTCTTCTGGAAGGAATGGTTCAAGTTTAAAAGTCCCTCCCTCAAAGGTGGAATCCTGAGGCCCGGTCTGAAAGGAACAGGTATTGCTCTCATCTGGTTCTGCTTTAATGCTAGGAACTGCTTCTGCCAGCAAATGCTGAGTTTCCTTGATAATTCTACAGGGCAGCCCGGCCATCTTGTCAGATCCCGAGTTCTGCCTCTGGTCTCAACAAAGTGGTGAAAAAATATATATATTTGCATAATATAATATATTTATATATGTTTTATATTACATATATTTTATATAAATCACAAAATATGGTTAGATAATACTTCCATACCTTCATATAATTACCTTTTGTGTGGCGTGTGGTCCCTGATTTCCTTTTAAAATAAAGGCATCACTTAACATGTACAGAACTATACAGTTATACAATTTAAAATATCTTTTCACTGGGGTGCCTGGATGATTCAGCTGGTTAGGTGTCTGCTTTTGGCTCAGGTCATGATCTCCTGGGTCCTGGGCTCCAGCCTTGAATCTGGAGCCTCAGCCTCGGGCTCCCTGCTCAGTGGGGAGTCTGCTTCTCTCTCTCACCCTCTGCCCCTGCCCCTGCTCCTTTGCTCTCTTGCTCACTCCCTCTCTCTCAAATAAATAAGTAAAATCTTTAAAATAAAGTAAAATAATCTTTTCACCACATGAATAGTTAAAATAAAATTTGATATCTATAGTTCTAATAAGGCCACATATTTTCAGAGAGTTAGCAATGAAAAAAATCCAGTTGTTCTCTTCCCTAATAGACAGTCTGTCATTTGACATTTGAGGACAGTCTGTGGTTTTCCCCGAAAAGATAACTGTTGTTTTCAGGGGAGGGAAGTTCCCCTCACTGCTATCCTGTTACCTCCTAAAGTCATGAGCTTCAAACTTTAATGCTGGGTTGCTTGTGAAGGATAATAATATGCCACCCCCAAATATACCTGTAGGAGTTTGGGACATGTCACCCCAAAATATGCCACTTTGGCATAATTCTTTTGGGATGTAGGCACTTGAAGACAGCAAATGCGGGGAAATGTAGTTAAAGACTTTCTCTCAACTCTCCTTATCTGTCTAAAGACAGGCTTCAAAAGGGACTCAATTGTTATAAATCTCCTTGGGAGTTTCACCACCCAGGAAGGATGGACTGTGCTCACAGGAGAGGAGACTAAACGTTGACACCACACCCAGACATACGTTGTCATAAATGATCATACCTTACATCTTCTAAAGGCCCACTCATCTTTGCTAAAAATAATTTGCTCTCTCCTCTAAAGTCTGCATCTCCCCTCCTCTTTCCTATTAAAATGGTAGGTAAGCCTAAATTCTAAAGCTAGCTCTGTGGGTTATTCATTTTTCTCTGGAATTGCCAGGTTATATATGAGATATGCACGTTAGTAACCTTCTGTTTGTTTTTCTCTTGTTAATCCATCTCTTATACAGTGGTCTCAGCTAGGAATCCAGGAGGGCAGGGGGAAAATTCGTTTTTCTTCCCACACTTGTTACAATGCTGATTCCTGGCCCGACTCCCCAAAGGATCTCATCTGGTAAGTCTGAGTGGGACCCAGGAATATGCATTCTTAAAACATCCTGAGAGATTCTGAGGCAGGTGGTCCTTAGATTACCCTTTTCCAAACCTAACTTTTGGTTTTTATAGGAGGGCCTGTATCCTTAATTAATAAGTCATCACCTAAGGATGATAAGTAAAATTACCCAAAGACACACACAAACACGCACTCATACTTGAGCAAATTTTACACTGATAAACCCCTAAGATTGAGGTTGAGCAGAATGCAGGACATATGTAGGAGAATCTCATGCTTCTGAGCCCTATTCTAACCAAATGCAAAGCCATGCTTTTGGGCTACATGGTCACCTTGTCCCTCAGTGTAGCACTGGGGCAAGAGGAGGCTACAATTCCTCATTTGTAAACGTTTCATTCCACAAGAAACAATGGTTTAGTAGAATTAAAAAAAAAAAAAGATTCTTTAAAGATTCAAAGATTCTTAGAATTCTTTTTTCTTTTCTTTTTAAGATTTTATTTATGGGGGCGGGGGGAGTGAGCACCAGAAGGAATAGAGAGCACCAGAGGGAGGAGAGGCAGAGGGAGGAGAGGCAGAGGGAGGAGAACCAGACTCCCTGCTGTAGGGAGTAGGGAGCCCAAACTGGGGCTGGAGCCCAGGATCCTGAGATCAAGACCTGAGTCAAAGGCAGACACTTAACCTACTGAGCCACCCAGGTGCCCCAGATTCTTAGAATTATTAAAAAAGTTTCTAAAAACTTCATGTTCTCTGGGAGGAGACCTTTGTAAAGGCCAATATTTGAATCCTGACCCCCACTATCTACTGGTTCTATTGATCCTTGGGCTCTACAATTGTGTCCCCAGGAATGGGAAGCTCAGGAAGTCCTAAAGCAGCTTTGTGGTACCTCTGATGGCCCTCATCACTAGAATTCTCTATTGCGGAAGAACTGCAGTCTAAATTTATTGGCCTCCTTTTTGCCCTGGTTCCCACCCCCTGCAAGTATTTAAAGACAGTTTTGTTTTCTATTCCAAATCTTCCTGTCCCAAGATAACTTCCAGGCTCCTTCAATTGTTCTTTGTTTTTCCTATTTTCAACCCTTCACTCTTAGTCGCCAGCTTTTGAATACTTTACCAAGTATTCCATGTCTATGTCTATATGCCTCATAGAATGGAAGATAAGGCAACAAGATTGATGAGCAGATGTCCTAAATGTAGTTATTGATTTGCTGCAGCTTTCTTAGAGAAAGTATGGGGAAAGAAAGGAGTTTCTCCTGATTTATATAACTCTCATCATTCATTATTCATCCATTCATTCAATAATTGTATGTCAAGTACCTACTCTGTGCAAAGCACTGGGCGGGGTGTTGGAGATTACAAAACAAACAAACAAACAAACAAACAAAAAAGACAAAAGGAACTCCACTTGGGAAAGCAGGTAAGAAACAATTATAAAGAATAAAGGGGGCTGGAGAAAGGGTAAGCATAGAAACTAAAAGAGATCCTCTTAACCTGGAATGTTAGGAAGTGTGAGAGTCTGGGAAAAGATGACATCTAGAATATTCTCGTCTAAATTGGCTTAGCACTCAAGTCATACTCAGAAGTATATAAAGGCTGCTCTCATAGAGGAATTTAAATCACACCCGTGCAAATGAAATAAAGAAGTCTGAACAGGCCTGGGCATTGTTGTGAAATTATGTTTATCATATTTAGCATTGGCAGAGAGAGTTAGGGAAAGTCCAAGACTCAAAGTTGTTCACTCACAATATCAGGTGGTGGAGAGCAATATAAAAGATGTAACAGGACTCCTGCTGTAAGCAAGACAAAACCAGTTCAATTTAGTTTAAATTAGAAAGATGATTAATTGGCTTAATATCTGCAAGTAGAAGGAATAAACTACAGGAAAGCCTTTATCCAGGCATTCAAATGATGTCTTCAGGATATTGTCTTTCTCATCAATCTCTAGGCTTGATGAGATAGAAGCCTTTCCTTTTTCAGTGGCTTCGTGGTCAGGCAGCCCTGTGTTGACTTCAAGCTATATGATTCCAGCTTAACAACCCCAAGAGAAAGAGTTTACCACAATGCTAGGATTGACCCCCTTGTCTCAGCTTGGGTTGTATGCACGCCTCTGAACAAATCATTGTGGCCAGGAGAACTCGTTACACTTTGAAGGCTGGTCTGGATAACATTCCCACTTCTGGAACCGGGGAGTAGATTTATCTCTATCTGGACCACATAGTGTAATACTTGGAAGAAGTAGTTTCTTCAGGGAAACAAAGAAAATGAGATGCTTTCAGCAGAAGTAGGACTAGACACTGGCCGTTCAAAAACAAAGACACAAAAAACCGGTTGTCTGAATCATAGAGACGAGGAGAAAATACATTCACATGTTTGGTATACAGTCAATCGAGCTGCTCAATTCAGGATTTATTGAGTTATGAGCACGAGATGCTGCAAAAGATGCTAAAATAAGCCAGACATAGTCCCTACCCTTTAGGAGAAATTGCCTAGAACTTTGCTTTCAAACTTGAGTGTGCATAAGATCCCTTGGGGACATTGTTTAAAATGCAGGATCTGGGCCCTCTTCCAGACTTTTATTTATTTATTTATTTTAAAGATTTTATTTATTTATTAGAGAGAGAGAGACTGAGAATGAGAGGGGAGAAGGTCAGAGGGAGAAGCAGACTTCCCACAGAGCTGGGAGTCCGATATGGGACTCGATCCCGGGACTCCAGGATCATGACCTGAGCCGAAGGCAGTCGCCCAACCAACTGAGCCACCCAGGCGCCCCTCTTCCAGACTTTTAAATGAATTTCCAGTATTGGGGTCTGAGGATCATCATTGTTTTAAAGCAGGTGATTCTAATAGAAGTAATCCCTGTATAACACTTTAAGAAACAGGTGTCTAGATGGCGTTAATAAACATACACACAAAAAAATGATAATGCGAGGCAGAAGTGAAAATATTTGAGAGTTTCAAATTGTGTGTTTTAAGAGTTTAGTTTCTATTATGAGAGATTAATGAAGATTTGGCGGACATGGTGATATATATTCTGGGTTTCAATAGCAGATGAAAGAGCAAAATATTTGAAGTGAAAGAAATAGTGTGAGCCAAAGCACAGACACTTAGGCTGCCCAGGAACGATAAGAATTGCATTCTTGGTCAGGTGCCTGGCTGGTTAAGTTGGAAGAGCGTGTGATTCTTGATCTCGGGGTGGAGAGTTTGAATCCCATGCTGGGTGTAGAGATTATTAAAATAAATAAATAAATGAAAAAGAATAGCATTCTTGGTTAAAAAGGTTATAAAAGTAACTTAATGCCACTGAATTGTACACTTAAAAATGACTGAATGGGGGCGCCTGGCTGGCTCAGTTGGTTATGCATCTGTCTTTGGCTCGGGTCATGACCTCAGGGTCCTGGGATGGAGCTCTGCATCAGGCTCCCTGCTCCCAGGCTCAGCGGGGAGTTTGCTTCTCCCTCTGCCTCTGCCTCTGCCCCTCCCCCTGCTTATATTCTCTCGTCCTCTCATTCTC
Organism: Nasua narica; assembly: GCA_028533885.1. Classification (NCBI taxonomy): domain Eukaryota; kingdom Metazoa; phylum Chordata; class Mammalia; order Carnivora; family Procyonidae; genus Nasua; species Nasua narica. The sequence goes on along the minus strand of CM052800.1, from coordinate 63,724,797 downwards.
TTTGTCAAATAAATAAATAAAATCTTTTAGAAAATGATTAAATGGCAATTTTTGTTACATATATTTTACCACAGTTTTTTTTTTTTTTAAAGTAAGTTAAGACCAACTGGTGGAGGAGTTTTATCTGTATTGTAGAAAGCTGGCTTGAGTCTGGAAATCCCTGATAGTTGGAATCCTCTCAACATTTAAAATGTGGCAAAGGTTCTGGGTCACAGCGTTTATCAGCAGGAATGATACACAAATATTTGCTCCCTTTGGCACAGTCATCAGAAATGACGTGGGGCCCTGGCCCGCTGGGCAGGATTCTCCTGCAGTGCCAGGGAGCTGAACGCCTTCCCACAGGGCTCCCAGGGCAGGAGCTGGGCAGCCAGGGCCGTGGAAAGGTACTGGAGGGCTCAGGGGAGCAGCTGCCTTACCCCCTGAATTGGAAGTATTTTAATCTCTTTAGCACTGATATGAGTGTATCGGTATAAAATGACTGAACACCCACAGCAGTCATGGACGTTGTGGGCATTGTGTTCCACATAGCACTGACTCAGCTGCAGGAAAGGTATAAAGGAGGCTAGATTTGCCTTTTCCTATCACCTCTCACAGAAATTTATTTCCTCCGCTAAAAGCGCAACTTTCCTTCTCTCCAAACCTTCTGCCTTCAAATCACCTCATATACACACCTCGAGGTTCCCAGTTCCAACAAGTATACTCTGATTTCCTTCCTTCAACAGCATAAGCGGAATGTGTTCCAAGTTTTTCCCTATGTTCCCAAGCCAGTCCTCCAGCGTTTCCTTTACACACCCGCGCAAGCTCATTCCCTTACATCAGCTTTCCTGACAACCCGCCAAAGAAACTGAACTGATAAATTTATGTGAAGATGATCTGCACTTTTAGTAAAGATATATGGAGCATCTGTGGTCCAGAGTGGTGAGCAAATCCGTGTTGCTCTAATTTCCATGAGAAGGTGGGTGGGGTAGGAACTTTTTTTGAGAATGGGTCATGTCTGACATCTCTCAGGTGATGCTCTGAGGATTTCCACTCACGGATGACATTTGGTACAGCTACCCATCAAATACGTTTGCCTGAAGGAGGCAGGATGACTAAGTAAAATAACATCCACCAAGAATATCAAAACTCTGACGATTAACAGGTTCATTTTGCTAACATGATCTCAAACGTGTCCGGGTGTGCTCTTCTCAAAACCCTTTCCCTTCCCACAAACTTTCCTAGAGAGCAGTGAAACAATGGGATTAAAAAGATGAAGTGAGTAAATGAAATGAGGTATCCTGAATTGGATCCTGGGAAAAGGATATTAATGGGAAAACTAATAAAATCCAAATGGAATCTGTAGTTAATAGTGTTATGCCAGGGGGCGCCTGGGTGGCTCAATGGGTTAAAGCCTCTGCCTTCGGCACAGGTCATCATCTCAGGGTCCTGGGATCAAGCCCCACATGGGGGTCTGCACTCTGTGGGGAGCCTGCTTCCCCTTCTCTCTCTGCCTGCTTGTGATCTCTCTCTCTCTGTCAAGTAAATAAATAAAATCTTAAAAAAAAAATAGTGTTGTGCCAGTGTTAATTTCTTAGCTTTGGCAAACATACCACAGTTATACAAGATACTAACATTAGGGAAAGCTGGGCCAAGTGTATACAGGAACCATCTGTAATATCTTTGTAACTTCCTGTAGATGTAAAATGATCCCATAAAAAAATTTATTTTTAAGAAAGGTGAAGAAAGAAGCCATCATTAGCCTCTATTCAGGGAATGTCTGTATTCCAACAACACTCTTGGGATGTAAAATCTTCCTCCAACTCATTCACAGCAAGGTGAACTGACATTCTAGTGTTTTAGCAACATTGCATCATACATAATCATTAAAAACAGGGTAAAAAAAGTAATCCGGAAAACAGACAAGTAATCATTAACAACACTTTAGGGAAAATATGCTTATGTTGATCTAGATTACAGGTATGAGGGAAAAAAATATCCCCAAGAATTGCTTTTGTAAAAACTTGAGGATTTAATCAAACCATCACTTGAGCTACCTTGGGGAATAAGTCTGGGAAAAGGCAGGGAGACTTATGTTTTTGACCCTAAGTATTTTTTGTGCTGCATGACTTTTTTTTTAAACAGTGAGAATGAATTATTTTTATCATTTAAAAAACAAATATATATAGTTTTAAAGATTTTATTCTTTAGTAATCTCTATACCAAACGTGGGGCTCAAACATCCAACCCTGAGATCAAGAGTCACATGCTCCACCTACCGAGCTGGCTCGGCGCCCCAACAAATATATATATTTAAGTAGCAATTTATATACTATGAAGAAAAAATAGGTATGTTTGAAATGGAACACCAGAAACATTGTAATTATAAAATAAGAGAAATGCAGTAATTGAAAAGAAAGAAAAAGAGGGAAGTAATATGGAAGGAAATATGTGCGAATGTTCATAATGCTTATATATGATGGTAAGATGAATTTTTTATCTTCTGTATTTTATATTCTCTATAGTCAATATGCAATTTTTCTTTACTAGGAAAAATAAAAGTAAAAATTACAACCTCGGGGTACCTGGGTGGCTCAGTGGGTTAAAGCCTCTGCCTTCAGCTCAGGTCATGATCTCAGCGTCCTGGGATTGAGCCCCCGCATCGTCCTGGGATTGAGCCCCCGCATCGTCCTGGGATTGAGCCCCCGCATCGGGCTCTCTGCTCAGCAGGGAGCCTGTTTCCCTTCTCTCTGCCTGCCTCTCTGCCTACTTGTGATCTTTCTCCTGTCTGTCAAATAAATAAATAAAATCTTTAAAAAAAATTGCAACCTCTACATACATGTATTTATCAATTTTTTTGCACATTATGACATATATCCCTATGTGGTCCTTTAAACTTGAAGAAATTGCAAATTTTAGAACATGTATCATAAACTATCTTCAGAAAAAACTACATTAAAAGAAATAGGCTTCAAGAACTTGGTCACTGATGCACAGGTTTAGTTTCTTTTTCAAAGTATTTAGAAAAAATATCTAGCCATGTACAAGGGCTGCCTTCTCAAAATACTAGTGGTAATGACCAGGGAGATACTATTTGAATATTCTTGGTAAGTGTCTGAAACCATACATTTAATAACTATTTTCTTTCTTTCTTTTTCTTTTTTTAATAAATGTTTTCAAAAGAGAATCTTCAAACTCTGGCTTCCTTAGCTGTGGTTTCTTTTCTCATCTCCACTTGACTATCCCTGAGGCACCACAAACAAAACAAATCTGAAATCAAATCCAACATCTTAATGCCTTTGAGTTCCCAGACTTCTCCTCCCACCTTCCCTGGAATTGAAAGCAAGGTTTGAGTATCTCCAGCAAAAATTTAATCAGATCTGGAGGAGATTTCATTTAGCCTATGAGGGTGCTTAGGTCGGGAGGGTTACATCCTCTCTTAGAGCTAAGTGGAATATACACAGCCAGGCTGGAGAAGGAAGAAGTTCTCAAGAAAAGCAGTGTGACAGCATTAGCCCTTAGAGCAGAGGGATTATCGCCCTAAGTGTCAGCACTGGGAAGGGAGAGAGATGTTTAAAGGGGATTTGTAAGAAAATTTGCTCCATAATATCCTGCCTCCCCCCCAGCCCCCACCTGCAGTAGCACTCCACTCTTATTCCCAAAGCTTCTGAAAAAGCAGACTTCTGGGGGCCCCTGGGTGGCTCAGTTGGTTAAGCATCTGCCTTGGGCTCAGGTCATGATCTCAGGGTGCTGGGATCCAGCCCCGCATCAGGCTCCCTTCTCAGTAGGGAGTCTGCTTCTCCCTCTTCCTCTGCCAATCCCCTGTTCATGCTCTCTCTCTCTTAAATAAATAAATAAATAAATAAATAAATAAAACCTTATTTAAAAAAAAAAAAGAGATAAACTGCCTGGGTTTGAAACCTGACTCCACTTACTGGCTGTTGGCAAGTCAATGTACTTCTCTATTCATTGATTTCCTCATCTGTAAATGGCATATGGTCACTATGTGGGTTATGAGGATTAACTGAATTAATCCTGTTCCATAAATGAAATGTTTAGATGGCTACAATAGTTATCAACTTGTTTTTCCTTTCCTCAGGATCTTCTAGCCTTGATGTCTTTCACATGGTTCCAGAGGGGCACCTGGGTGGCTCAGTCAGTTAAGCCTTCAGCTTGAGTCATGATCTCAGGGTCCTGGGATGAACCCCACCCTCAGACTCCCTGCTCAGTGGGGAGTCGTCTTCTCCCTCTCCCTCTGCTCCTGCTGTCTCTCTCAAATACATAAATAAAACCTTAAAAAAATGATGGAGAAATTCTCTAAAATACAGACGTGTATGCATTAATTCCCAGCTGAAACCCCTTTGAGTATGGTCAATAGTCACCCTTTGTTTCTAACTCAACTTTTTTTTTTAGGTTCTAATATTTTATTCAAGTTTTACTTTATGTTAATTACAGCATTAGAAAGGAAGGATCTAATTCCATACGAAATGTCAGACTCTAAAATGTACCCATTAAACTACTAAAAAATAAACGAAATGGCAAGAATATAAATAGAAATCCAATTTAAATTCCGAATGATATCACAATGTGATTATAGTCACAGAGACCGTTCTTGCTTGCAGCTAGAACTCTTAGAAGTTGTTTTATCTGGTGCAAGGGCAAAAAAACACAACATAAAAGGGAATTAAGTCCTGAATTACTGGTTTCATCACATCCATCTTCTCTACCCCAAAATGGCACATAAAAAACCAGCTACTGTGCACTGCAGACTATATTTAGTGTAAAAGAGGTGTGAAGTGAGGTGGAAACAGGTCATGAAAATCTGTCTAAAGTCTCTTTCAGGGATGTCTGGGTGGCTCAGTGGGTTACGCATCTGCCTTCAGCTCAAGTCATGATCCTGGGAACATGGGTCCTGGGATCTAGCCCTCCGTTGGGCTCCTTGCTCAGTAGGGAGTCTGCTTCTCCCTCTCCCTCTGTTGGTCCCTCCCCTACCCCCGCTTGTGCGTGCTTTCTCTCTATCTCAAATAAATAAATGAGATCTTAAAAAAAAAATAAAGTCTCTTTCAGATGAGTTAGTACACAACATTAAAGAACAAGCCTCTTGGGCGCCTGGGTGGCTGGCTCAGTTGGTTGAGCAACTGCCTTCGGCTCAGGTCATGATCCTTGAGTTCCAGGATCGAGTCCCACATCGGGCTCCCGGCTCCACGGGGAGTCTGCTTCTTCCTCTAACCTTCTCTCCACTCATGCTCTCTCTCACTTTCTCTGTCTCTCAAATAAATAAATAAAAACTTAAAAAAAAAAAAAGATATTTAAGAACAAGCCACTTCTCCATTAGGGTAGGAAATCAAGGTTCACTTCTCAGGAATTCAGAATTTTATTCATGTACTCTACCTATTAATGAACTGCCTATATATTATCAGCTTTCATAGGAGCTATTTCTAGATAAAAAAGAAATCTGACATTGCTATAGGCCACCAAGTTGCCCCCAAGTCTACAGCTGAAAGGACTTTTTTTTTGAATTCAGTTTTCTCTGTATCTCTGAAAGGGTAACACCTCAAGGCAGAATCATCTTTAATGTGGAGGTCTAACATGATATTTAGCAATACAGCATCCCAGACAGAGGTAAACACAATTTTGAAGGTAGCTATGCTGCGAAATAATTTAAAATTAAATGATTGTACAGTATTCAATTATGCTTGCATTCCAGGCCTAGACCAAGCTTGTGGCCACCAGTGTTGAGATTCTTGCCATCCGGCAGAGATGACAGTGTCAGTCTGACACCCCTGGCTTTAGGGTCTCAATGTATCCTAAACCCACCAGGCTGGAGTTGTTCCCGTCAGTTGGGAAACAGGGCATCAGGTCCAGCGAGTGTTACTAGTTCCTGCTGTCGGGATTGACATTGGTTTCCAACTTCTTGTTCACCTTCTGATAAATGGAGCCACTACACTATATCCTGTCATTTATGTTAGTGCAAAGCTGCAATTCATCAGTCTTGTAGCCAACTGCAAAGTTGCTCTGGATTCCCCCCAGACTTTGTGGTCTCAGGATTCATCTGGAAGCTGGCCAGCCAGCCTTCTTGACCCGGCACCTGAGCACCCCAGACCGAAGGCCCAGCCATGTAGAAATCCACATTCAGATTGTTGCACTCTCGCTTAAGCCCTGTCCTGATTTTATCAGTCCACCCCTTCACCGCCACCTGGGATCCTGCCCCTGTCCCCCATGTTTGGTGAGAGGATGAATCAAAGGTCAAGCTTCAGTCCACATGCAAGCTGATCTTCCACAAGATCTCCATACCTTGTGTGTTCACAATGTTTCATTTCTCCATAGACATCAGACCATGTTTGGTGCATCTACTTGGTTTCCAGGCTAACCCTCACTTTGGTGGTTGGTCTCAGTGTTGGATGAACTTAAGCTTGTACATTCCAGTCTATTCTCAGGTTTTTTCTTTTTTCTTTTCTTTTCTTTTCCCTTTTCTTTCTTTCTTTCTTTCTTTCTTTCTTTCTTTCTTTCTTTCTTTCTTTCTTTCTTCTTTTAAGATTTTATTAGAGAGAGAGAGAGAGAAAGAGAGAGCATGAACAGAGGGGGAGGGGCAGAGGGAGAGGGAGAAGCAGACTCCCTGCTGAGCAAGGAGCCTGATGAGGGCCTCCATTCCAGGACCCTGAGATCATGACCTGAGCTGAAGGCAGAGGCTTAACCAACTATGCCACCAGATACCCCTAGGATTTTGTTTCCAAATGAGGTTTTATGAAGCCACATCCATAGCCCTTGGGGAAGACATCCCTGGCAGATTTGCCAAGATGAGCCCTCAGGGGAAGCACAGCCATCCCTGGCTCAGTGGCAGTGGCAGTCGGGCTGGGCGGTGGCTATAGCGTGAGCAATGGAGCCCCAACTCAACACCTGATCCTTAAGTCCTGCTACTTCCCACCGACCTACACACCATTGCCCACACACCTGGCACCGACATGACTCCGGGCCTCTCCTTATGTTCTCCCCTTTCTCTGGATCACTCGCTCTATTATTTTTAACTAATGAGTTGCTATTAAACCTTTAAGACTACTAATAAAAAATTTTCTCTTCTGTGAAGTCTTTCTCAGCAATCACAGACAAAAGTGAGTCACTTCTACTTCTTTGTTTCCATTTCACTTGGTATGTAGCCCTACCTTTGTACCTAACAGGTTGTGCTGGAATTACGTGTTTATGGATCTTTCTCAGTAAACTGTGATCTACTCGAAGAGAGGGACTGGTTCTAATTCTTTGTCCAAAACCACAGCCACATCCCTGGCACATCAAAGATGTTTAATAACAGTGTGATGAGTGGATGAGTGTTAATGGAGTGTTAATGGATTAGTATAATACTCAGGTGACATCTACTTTGGTAGGACGGTAAAGACAGTAAAGTGGTGACAAGTACAATATAGGCTCCACCACTGTGGCCATGTGACTGGGCAAATTTCTGACTTTCTGTGCCTTGGTTTCCTCATCTATAAAATGGTGACAATAATACCTTTCTAGTTGTTTGAATTAAATAACAAATGTATAGTGCTTAGAACAAGGCCTGGCACATAGTAATGATTCTATATGTATTAGTTATTATTGTTGTTATTGATCATGGAGAATCACTGTAAACTCCATGAGAGGTAGGGACTATGTTCTGACTTACCATTTAATTCCTAACTGCCACAGTGCTTCATATACAATAGGCACTCAATAAAGATCTTTTGAATAAATATCAAAATAATAAAAAAGAGAACAAAAGAGAAGAGAAACGCAAAACAACAAAACAAAACAAAATCCACGCAGGGTAAATAGGGTGCACTTGGCACAAAGCACAAAGATATTGCCAAGGCACTTCAGATCCTCACCACCAGGCTGGATGGCAAGGTGGCTCTGGACTTTCTGAATCTTTCATTTCAACCTCACAGAAATGTTGCCCACCTCATTCACAGTGCTTTCTTTAAAGACATTGAAAGGGAAAGGGATGCTTTATACAAGGAGTGATTTAATAAGACATTAAGAGCCAGGGAAGCCTATTTTTTCTTCGGTAGCCCATGGACTCATGACCTGCTGAAACCACTTTTTTTTTTTTTTAAGATTTTACTTATTTATTTAGAGTGAATGCAAGTGGGGGGAGGGGTAAAGGGAGAGGGACAAAGAGAATCTCAAGCAGATTCCATGCTGAGTGTAGAGCCTGACATGGGGTTTGGTCTCATGACCTTGAGAGCATGACCTGAGCCAAAATCAAGAATCAGATGTTTAACCAACTGAGCAACCTATGCACCCCTTAAGCCACCTTTTCTGGTCCTTGGTTTCATCTGTAAAAATCAAACCTTAAATACTTGCATACCTGTTTGCAACCAGCCTAGATGATGGTGGCCAAATAGTAACTATTTGTTATTGCATTCCAGAAACAGAATCAAAATGAGATTTGTAAGGGGTATATCTTAGTTCAGGCTGCTATAACAAATTACCATAGACTGGGTGATGTGTCAATAACAGAAATTTATTTCTCGAGGTGCCTGGGTGGCTTAGTCATTATGTGTCTGCCTTTGGCTCAGGTCATGATCCCAGCCAGGGTCCTGGGATCAAGCCCTGCATCGGGCTCCCTACTCAGTAGGAAGCCTGCTTCTCCCTCTCCCACTCCCTCTGCTTGTGTTCCCTCTCTCGCTGTCTCTCTCTCTGTCAAATAAATAAATAAAATCTTTAAAAAAAAAAGTTTATTTCTCACAGTTCTGGAGGCTGGAAATATGAGATTAGGATGCTGGCAGAGCTGGGTTCTGGCAAAGGTCCTCTTCTAAGCTAGATTGTTGACTTTTTGTATCCTTACATGGCAGAGGATGAGAACCAGCTCTCTGGCTGAAGATTCCACCCTCATGACTTAATTACCTTGCAAAGGCCCCAATTCCAGATACTATCACATTGTGAGTAGAGTTTCAGCATATGAATTGCAGGAGTGAAGACAAACATTCATCAAGTGATCTGCTTCTTTACTACATAGAGGAGGCAAAACTTTACTCATCTTAGGTTTTCAGCTGGGCTCTTTAACAAAAAGACAGATTAATGAGAGAAAAACAATTTAATGTGTACAGTGCACTGCATTTCTTCATCACATGGAAGAAACTAGAATAGTAATTCAAAGCAGTGGCTTAGAACTCTGGCTTATGTAGCATCTTCAACAAAGAACAATACATTTATAGAGAAATAACAGGACAAAGGAAAGTGGTTTTCAGCTTCAAAGGGTGGCAAACTGAGGGAAGGTAAATAGATGGGAGGACGCTAATAAAGTTTGCAAATTCCTTTTTTATTGTCCTTGAGCTGATAAGACTGTCTCCAGAAAAAGGAGAATTTATATCCTGCTTGTAGGTGGAAAGAGGGCTATCAGAGAGAAGAGTTTGCTGCTTCTTAATTGCCTTAAGTTTGAAATAATTTTTATATCAAAGAGAAATATTTTGGGGTGATATATTCTGGTCTCCACCATTTACTATCCAAAAAGCCCAAGGAAAGAGAAAAAAAATTATTTATTTTTACTTAAATTCAATTAACATATAATGTAATATTAGTTTCAGAGGTAGAGGTCAGTGATTCATCAGTCTCATATAATACCCAGTGCTCATTACACCATGCACCCTCCTTAATGTCCATCACTCAGTTGGTGGAGAGGGCGGTTGCTGGAGAGGGTGGTTGCTGGAGAGATTGCTCCCCTCCAGCAACCCTCAATTTGTTTCCTATGCTTAAGAGTCTCTTATGCTTTGTCTCCCTCTCTGATTTTGTCTTGTTTTATTTTTTCCTCTCTTCCCCTATGATCCTTTGTTTTGTTTCTTAAATTCCACATATCAGTGAGATCATATGATAATTATCTTTCTCTGATCGACATATTTTGCTTAGCATAACACCCTCTAGTTCCATCCACATCATTGCAAGTGGCAAGATTTCATTTTTTTTAAAGCTTTTATTTATTTATTTGACAGAGAGAGAGAGAGAGAGAGATCACAAGTAGGCAGAGACAGGCGGGGGGGGGGGAGGGGGAAGCAGGCTCCCTGCTGAGCAGAGAGCCCGATGTGGGGCTCCATCCCAGGACCCTGAGATCATGACCTGAGCTGAAGGCAGAGGCTTTAACTCACTGAGCCACCCAGGTGCCCCAAGATTTCATTTTTTGATGGCTGAGTAGTATTCCGTTGTATATGTATACCACAACTTCTTTATTCACCTGTTGATGGACATCTGGGCTCTTTCCATAGCTTGGCTATTGTGGACATTGTTGCTATACACACTTGGGTGCGGGTGACCCTTAGGATCACTACATTTGTATCTTTGGGATAAACACCCAGTAGTGCAATTGCTAGGTCATAGTGTAGCTCTGTTTTCAACATTTTGAGGAATCTCCATACTGTTTTACAGAGTGTCTGAACCAGCTTTCCTACCCACCAACAGTCTAAGAGGGTTTCCCCTTCTCTGCATCCTTTCCAACATCTGTTGTTTCCTGACTTATTAATTTTAGCCATCTGACTGGTGTGAGGTGGTATCTCATTGAGGTTTTGATTTGTATTTCCTTAATGCCAAGTGATGTTGAGTGTTCTTTCATGTGTCTGTTGGCCATTTGGATGTCTTCTTTGCAGAAATGTCTGTTCAAGTCTTCTGCCCATTTCTTGATTGGATTATTTGTTCTTTGGGTGTTGGGTTTGATAAGTTCTTTATGGATTTTGGATACTAGCCCTTTATCTGATATATCATTTGCAAATATCTTCTCCCATTCTGTTGATTGTCTTTTGGTTTTGTCAGTTGCATCTTTTGCTGTGCAAAAGCTTTTTACCTTGATGAAGATCCAATAGCTCATTTTTGCCTGTTTCATTCTTGCCTTTGGAGATGTGTCTAGCAAGAAGTTGCTGCAGTTGAAGTTGAAGAGGTTGCTGCCCGTAGTCTCCTCGAGGATTTTGATGGATTCCTCTCACATTGAGGTCTTTCATCCATTTTGAATCTATTTTTGTGTATGCTGTAAGGAAATGGTACAGTTTCATTCTTCAGCATGTGGCTGTCCAATTTTCCCAGCACCATTTGTGGAAGAGACTGTCTTTTTTCCATTGGACATTCTTTCCTGCTTTGCCTAAGATCAGTTGACCACAGAGCTGAGGGTCCATTTCTGGGTTCTCTCTTCTGTTCCATTGATCTATGTGTCTGTTTTTGTGCCAGTACCATACTGTCTTGATGATTGCAGCTTTATATTAGAGCTTGAAGTCAGGGATTGTGATGCCACCAGTTTCGGTTTTCTTTAAGGAAAGAGAAAATTGAATAGGAAGTATTATGTCATGGTAGCCCACTAGTTTGAACCCCAAACTGGAAAAAGAAAGCAAAGGATGGGGATGCTGGTTAATTCAGTCAGAAGAGAATGTGATTCGGGACTTGTCTCTCAACGTCTTTATTGCTGGGCAGTAGTATCAGGAATTCCTCACAATAGTGCTGGCAGCCTTGAGTACAGCTGGGAGCAGGTTGTAGTTAGAGGAAAAGAAGCAGGAAGCTGATGATCTCTGGTTGGAGATGAGGTGCTCCAAGGTCTGCAACTCTGAAGCTATAACCTTCAGTATTGCTGTCAGTCTGAGACTTTGACACATTTCTTTTCTTCTATAAATTCCAACATGGACTTGCCTGCTTCCCTGATAATATCACCATCTTGTGTGGATGAGAGTCTCTCTCCTCTATAAGGCACTAAAGGACAGAGCAAGGAGCAAAGTCTCAAAGCTTTGCCTGTCCCTGACACAGGCAATCTGTGGAGGACTTTTATTATTTTATTTTCATTATTTATTTATTTTTTTAAAAAGATTTTATTTATTTATTTGACAGAGAGAGAGAGAGAGATCACAAGTAAGCAGAGAGAGAAAGGAGGAAGCAGGCTCCTTGTGAGCAGAGAGCCCGATGCGGGGCTTGATCCCAGGACCCTGAGATCATGACCTGAGCCAAAGGCAGAGGCTTAACCCACTGAACCACCCAGCTGCCCCTATTATTTTATTTTTTAAAAAAGATTTTATCTAAAAAAGATTTTATTTACTTATTTATTTATTTATTGAGAGACAGAGGTAGTGAGAGAGAGCACAAGCAGGAAGGAGAGGGAGAAGGAGGAGAGGGAGAAGCAGTCTACCCGCTGAGCAGGGAGCCCGATGTGGGGCTTGATCCCTGGACTCTGGGATCATGACCTGAGCTGAAGGCAGATGCTTAACCAATTGAGCCACGTAGGTGCCCCTGTGGAGACTTTTAAAGAGGTGCAGGTGCAGACTGGGTGTAACCATTCTGTGGATTTGTTGTAGTGATTGGAATAGCTAGATATTTTCTTGACACCAAAATGTTCTATTTGTAGTGCATTGTATTGATTTGCATTAAGCTCACCTGCATGTTAACAGAAAACCTGAAATGATAGTGACTTAATCAAGAGAGAAGTTCATTTCTCTTGTGCATCAAAGAAGTCTGGAGGTGGGTAGTGCCTGTGTGGAGTCTCCACCATCATCAGAGAGTCAGATCCTTTTTGTCTTTTCTGCTCTACTATCCCAGCACATGAATATCAATCTCAAAATCATGTAGGCATCCAAGTGGTAGGAAACACCCATTCTCAGATTTTCCAGGATTTATCCAAAGGGTGGAAGATAGTAAGTAAAAAGCTGTAGGACTAGGGCATCCTCCTGTATCTAGGAATCTTACCTTCCTTTCTCTTTAAACTCCCCAAGATTTGCCACTGAAGACCAATCTGAGTCACCAGGCAAGCCGAGAGGTCAAGTGAATGTCAGATGTGAGCTGGAGAAGGAAGGAGGAAAAAAGGAAGCAAGGAAGCAAAATTCTATGAAGCAGCAGAAATAACCCCAAACATCAGAGACATTGTTTCGGAGGCTATTTGGGTTTATACCAAATACCTATACGTAAATTGGGGGTTATATCAAAGAGCTGTACATAAATTTGCTATTTGCCTGTTTAGCAGTGTATCAGTCAGAATCTCAACAGAAAACTGGGTTTCACTCAAGTTAGATTATTTGGGAAAGTGAATTTTGTCCACAAAATTATAAGGTATAGCATCACCGCAAGAGAATGCCTTAACCACTCAGCAGAGTGGTTAGCTCCCTGAGGCCTGAAGGGATGAGGGGAGGGAGTGGTTATTGAAAGGAATGCAAGGACTGTCCTGAAAAGAATTGTGACATTTGGGCAAGAGAAACATTCTAAGGAAGGGAACAAAGAGAGTTAATGCTCTTATTCCGTTCCCTTCCTTCCTATACCTTCTAGGGTTCCCCATCGGATGAACCTAACTAAAACCAGAGGGCAAGGGAACCCTTTGGTATGGTCCATACAGGTGAGCTTCTTGGGACAGGAAAGAGTGGAGAGTAGATTTGAAGGGACAAAAGAAGATATAAAGCAATAACACTGATATTGACCTGCAAATAAAGGAGTAAAATAAAATCACTTTCATTTGCACTCTTTTAATGCTCATTCCATCATTTATGGTGGTAGCCAGCCTCCCAAGTAGCCCTCAGTGGGTCTTGCATCAAGAGGCAAGAAGTGTTGGAGAAGTGTTGGAGGGTGACTTCTAAGGCTGGATCCCACTGAGGCTTCTGCCTTTTGCCTTGGATCACTTGTTCTGGAGGATACTAGCTTTCAGGTCATGAGGATACTCTCATGGGTGTTTGTGGTATGGAGCTGAAGCCTCCTATAGCAACCACTTACCAGCTATGAGAGAGAACCATCTAGAAGAGGACCTCCAGCCCAAGCCAAACCATCGTATGACAGCAACTCTGACTGATACCTTCACTGCAACCTCATAAGAGTCCCCCAACAGAGACCCTAAGCTACTCCCCAATTCCTGAATCTCAGAATTATGTGAACTAATAAATGTTTGTTGTTCTTCAAGCAACAGAGTTGTGGAGTAATTTGTGGTGCAGCAAAAGATAATTAATTATGATTGTTAATTTAGGTGTTGATTTGATTATTTGCTGCACCAACTGAGCCAGCCAGGCACCCTCAGATAACATTTATTCTTCTTTGTTTTTTAGAGATTTATTTATTTATTTATTTACTTACTTACTTACTTACTTATTTATGAGAGTGAGAGAGAGAGAGAGAGCACAGGGGTGGGGAGTAGAGAGGGAGGAAGAAGCAGACTCCCTGCTGAGCCGGGAGCTTGATGTGGGACTTGATCCCAGGACTCTGGGATCATGACCTGAGCGGTGCTCCCCTCAGACACTTCTGACATCGAACGGGTGTCCTATAATTTAACTCAATTTTGACAGTAGCTACCTGGAGCTAGCACAGACCTCACAGGTTAAGAGCTCAGTCTCACAAGGCTGTCCCTACTTCAGATGGCAACTGTAAGTCCCAGATAGCCACCTGAACTTCTGACCAAACGGCTATAAATCAAGGGTTCTCATGACCCCCTCCTCAGGTTCAGTAATTTGCTAGAAAACTCACCGACTTCAGGAAATGCTCTACTTACTCTTCAGTTTATTATAAAGTATGTCTTTGTTTGAGCTGTGAAATGTACCATAGACTGTGTGGCTTTTGGCAACAGAAGTTATTTCCCACACTTCTGGAGGCTGGAAGTCTGAGATCAGGGTATCAGCATGGTCAGGTTCTAGTGAGAGCCCTCTTCCGGGTTAAGACTATTAACTTCTTGCTTTATCTTCCCAGAGTCGAGAAAGGACGGAGAGAGCTGTCTGTGATCCCTTTTTATAAGGGCGCGAGTGTCATCATGAGGGCTCTACTCTCACAACCTAATTACCTCCCAAAAGACCCATTTCCTTATACTGTCACACTGAGAGTTAGAATTTCCACTTAAGAATTTGGCAGCAGTGGGGAACAGTATACAAACATTCAGCCCATTGCTGGATACAACTCTAGAACAGCCAAGTAAAAAAGATGCATGGGGCAAGTTATGGAGGGGAGGGCACAGAGTTTCCATGTCTTCTCCAGAGAACCATCCTGTCAGCACCTCAATATGCTCACCGACTTAGAGGTTCCTTTACTAGTTACAAGTGAGTAAATCACTGGTCATTGCTGATTAATCTGCAGCTCAATCTCTAGCCTTTCTCCCCTCCTTGGAGGTCAAGGAGTGGGGCTACAACTTCCAATCCTCTAATCATGCCTTGGTCTTTCTGGTGACTAGTCCTTATCCTAAAGCTAACTAGGGACCCACCAAAAGTGGCCTCTTTAGAGCAAAAGATGTTCCTAGGACATTCCAAGGGGTTTAGGAGCTGTGTTCCAGGAACCAAGGACAAAGATCAAATATATATTTATCACATTTAGCTTCAGCAAATGAGAACTTGTGGCCAGTCTTGTTTCATCTATCCCCTTTCCCACTTTCCCTCCACCCCCTCACCAGACGATTTTGAAGCAATCTAAGTAATCATAAGATTTCATTCATAATATTTCAATATTTATCTCTAAAAGATGAAGACTATTTAACATAAGAATAATATTATCACCATAGATTTTAAGAGTTAAAAATAAATCCGAAAGACCTGTACATTTTGACTGCTATAACATGTTGCTATATTGCCCTCCTATGAGGCTCTAATAATTTACTCTCCCACCTCCAATTTATAGCCCTGATGTTATCAATCTTTTTCATCTTCACCAATCTATGTCCCCTGAAAATGATGTCTTGTTTCAATCCCCATTTCTTTGATTATTAATGAGATTGAGCAACTTCTTATTTTATATTGGCCATTTATATGTCTTCTACATATTGCCTATTCATTTCTCTGCTGATTTTCTATGCATCAATCTTATTTTCATATTGACTGTAAGTTAAAATAGCAAGGGCTTGAATAAATATTGCATAATCTGTATTATACATAATGGGAAAAAATAAAAATGAACTTTATTTTCAAAAAATTATTTTAAAGTATTCATGGCAAATCCATAACATAGTAAACTCCATGCAGTCATTATATATATTTTTTTCACTACCTAAAGCAATCTACAGATTCACTGCAAACCTTATCAAAATACCAACATCGTTTTTCACAGAACTAGAACAAATAATACTAAAATATGTATGGGACCACAAAAGATCCAGAATAGATAATGGAATCTTGAGAAAGAAAAACAAGACTGGAAGTATCATGATTTGAGATTTCAGGATATACTGCAAAGCTGTAGTAATCAAACCACTATGGTTCTGGCCCAAAATTAGACACATAGATCAATGGAACAGAATAGAGAGCCCAGAAATAAACCCATATATGGTCAATTAATCTATGATAAAGGAGGCAAGAACATACAATGGCAGAAAAGACAGTCTTTTCAATAAATGGTGCTGGGAAAACTGGACAGTTACATGTAAAAGAATGGAACTTGGATCATTTTCTAATACCATAAGCAAAAATAAACTCAAAGTGGATTAAAGATCTAAATGTGAGATCTGAAACCATAAAAATCCTAGAAGAGAACACAGGCAGTAATTTCTTCAACATTGGCAATTTTCCTAGACAAGTCTCCTAAGCAAGGCGAGGGAAACAAAAACAAAAATAAACCATTGGGACTACATCAAAATAAAACCTTTTGCACCACAAAGGAAACCATCAAAACAACAACAACAACAACAAAACCCTACTTAATGGAAGAAGATACTTGCAAATGATATATCTAGTAAGGTGTTCATATCCAAAATGTATAAATAACTTAGACAACTTAACACCAAAAACCAATCCAATTAAAAATGAGCAGAGGACCAGATGAGACATTTTTCCAAAGAAGACATACAGATGACCAACAAACTCTTCAAAGGATGTTCAACATCACTAATGATCAGGGAAGTGCAAATCAAAGCCATAATGAGATATCACCTTATACCTGTCAGAATAGGTAGAATCATAAATATAAGAAATAACAAGTGTTGGCAAGGGTGTGGAGAAAAAGGAACCCTCATACACTGTTGGTGAGAATATAAATTGGTACGGCCACTATGAAAAAGAATATGGAGGCTCCTCAAAAAATTAAAAACAGAAATACCATATGTTCCAGTAACTCTACTACTAGATATTTACCAACAGAAAATAAAAACAATTCAAAAAGATATATGCACCCCTATGTTTAATTGTAGCATTATTTATAATAGCCAAGATACGGAAACGACTTAAGTGTCCATTGATAGACAAATGGATAAGGATGATGTGGTATATATGTGCACAATGGAATATTACATAGCTATAAAAAGGAATGAGATTGTGTCATTTGGGACAACATGGATGGACCTAGAAGGTATTATGCTAAGAGATATAAGTCAGATGGCAAAAGAAAAATACCATATGATTTCACTCATGTGTGGAATTTTAAAAAAATGAATAAACAAAAACAGAACGTAGAATCAGACCTATAAAGGCAAACAACAAGCCGCCAGAGGGGACGGGAGTGGGGAGATAGGCAATATGGGTGTAGGGGAGTGGGAGATACAGGCTTCCAGTTATGAAATGAATAAGTCATGGGAATAAAAGGCACAGCATAAGGAATATAGTCAATGACACTGTAATAGTGTTGTGAGCACAAAATAATGTTTAAACTTGACAAATCACTATGTTGTACACCTGAAATGAATGTAACATTGTGTGTCAACTATACTAAAAAAAAAAAGTATGTATTTGTCAAAATGTAGAATATACAACACGAAGAGTCAACCCTAATTTAAAACCATGGACTTTGAGTTACAATCATGTGTCAGTACAGGTTTACTGATTATAACAAAAGTGCTACTTCACTGAGAGATGTTGGTAGTGGGGAGACTGCACGTATGAGGTGGCCATGGTATATGTAAGAACTCCTTGTACTTTCCACTCAATTTTGCTGTGAACCTAAAACTACTCTAAAAAGTAATGTCTACTTTTTAAAGTATATACTGACATGGACAGGTATTATCTAAAATTATTTATTAAGGGGCGCCTGGGTGGCTCAGTGGGTTAAGCCTCTGCCTTCCTCTCAGGTCATGATCTCAGGGTCCTGGGATGGAGCTCCACATCGGGATCTCTGCTCAACAGGGAGCCTGCTTCCCCCTCTCCCTCTGCCTGCCTCTCTGCCTACTTGTGATCTCTCTCTCTCTGTCAAATAAATACATAAAATCTTTTAAAAAATAAATGAAATTATTTATCAAATGTTCATATTAAGATCCTTTCTATGGGGGAGTCTGGGTGATTCAGTTGCGATTGTTAAGCGTCAAACTCTTGATTTGGGTGCAGGTCATGATCTCAGAGTCATGTGATTGAGCCTTGTGCTGGGCTCCATGCTTAGCGTGGAGTTCGCTTGAGACTCTCTCTCTCCCTCTCTCCCTCCCCACCCCTTGCTTGTTCTCTCTCTCTAAAATAAATAAATAAATCCTTAAAAAAATGATCATTTCTCTCACTGAGTACACTATTTAAATACAAAAATAATATGTTGCAAATACAATTTAATGGTACAAACCTAGATTTCATGATAATGATCGTACAGTGAAACTCTTTAACATGTATTTTAAATTGTCCAATTATATTGTTGAATCAACCTTAATTTTTTAAATTGGCTTGGCTTGTATAGCTTTAGGTCATCTGCTATGCTCTCCTATGCAAGGCAGGATTCTCCCCTACAGTCGTACTAATGGATATTTTTTTCATCCTTTTGAGCTCAATAAATTCTGACCTTTTATAACTCATAGTTAGAAGGAGACTGCAGGCATAGAACTAACTGCTGCTTTTATTGGAGTGCGCTATCTTTTTATTTGAATGTATTCCTGCAAAATACATTATTTTATGTGTGCAAATTTTTATTTATGGAAACAGGATTGCATCATGTATCTCCTTCAGGTGTTTCTATTTTTCCACTCAGCTCTTTTTCACTCCACTCAACTCTTGAGAGTTGCCCATGCAGCTCTGCCTCCATCTAACCTGACACGACTCACAGAGGCTGTAGACTCCAGCGTGTGCCTCACATCTTACCTGTCTCCTCTCACAGGGATGAGCACCCGTGTAAACTCAACTCTCGTCCACCACTGGCTACGGCACAGGAAACAACTTTGCCATGTTCCCGTATAACCCACCTCAATATTCCTTTGGGATATTTTCTAGGAGCAGAATTTCTGGGTCACAGATATATGTATGTTTCACTTGACAAATCATGCCAGATTAGTCCCCAGAATGGCTGCGTCAGGTAGGTGCCCACCAGCAGGGGAGTATAGTATGTTCCTTTTTTCCACCATTGCTTCCTTGGCAAGATCCAAATTTCTGATTTTTTGTTAGCCTGAAAGGTATAAAGTGATATCCTTGGGAATGTTTTCATTTGCCTCTCTCTGAGTACTACCCATTCGTGTTTATATAACTGACTGGCCCATAGTGAAGCTGATATGCCGAGAGGGGTCAGATTGATCTTGTTATTTCAGGTTTCTCTTGCACCCCTTATTCTGTTCCCTGGGTTAGGCGAATATCATTTTTTAAACAGTTTTACTGAGATATAATCCACCCACGTAAAGTGCACAATGCAATGGTATTTAGTATATTCACAGAGTCGTGCAACTACCACCAAAATAAATTTTAAAACATTAAAAAAAATGTGTATAGCAGGGTGCCTGGGTTGCTCAGTCAGTTAAGCTTTGGACTCTTGATTTCAGCTCGTTATGATCTTGGGGTTGTGAGACTGAGCCTGGAGTTGGGCTTTGCACTGGGTGTGGAGCCTACTTAGGATTCTCTCTCTCTCTCCCTCTGCCCCTTGCCTCCTCTAAAAAATTAAATAAAAAATAAAATAAATAAGCAAGCATCTCTGTGAACATGGCATTGTCAGGAGTGTGGAGCGTCCTGGCCGGGACCTGCAACCTGCATGTCGCCCACCCTCTTGGCCCTTGGGGCTGAGAGTGGGCACCCATTGGCTGCTGTGCACCAGCTCCGCTCTGCTCTCTAAGCATAAATTCACAGACAAACATGAATGGGTAACAACAGAAAATGGTATTGAACAGTGGGAATCAGCAATTTTGCACAGGAAACTTTGGGAGATGTTGTTTACTGTAGTCTGCCTGAAATGGGACAAAACTGAACAAAAAGATGAGGTTGGTGCTTTGAAAAGTGTGGAAGTGCTAGTGAACTCTATTGTCCTCTATCAGGAGAATTCACTAAAATTAATGACGCTCTTGCAGAAAATCCAAGACTTGTCAGCAAATCTTGTTATGAAGATGGCTGGCTGATCAAGATAGCCCTCAGTAATCCTTCAGAACTGGATGATTTAATGAATGAAGAAACATGTGAGAAATACATAAAATCTATTGAGGAGTGAAAATGGAACCCCTAAATAAACAACTTAATCTAGCATAATGGTCTTAAATTAGTGGTACACAGAGGATTTAAAATAGCAACTGTTAACTATGCCAGTGGAAAAGGAACTACTTGCAACAATGCTAATGCAAGAAAATATCCCTTAACTTTATAATGACTGCAGAAAACCACAATATGCATCTGTTTTGCAATGCCCTCTGATTTTTATGTTCCAGTTCTGATGTTCAGAATCCTGAAATGATCTGCTGTTAAAAACTAGCCATGGGGGCCCCTGGGTGGCGCAGTTGGTTGAGCGACTGCCTTCAGCTCAGGTCATGATCCCGCAGTCCCGGGATCGAGTCCCACATCGGGCTCCCGGCTCCATGGGGAGTCCGCTTCTCACTCTGACCTGCTCTCTCTCACTCTCTCTCTTTCCTAATAAATAATAAATAAAATCTAAAAAGAAAAAAAAAAAACAAAAAAAAACTAGCCATGGGCGCCTGGGTGGCTCAGTTGGTTGAGCGACTGCCTTCAGCTCAGGTCATGATCCCGGAGTCCTGGAATCGAGTCCCATATCGGACTCCCGGCTCTGCGGGAAGTCTGCTTCTCCCTCTGACCTTCTCCCCTCTCATTCTCAGTCTCTCTCTCTCTCTAATAAATAAATAAAATCTTAAAAAAAAAAACTAGCCATAAAAATTGTGTAATTCAAGGATGACATTGTTACCTTAAGCCTTAGGGAGTATTATAATTTGCTTACATCTAGCTGTGGATACAGCTTAAAATATTTAATCTTTCCATTGGAAATAACTGGCAGTAGAGAAAGGTTTATTAGTTGTATAGTGTCAAATAAAGAACAATACTACCTTAATTTTGCAATATACTGCACTTGCTGGTGCTATTTTCACACAATGAAGTAACAGCCTTGCATGAAGATAAATAGTTTAATAACAAAACATTCAACTTCTTTGTTAAAAAAATAATAAAATATAAAAATAAAAAATAAAATAAATAAAAATATGTTTAGCAAATGTTTATTAAGAAATATATCAGAAGTTACCTGTACTCTTTTTTTTTTTTTTTTTAGGGAGAGAGAGAGAGAGCAGGGAAGGAGGGAAAGAGGGAGAGAGAGAGAGAGAGAGAGAGAGACTCTTAAGCAGACTTCCCGCTGAGCTTGGAGCCTGAGGCAGGGCTTGATCTTGTAACCCTGAGATCATGACCTGAGCCGAAATCAAAAGTTGGACACTTAACTGACTGAGGCACCCAGGCGCCTCCAGTTTTAGAACATTTCTATCACCTCAGAAAGAAACCCTGTGCTCATTAGCATTTATTCTCCATTGTCCCCCAAACTCCCACACTCCATAGCCCTAGGAAACCATGAATCTACAAGTCTGTAGATTTGCCTATTCTGGATATTTCTTATAAATAGAATTACACAATATATGGTCTTTTGAGACTGGCTTCTTTCACGTAGCATTATGTTTTCGAGGTTTATCCATATAGGAGTACATATCTATACTTCATTCCTTTCCATTGCTGAATAATACTCCATTGTATGTACGTACCACATTTTCTGTATCCATTCGTTAGTTGATGGATTTGGGGTTGTTTTCGCCTTTTGACGATTATAAAGAATGTTACTATGTACATTCATGTACATGCTTTTGTATGGGTATGTTTTAATTTCTCGAGTATGTACCTAAGAACCGCTAAGAATGGTAACTCCAATGTTTAATAATTTGAGTGACTGCCAAACTGTTTTCCACAGTGACTGTACAATTTTATATTCTCATCAGCAATGTACTAAGGCTCCAATTTCTCCACAATCTTGTCTCACTTGTTACTGTTACATTTTGTTTATTATAGCCACCCTAGTAGGTGTGAAGTGGTATCTTCTGGTGGTTTTGATTTGAACTTCCCTTCCTTTTTAAAAATTTATTTACTTATTTGAGAGAGAAGGGGGATGGGGAGGGGCAGAGAGAGAGGGAGAGAGTGTCTTAAGCAGACTACCTATTGAGTGCTGAGCCCAATATATGGCTCAATCTCACAACACTGAAATCATGACCTGAGCTAAAACCAAGAGTCAGATACTTAACTGACTGTGCCACCCAGGTGCCCTGATTTGAATTTTCCTAATGACTAATGCTGTTGAGCATCTTTTCATGATGTGATTATTCATGGGTTACTTATACATCTTCTTTGGGGGAATGTCTATTCAGACCTTTTGCCCATTTATAATTGTTTTTTTAAATTGTTATTATTATTATTGAGTTGTAAGAGTTCTTTATATATTTTGAATACAAATCTCTTATGAAATTTGTGATTTAAAATATTTTCTTGGGCTAATTGCCTTCTAGCTTAGCTTTGACGTAGAAAATGTAACAGCTGGGCGCCTGGGTGGCTCAGTTGGTTGAGTGACTGCCTTCGGCTCAGGTCATGATCCCGGAGTCCGGGGATCGAGTCCCATATCGGACTCCCAGCTCTGCGGGAAGTCTGCTTCTCCCTCTGACCTTCTCTCCTCTCATTCTCAGTCTCTCTCTCTAATAAATAAAATAAAAAAATCTTTAAAAAAAAAAAAAGAAAAAGAAAATGTAACAGCTGCCAACACTACCCATATTTCTCGAGTAATCTGTGAATTTTTTCTCACAACACTTCTGTCACCAAATGCATGGGTTTTCCCCCCTGTACCAGTGAATTCTCCAACTCTCCGGACACCAAGTAGGTATCCTATAATTCAATTCAGTCCTGACATGAACCATCCAGAGTTAGCGCAGACCCCACAGGTTAAGGACTCAGTCCCACAAGTCAGCCCTCACTTCAGCTTTTCACCTGTACTTCTGACCAATCAGCTAGAGATGGCCGGTTCTTTTTTTTTTTTTCTTAAGATTTCATTTATTTATGAGAGAGAGAGAGTAGTGTGGGGGCAGAAGAAGAGGGAGACAGAGAATCTCAAGCAGACTCTGCACTCAGCATGGAGCCCTACTCAGGGCTCGATCTCACAACCCTGAACTCATGACCTGAGCTGAAATCAAGAGTTGGCCACTTAACCAACAGAGTCACCCAGGTGTCCCTAGGTGGGAGGTTCCTCAGGCTCAGTTAATTTGCTAAAGCAGCTCAGAGAACTCAGAGAAACATTTAACTTACTAGATGACTGGTTTATTATAAATGGATATAACTCTGGAACAGCCAGCTGGAAGAGATGCATAGGACAAGGTGTTGGGGGGGCAGGGGAAGGGCGTGGAGTTTCTATTTCTCTTTGGAGCATACCAATCTTTCTGATCTCTATGTGTTCAACAACCTGAAAATCCACCAAACTCCAACTTTTCAGGTTTTATGGAGGCTTCATTATCTAGGCATGAATGATGAGATCATTGGCCATAGATGATTACCTCACTCCCAGCCACTCTCCTGGGACTGACAGTTCCAACCCTCAATCAAGTCTTGGCCTGAAGCTGTGGGGCTGAGGGGCCCACGAAAAGTCATTTCATCAGACAAGAGGTGACTCCTATTACTCAGGAAATTCTAAAGGATTTAGGAGCTCTGTTTCAGGAACTAGGGACAAAGGCCAAATATGTATCTCTTAGAGTGTCACAGACATAGATTGGATTGAAGAGGAGTGGAAGAAAGAAAACAGATTCCAGGTAGATTATCAATTCAATTTAATTCATTTCCCACATTAACAATAACTATCTATGTGCAAGCTATTCTCAGTGTAGAGAAACTTCAAGAAGCTACGGTCATGACTTAAATGAGTGGAATGGTGACTGCTAAAACTGTGAAATACTAGAAGCAGAAGGGTCTCCAAGGTCTCACAAGTGTCTGGCATAGGTGTGGCGCCACAAACATTTGCTCAATATAACTGAATTGAGGCGGTAAGAACAGAATTAAAAGATAAAAGATGGCAGAATATAGAAAGTGACACAAACATACAGACATCTCCTGCGACAGCTGTCTACGTCAGTCCTTGAGTTTTAATTGGGGCAGAAGATGCAAAAAGTGAAGGCAAATGTAAAAGAAATGAAGAGAGTTGAGAAAAAAGACTTTAAGAACAGATCAAGGAGACCAGTGGTCAGGAAGAAAGCTTGGGGGGAAACCCTGTGGGTACCTGCCCTAAAAATTTAGAATTTTTTTAAATTTTTTTTTTTAAAGATTTTATTTATTTATTTATTAGGAAAGAGAGAGAGTGAGAGAGAGCAGGTCAGAGTGAGAAGCGGACTCCCCATGGAGCTGGGAGACCGATGTGGGACTCAATCCCGGGACTCCAGGATCATGACCCGAGCCGAAGACAGTCGCTCAACCAACTGCACCACCCAGGGGCCCCTAGAATTTTTGAAAGCACTCCCCTAGAGCTAATCCAGCTGAGCTCTTTCTGCATCAACCATTAAGTCTTCAGATTTGAGATTTTTGTATCAGCCACACTGCTCTGTGCCACACAATGTGAGAAACAGAGTCAAGAACAGGGAGCGCTGAGGGGTACAAAAGGCCGAAATAGCTGAAGGGGAAAGCAGCAGAAACCATGCCACAAAGTGAGAACAGAAGTATTTAGGTAATTTTTAGTTCTGTTTCCTTTTCAGCTCCCATGACTGAGTGGCGGACCCACTTAGGTCCCCTGGGATTTTCTGATCGTGGCCAACTTTGCATGCATGATATTTACTTGATGACATTTCCCCTAAGGCAGTGCTCAATGCAGTAAAGGCTTTGCAAGGAAATGGAGGATCATTCATTCATTCATTCATTTGACAGATTTACACTGCTTTGCTTTAAGTGTTGGGGATATTACCATTTATTTATTTATTTGTTTGTTTGTTTGTTTGTTTATTTAAAGACTTTATCTGACTGAGAGAAAGTGAGAGAGCACAAGCAGGGGGAACAGCAGAGGGAGAGACAGAAGCAGGCTCTCCACTGAGCAGGAAGCCCGATGCAGGGTTTGAACCCAGGACCCTGGGATCAGGACCTGAGCAGAAGGCAAACGCTTAACCAACTGAGCCACCCAGGTGCCTCAGAGGATATTACAACTTCAACAAAAATCCACCTCCCATGGTGGTGTGGGCAATGGCAGACATAAATAAATGAATGAATGAGTAAATAGCCGATGTGCTGATCTGTGCTCTGGAGATGGGAATGGGCAAGGGGTAGAGGAGAGGGAGAACTATTTTAAGCAGGTAGTCAGGGGAGACTCCCCTAATGCACTGCAGAGTAATCAAAGACCCGCAGGACAGGAGAGAGTGGTCCCCTGAGCTGTCTCCAGTGGAGGCCAGAGCAGCAGAGCTGAGATGCCCCGGGGAGAGAGGATGATGTTCAGGAGAGGTGCCAGGCATAAGCATGTAACATCGTTTCCATTAACCCAACCCCTTTTCTTTTTCTTTTCTTTTCTTTTCTTTCTTTTTTTTTTTTAGAGAGATTTTATTTATTTATTTGGCAGAGAGAAAGAGATCACAAGCACGCAGAGAGGCAGGCAGAGAGAGAAGGGGAAGCAGGCTCCCTGCTGAGCAGAGAGCCCGATGCGATGCGGGGCTCGATCCCAGGGCCCTGAGATCATGACCTGAGCTGGAGGCAGAGGCTTTAACTCACTGAGCCACCCAGGCATCCCCTCAACCCATTTTCTATTCCTAGTTTCCTTTCTGTTTTATTTTATGCTTTCTGTGATAGGTTTTATTGATAAGTTTGAGCTCTTCAACCATGTACTGGTGTGTTTGTAATTGCTCCAACATGTCATATTTTCAAGAGATGACTTGCATTTGCCACGGAAGTCTGACCCTCTAAATTTCGTGTCACAGATTCAGATTTTTTTTTTTTTTAGATTCAGATTTTTAAAAAAATTATTATTTTAGGAAAAGCAATTCAAAGAGGCATAGCTGTTACCATATGGCCTAGTGCTTTGACTTGTAGATATATACTCAAAATAATGAAAACACGAATCCACACAAAAATTTGTACATGAATGTTCATAGCAGCATTCTTCATAATAGCCCCAAATGTCCTAACTTTGATGTCCATCAGCTGACAAAAGAATAAACAAACCCTTGTACCCACCATCTTAAAAAAATAAAAAATGCAGAACAGAACTTTATGAAACATATGAAAGCAATCAGTTTTTCACAATAAATGTCAAAAGCTTGTTTTCTTGCCGCAGAGTAGTCCTGGGGTAGATGTACCTTCTTACATAATGGCAGGCTTCCAGGAGGCGGGACATGCAAGCTGCTAGTCCTCTAAAAGGCTAGGAATCAAGACAACGTTGCTTCCCTGTATTTTAATGGTTACCACAGTCACAGGCCTTCCCAGATTCAAGGGTGTGCAGAAATAGACTCTACCCTTGATGGGGCAGCAGCATGTGAGTACAGGAAGGGAAGAACTGGAGATAAGCTATCATAAAGATAGAATTGGCTGGGGACTAGAAAACAGATTTAAAATGTCAGAAGCCACTAGTAACTAAAGAGCAATCTACATTTTAAGTAATAAAAATCAGGTAATATACACTTGTCTGACGCTGAGTATACTTCTCTGTCTCTTGATTTTGGGCTTAGACATGTGTATTATTTAGTCTATCGCATACTAAAGGCCTCAGCTCACTTAATCTATAGCTCCATTTAAAACAGCTGCTTACACCTTCCTTCTTGAAATCTATACTGCCCTTCTCTCGCTTTCTATAGTCTTTCTTCCTCCCTCAATGCTAGTCCTTCTTTGTCTCTTTGCTCATCTTCCTTTTCCCTACTTCTACTTTCTGCAAAATCTCAGTACCTTGGCCTCCCGCCTCCTCTCTTCTCCACTCTTACTTACTCTTTAGGTGGTCTCATCCTCGTGGCTTTAAGTTCCATGCACACGCTGATGACTCCAAAAATCATGTCTCCCCTAGAAGAAGAGATGAATGTATTTAAGTGCCTATGCAAAATATTCACTGTATGTTGACTAGGCATCACAGGTTTAACTCCACCAAAGTAAAACCCTAGATTCTTCTTCAACTTCACCTGGAGAATTTTCTAGCTAGACCCTTTGTTGCTCCTCTTGGCCTCCCTGCAGTTTAGTTTCTGCACAGCAACATGAGTGATCCCTTTCCATCATAAATCCGTTCCTGACACTCATCTGCTGTCTTTCCCTGGGTCTTCTCAACTATGAGAGTAACATCCAAACTTCTAATCTTGGTCTATAATACCTTACAGAGTCCAGTCTTTCTCCAGCTGCCTTTCTGCTGAGTTTCACTCACTAGCCATGCTCCTGGCGTGTTGGCTTCCTTGCCACTTGGCTGTAGAGCCTTTGTGCTTGTCTCGTCCTTTCCTCTGCCTGGAGTACTTTTTCTTCAAAGATATGCATGGTCGGTTCCCTCCCTTCTATCATGGTTTCTGCCCCTGAGTGCCCTTGACTCTAAAAGGTTTTCCCTGGCTTTCTCACCTCAAATAGCACATTTTCCTTGCTCTATCCCATTATTCATTGTTCCTTTTCTACAGACCATTCATTGTTACAGAAAGCAAAGAATATATTTATCTCTGTTGTCCTATCTTCCTTTCTTTAGTATGTTCCACAAGGACAGAAATTTTGTCTGTTTAGTTCACTGCTGTAATCTTCAGCTCTCAGAACAGTTTCTGGTACACCAGGAGATGCGCTAAATACGTATTATTTGAATGAGCGAACAGCCATTTACTGAACAACTAAGGAGAGAGAGTTGCAATAGAAAAGAGGAGGAAGAACAGAGACATTTTGTGAGCTGGGGTATTGCCAGAGAGAAGCGAGCCTAGAGCAAGACAGGGTGTCACAGGCAATGGCAGCGAATAGTCAAAATTCCTTGCATTTACTAGGCTTTTTTACTAGACATTTACAGGAATGTCTCTACATACTTCCCACATGTTAGTTTGTGGAATCCTCCCCAAAAGTATGATTTGAGAAATACTACCATCTCCTTTTTCATGCAAAGAAACTGAACATAGGGAGGTTAAGAAACTAGCCCAAGGTCATAGCTCATCAATGTAGAGCCAGAACTGAGACAGGCTGCCTATCTCCAGAGTCTTGTTCTCCACTGTGGTGTTGCACAGCCTCTCAGACAAGCTGAGTATGAGGCCGCTGAATTTATATACTTTAATTACTTCACAATATTGCTTAGAGCCAATCCTACCTACAGTCTTGTTGTCTTTCCTACAGGTATCATAGAAGAAACACGTTAATTTGGCAAAAATTAATTAATAATTAAATCAATGATTAAGAAAAGAATAATTAATAATTAAAATAGTAAATATATTCATTTAATTAAAATAAATTAAATTAATTTTCTACCATTTGGCATATCCCTGATATGCCAAACAAACAGGCTTCGTTGCTGTTCTTTTCAGTTATGATTGCCTACGGTGTGAGGAGATGCACTTAGCACTTGACTGAGATGCTAGAAGTTTGGCCTATAATTACTCCCAGTCTGTAGGTGCCAGCTCTGTGGTTTTGTGTGAATCCTCTCGCCTCGCAGAGTTTGTACTGAATTCTCTGAAAAATGAAGGGGAGAGGAAGAGGAGGAAATAAATCCAAAGATACCTCCCAGCTCCAAAATTCTTTGATCACATTGACTGCTGGTCAGGCAAAAAGCCTTCTGGGCCTTCTCTCTCCCAAGCTCCCTATTTAGTCAGTGAGTTAAGAAGAAAGAGGTGAAAGGTCCAGGCAGCACTCCTCTACTATGATCCTTATCTGTAGTAAACCTGCTGGCTGCTCTGCCTGCTCTCAGGCCCTGTTAGGAAATCAAGCCTTCTTTTGGAATAAAACTTTCTACATCAGTCACTGAAAAACAGACGCAAAGTAAATTCAGCTAATTCCAGCCTACCGAGCCAACATTGCAAAACGGACGATTTCTGTTTTATGCTTTCCTTCCCAGTCAGAGCTCTTGCCAGCTGGCTAGTCTTAAGTAAATTCAACCCTCAGGTTCAATTTACATTCTACTTTAACTGGTCATTTTCTCCCCCTTCAGTGCCACAGAGGGCTGTGTTCTCCTCTTATACTTTCTGTAAACATGGAAGGCCCGCCCCCAGCAGATGATACTATATAATCTCTACCTGCTGAAACAGAAAATGCTCTTCACTCTCCCCTCCCCCTTTTTCTTTCCATTTACTTTAGCTGTAATCTCTGTTCTTTCCTGGTGCATGAAGTTTAGTCAGAAATTTATTAGCCAGAAATTTATGCTCATAGGTACAGTGTATTTCACTTGCAGAACACATTAAAACAGAAAACTAATTTTTGTTAAGCAATTGGCAAAACCTATTTTTGTTAAAATCATTTAAAGTTTTCAGAACAGAGGTGAGTAGGAACATATTTAACACATCAATGAACTATGTACAGACAGCATGGGAAGGGGATATCCTTTGAAGACTGAGGTCCCAGGTTCAAATCCCCGCTATTCCACTCAATATTGTGTGGCTGAGGGCAAGTCATTAACCTCTCTGTGCCTCAAAATTTACTCATCTGTAAAATAGGGATAATGTTACCTACATCAAAAGGCTGTTGTATGAACATACTTGAGTTTTCTGTAAATGCTAGCATCTAACAGATGTTATGGCAGGGAAACAAAGATGTTTTGGGGGCCAGTGGGAAGAACATATACGGCATCAATAAGTTGTGCTTTCACTTTCTTTTTCTTGAGAAGTAAATCACACAGCAGCAAAGAACAAACTTTGGAGCCATGTTGCAAGGATTCAAGTTCCAGCACTGTCATTTGTAAGCTATATGATCTCAGGCAAGTTACTTAACCTCTCTGTGCCTCATCTGTAAAATGGGGATGATGATAGTAACCTTACCTCATAGGGTTGTTAGGATTAAGTGAATTACTACATGTAAAGCATTTAAAACAGTTTGTGTTTATTTGACAGAGAGAGAGAGCACAAGTAGGCAGAGAGGCAGGCAGAGGAAGAGGGAGGAGTAGGCTCGCCGCTGAGCAGGCTCCCTGCTGAGCCCCCCAAAGCGGGGCTCAATCCCAGGACCCTGGGATCATGACTCGAGCAGAAGGCAGATGCCTAACAACTGAGCCACCCAGGCACCCCTCAAATAAATCTTGAAATAATTTATAAAAACCTTTAAAGGCAAGGGAGGATGCTCTTCCTCTCCTGGGAAAGACTGCTACTTTATCTATGAAGGAGCTCCTTTCTTGTATACTTCATCTTTTTCCCTTTCTCTAAATGGCTTACTCTTGAATTCTTCCTTGCACAAAGCCAAAAACCCTCTTGGAGAGGGGCCTGAGGCCCTCTTTCTTGGGGTCTCAGCCTGTCCGGCATCATATATACAATGGTTTATTACTCCTATGTAAAAACAGAATGAGATCTTGCTATTTGTGACAACATGGGTTGACCTTGAGGGTATTAATGCTAAGTAAAATACATCAGAGAAAGATAAAACAGTTCATGGACAGAATAAACATTTGCATGGGTGAGTGCAATGGTTAGTTTTATGTGTCAGTGGGGCCAAGGTACCCAGATATTTGGTCCAACATCATGTCTCCAAGTCTCTGTTGAAGGTATTTTTAGATGGAATTAATGTTTAAATCGGTAGACTTTGAGTGAAGCAGATTCCTCTCCATAACGTGGGGAGCCTCATCCAGTCAAAGGTCTTAAGGAAGAAACACTGACATCCACTAAGGAAGAAGGAATTCTGCCTCCATCCAGACTGTCTTGGGTCTTGTGCTGCAACCTTACTTCCTCCCTGGGTCTCCAGCTACTGAGCCACAGGACCTTGGTGCTTACTCTTTCTTCTGCCCCGACTACTTCTCCTTCACATATATCCATGATCTGCTCCCTCCCTTCAGATTTGCACTTGCCAGTCCTCACATCAGGTGAGCCAATTTCTTAAATCTCAGTCTCTCCCTCTCCATCTACACATACACACCTCTTATGGATTCTGTTTCTCTGGAGAACCCTACTACAGCTAGCATTGATGATTTGTGTTTGTAGCCTGAAGTGATCCTCTATACTGGTTCTTTGGTGAGAGAAGTCACATGGCAAACTTTCACTTTAATCTTACCACTTCTGAAGATGTAAGAGAACTAAGAGGAGAAAATAAAGTTTCGCCTTTTAAATAGTCAGGGAAGCAAGGAGGTAAGAATGCTCATGGCAGGTTCAGAAGATGATGTGTTTGGGTGGAGTAAGGGTCCACTTAGGGAAGTGGTGGGTCATAAGGTCGGAGAAGGGCAGAAGCAGCCCAGGGAAAAGTCTGAATACCAGCCTTGGAAGCTCAGGATTTCTTTCCCTCTATTGGAAATGGAAAGCTACCCAAACTTTGTGAAAACAGTGCCATAAGATGAAAACACTCATCAGTGGTATAGAATTCATCAGGAGGAGGGAGAAACCGGGGAAAGAGAGATCTGGTAGAAAATATTACGTGACCTTTCATTATGCTGTTATATATAGTTCATCACCAAAGAGCATTAAGCATCTGTTTCCTTACTGTTTTCATTGGGTCACATTTTAGGCCATATGGTGGTTCCTTAGGTGAGCAGGCTGATGTCCCTCTCTCAGTTCCCTTCCTTTTTTCCTTTGCTGTAACTCTGCTCTCCTCCCAGGTCCCAGCTTCCTGCATGTTCCCTGGTCTATGTGAAGGTAGGGTGGCCATAGAGAATGCCATTTTTGTTGTCCTTTCTGACCTTTGGAAATCTTTCCTGGTTTCAACCTGGGAGGAGGAGTGTGAATTCCTATTTTCTTTATATTAAAGCATCTTCAAGAAAACAGATGTTTTTTGCTTTCTTTCTGTAGCAGAACCATTATATGCTATTAGTTTATTTGAGTTTCAAAAACTTTTCCTGGAGAATTTTTGTTTGTAAAATCTAGATCACCCAAAGCCAAAGTAACTTTTAAGTGGTTATTACTAACCCTGGTTTTAAAGTCTATATTTAACACTGCCAGGGAAAGAAAAGCTGCTGGGTACTTTCCCAGCATATGCTAATTAGCTGAAAAAGAATACTTTCTTTGCTGTCATTGGTGGAGAAACTGACCAATAGATGAGCAGTTCAGCACCTACACCCACTCTGTACAAAATAGGGAGGTGTGTTTGTACATGCCAATAACTCATGCTCTTGGTTGCCTCACAACCAGTGACAAGTGTGCCTTCATCATCTCTTACAATGTTACCTTTAGATTCTGAACTTTCATCTAAATGAGACTCAGAAAAGAGGAATGAGTTTAGGAAATTAGATATCATTTCTAATAGGTTATAAGCATACACACTTCTGACATTACAGATTTTGAAGACAATAGCAGTTTTTTTTTTTACTGCATTCATTTTTCTGCTTATCCACTTGTATAAATCTAGTGATTTGTATGTTTACTTCATTCCACTGACCAGAAATGTATTGAATGCTCTTTATGAAGATTATGAGGGAAGTTTTGGCCTGTTTCAGCTGTATCCTAATAACAGGACATTAGCAGATATTAGTCAGCAATAAACACTGAGTTTTAGATTCTCAAAGGTATAATTTTCACTGTACCATTAATCTGTACCATTTCCCACAGCTAGAACGGTGCCACATTAATTCGTTTATAGGTTGCTTAGAGGTGGACCAAGTGTTTTCATTTTTTTTTTCTTTTTAGACTGGTTGTTTATAGGCTTCTCCAATGCACTGTAGAATCTTGAGAGTAATAACACTGTTTATTTTTATGGGACACTTACATTCTCTACCTAATTTAATTCTTGCTGCAATTACATAAGTTGGCCAGGACAGGTTATATTTAGTGCTATTTTATATCTGATGAAACAGGCACAGTGAAGTTAGTTACTTATCTGAGACCGTACACTGGTCAAAAGCAATGTTGGAGTCTAGGCTCAGGACCCATGCAAAGTACATTTTATTTGATTACAAGATACCTCTCAAGAGTTAGAAAATTGTTTTTTCCTTCTTACTCTTTCTAGGTAGCCTTGTATAATATTCAGCAACTGAATATCCCTAACTTAAAAGGAAGGCAGAGACAGAAAGAAGATGAGCCACAAGACTCCTAGAATAATATTTAGAGAATGCCATACATTTTTTTTTAAGTAGGCTCCATGCCCAGCCTGATACAGAGCTTGAACTCACAACCCTGAGATGAACACGTGAGCTGAAATCAAGAGTTGGACGCTTAACTGACTGAGCCACCCAGAAGCCCCATACTTTTCTCATTTTAGCATTCATTATACTTAGATACATGTGTACTGTTTACTCTCCCACCTCCTCATTTTCATAAGAGCAGAGATCATGTTCATATTGTTCACTCATTGCTATAAACCCAGAGCATAACATACATGGTACTTGATGTACAGCTGGAACTTCATAAGAAGTTATTGGAAAAAATGAACACAAATTTCTCTTTCACTAAAATTGCCCCAAGAAAAACTCAACCAGGGGTGCTTGGATGGTTCAGTGGGTTAAGCTTCTGACTGCGACTTAGGTCATGATCTCAGGGTCCTGAGATCGAGCCCCGCATCGGGCTCTCTGCTCAGCAGGGAGCCTGCTTCCCCCTCTCTCTCTGCCTGCCTCTCTGCCTACTTGTGATCTCTCTCTGTCAAATAAATAAATAAAATATTAAAAAAAAAGAAAAACTCAACCAAATGATTTTATTTTATTTTTAAAAAAATTTTATTTATGTAAGTAATTTCTACACCTGACATGGGTTTGAACTCATGACCACAAGATCAAGAGCTGCATACTCTTTCAACAGAGCCAGTAGGTTGCCCCAGTCAAATGATTTTAAGTTGGAGCTACTATCTGCATCAATCAGGATAGACTAGGTTAAATTAGCTCCCGATGATGTAACAAACAAAATCAGTGGCTAAAAATGATGAAGGTTTATTTCTCACTCATGCTATATAATAGAGCAGAATTCTGCTCTTCATAGTCATTCAGTGATCCAGACTGATGGAGAGAACATGATCTAGAACACTGTTGGTTGCAATGGCAGACAGAAGTGGGCCCTGGAGGGTCTTGCAGAGGAACATTAATGCTCCAACTCAGAAACCCTGCTTACAAATTCATTGACCTGAACTAGTCACAGGTACCTTCCCTTCCCATATAGCACCACCCAGGAAGGGGCCAGAAGCCGCCTGGGTGGTGGAGAGTGGGAAATATTTGGCAAGTGGTGCTAACGACTCCCAGATTTTGTTTCCTTGATTCTAAGCTTTTGTGATCTAAGTAACAAAATCCAATTTCGTTATAACGTTTCCTGCAATACATTTATAAAATATAATTGTCTTCATAATGGCCCTGTATAAGAATGATGCATGGTGGGGCGCCTGGGTGGCTCAGTCATTATGGGTCTGTCTCCGGCTCAGGTCATGATCTTAAGGTCTTGGGATCAAGCCCTGCTTCGGGCTACCTGCTCAGCGGGAAGCCTGCTTCTCCCTCTCCCATTCCCCATGCTTGTGTTCCCTCTCTTGCTGTCTCTCTCTGTCAAATTAGTAAATAAAATCTTAAAAAAAAAATAAAAAGAATGATTCATGGTGAAATTAAATACTTAAATAAGGTCAAATAGAAAAGTCGGAGGTGGAAATGGAAAGATAATTCAAATCTCTATACTACTGGTTCTGGATGAAGCTCATTTATTCTGCATTTGTGGAGGTAAATTACACATGGAGGAAAAAAAGTAACAATTATATTCTAAGATAAAATCATTGCTGCAAGTTTTAACTGGGTCCAAGGACAAGACTCATAGGGTGGCTGGGTGGCTCAGTCAGTGAGATCCAGCCTGGGGTCAGGGGAGCTCCATCCTCACCATGCAGTTTGCTTAGGATTTTGTCTCTTCCTCTCCCTCTGCACCCCTCCAATCATAAATAAATATTTATTTTTTATTTTTAAAAAAGATTTTATTTATTTATTTGATAGAGCACAAGCAGGCCGAGCGGCAGGCAGAAGGAGAGGGAGAAGGAGAACCAGGCTCCCCACTGAGCAAGGAGCCTGATACGGGCCCCAACCCCAGGAACTCAGGACCATGACCTGAGCCAAAGGCAGATACCCAACCACCTGAGCCATACAGGTGCCCCAATAAATAAATCTTTAAAAAGATTTTTGTGTCAGTGTTTTGGAAATTATTCTGGTGACACAGAGAAAGGACATCTGGGCTAGCAATTCTGGAAAGAATAGGCTCAACTGTGGAAAAATACACCCTAGTATTATTCTAGGCCCCTGCTCAGGCATGAGGCCAGAAGTAGCATAGAGATAGTCACCTGGAAAATTGCTGATTCTAAAGTAGAAGAAGAAAGAATATTTTCCCTCTACTATCCTAGGTTCTCTGGCCAGGGACCTGAAAATTAAACTGACAAAAGAAATTAACAAGAAAAAAAAAAAGTTGTGTGAGTTGGCATTAATGCCTTAGTAACTCTAGCAGATCAAAATCTAAGTCTGTGTCACCTGAAGGTTAAGAAATAAAAACCTAAGGACAACTAATCACAAACAGCAAATCAGACTTTCCCAAGTAAAGTAGCTGCTTTAGTTAGAGCCAGATAATTTCCTTGCTTTGCTTTCCTCCCTTCTCTGTAAATCTTGCCTCTAGCTCCTATCCGTGGAGCACTTCTAATGATTTCTGGTTTGGAGCTGCCAATTCCAATTGATTTTTGCTCAAATAAACTCTTAAAATGTTTACTATGCCTCCGTTTACCTTTTAGCAGTTCCATGTTCGTGGTTCATTCAAATCTCAAATGACTTACTCAAGACTTGCATGTCCTCACTTTATATTTTATAAGCCCCCATGCCACCCACTTACCCAAAGCCTCATGACCTGTCTTGGGAATAATTTCCTGATAGTCACTACTATCAAACCATTGAATTCTTTAAAATATAAAGTGAAATACAAAGGAGCTCGCCTTAATAAAGGCATAGAGTGTTGTGTTCACTTGTTTCTTTAGGACATTATGGAATGATCCCTCATGCTGAGTTCATGTACATTTGTTCTACATTTAGCTTCAGAGATTGAAACCACCTAAGTAAAAAATTCAAAAGAAGTGAACTGCTGGCGTTGTCTATTATCAACTGTGGTAAGATATGGAGTGGTAAGGTTTTCTTTTTATGTATTTATTTGAGAGAGAGAGCATGAGAGAGCGCATGAACAGGGGGAGGGGCAGAGAGAGAGGGAGAAACAGGCTTCCCTTGAGCAAGGAGTCCTACGGGGAGCTCAATCCCATGAGCCTGGGATCATGACCTGAGCCAAAGGCGGATACTTAACCCACTGAGCCGCCCAGATGTTCCAGTGGTATGGTTTTCAAATGTAATTCCAAGGACTGCAGTAACATCAAACATATGCATATTCTTCAGGGCCACCTAACTGACTTGTTTATCATATGACTGTGCGTTATAGTTATAGTCTATTAGAATAAAAGGATATAACATCATCATGATGTTTTCAAATGCTGGGGATGCAGTTTCCAAGAACTTAAAAAGAAGGTCAAAATGCCAAACATAATTCAAAATGTTTTAGGTTTCCAAACTTAAAATTTCCCACATCAATAGTTCTTATTGTTGTCAAAAGTATTCACATTCGTGACAGCGAAGTCCTTCATTACCTGGTCCGAATGTTTGGGATAACAATACATGGTACTACATTATTGTTGAACAGTCAAAAGTAACTTAATTGTTGGGGCGCCTGGGTAGCTCAGCTGGTTAAGTGTCTGCCTTCGGCTGAGGTCATGGTCCCAGGGTCCTGGGATCAAGCCCCGCATTGGACTCCCTGCTCAGTGGGAAGCCTGCATCTCCCTCTCCCTCTGCTGCTGCTTTCCCTGCTCGTACCCTCTCTCTCTGAAATAAATGAATAAAATCTTTAAAAAAAAAAAGTAACTTAATTGTATTTAAACATCAGCCACCAAAATGCTCATCAAATATAAAAATGCTCATCAAATATAAAAATGCTCATCAATATAAAAGGCGAAGACATGTACTAGAATGTACATAGTAGCACTATGGGTCATAGCTCCAAATTGGAAACTACTCTAATGTCTTTCAAAAGAATGAATTCATAAATTGCGGTATAGTCACAGAATGAAATAAAATGAATGATCTACAACTACATGCAACAATACGGAAGAATCTTATAAGTATAAAGTTGAGCAAGGAAGCCAAACACAAAAGAATGCATACTTAATGATTTTATATATGTCAAGTACAAAGACAAACAAAACTAAGTCTGTGTTGTTGACAGTCAAGACAGGCAGCGACTGGATGGCATGATGGGGTTTCTGGGTGTTAATAATGCTCTGTTTTTTGACCTGTGTTGGATACAAAGGTGTGTTTGGAATGTGAAAATTCATTGAGGTGCATACGCAGTTTGGAATGTTTGTACTTTTCTGCATATATATTATGATTCAAGAAAAAGTTAAGGAAAGAAAATTCTAGGAAGCCCATGAAAATTGAATCTCAAACCAGCATAATATCCTCCATCATTACCAGAATTTGTGGGTCACCAATGTGAGAATCTCTAAATAGATTAGTCAAGGAACTGGATTCAGAACAGCTGTCCCAGGAGCAGGATACCTGATATGTCAAAACAGGCTAATAATTTCCCTTTAAAATCTCCAATCTGTCTGCTTTTCCCTTCCTTTAGTGATATCACCATAGCTTAAGCCGGGTCATCTCCCACCGTGAATTTCATCCAAGATAGTCTCCTCACCAGGTTCCCCAAAGCCTATTCTACCTGTTCTCTACACATTAACCAAAGTGATGTAAAGTCTAAACTAAATCCTCTTATTTCCTTGCCTAAAATGCCTCAATAGAGTTCCATGACATTTAAAACAAAATGCAAACTCCAAGGCTTGGGTATATGGTTTGGCCTCAGTCTACCTCACCCACCTCATGTCATGCTCTTCTCCCTTGCCCTATGTGCTAGAGCCATACTGCTGTTCTTTCTGTTCTTCCAAAGTGTCAAACTATTGCACCTCAGGACCTTTGTCCTCTCTGCCCAGAACAGTCATCGCTTTTCAGGTTCCTTGGCTTACTGATTTACTTCTCACTCCAAGTCTCCGACTGCAAGGCATTTTATAAAGTTCTCTTACAACTATCTCCCTATCTAACGTCAACCTCCTATCATTCTCTATATCCACATTTTGTCTTATTTCCGTCCTTGACGTGATTTCTTGTTTCATTTGCTTGTTTACCTGTTTGTTTGCTCGCTTTCCTCATTAGACTGTAAGTTCCGTGAAGGCGGAAATCACGTGTATTTGTGTCAGGATTGCAGTGCCAATGCCTAGCACAGTGTCTGGCATTCGAAGGACCCACCATAAACAGGGAAATACCTGTCAAACGAATGAATCGGCGTTCCCAAGGGATCACAAGATTCCTGTTCAGTCACGAAGAACACTGCACTGTGAGTTTTCCAAAGATTAGCAATGAAACCAGATGCCTTTCAAGCCCTTCTGCCAAAGTGTTGGCATTTGTTCTCGGTTTCCTAGTTGTCACGACGACTGCCCCCTCTTGCCACAGGGGACACACACCCCTCCTCGACCGGCTGGCCACTCACCCAATCTCCCGATCCCACCCACCTCCCAGGTGCCCCTTCATTGGCCCGAAGGTCAAGGCCTTCGGGGAGGGCGGGATGTCACTTCGAGCCGTTACTGGCCCAGGTCGACGTCCCTCTACCGCGAGCTGCTCAAAGTCAGCCAAACCAAATTGCAGTTGCGGGGAGGCTCGGTCCCGTTGGAATCTATGATTGGCTGCCACCAAGGGCCGGGGCGGTCGGCGCACCGCCTCCCCGAGCGCGGATTGGCCAGAATTGCCGTCAGTCAACGAGAACAGACTTCCCCTCTCCCATCTGGCTCACTGCAGGCGAAAAATTGTCGAATTTTCCAGCAGGAGAGCCAGTGGCTGTTCCAGCCGCTTCCTCCAGAAATCAGAAACCTCGGGGAAGGCAATCTTACTTACTTACCCAGCAGGAAAGTCCCTTCTCCGCCCTCCGTTAATTAAGTAGAAAATTTCCAGGGACGTAACCGTCGCGAGGTAAGAGACTAGAGAGTGCACTTCATTTATTGCTAACCGTTTATGATATTAATTATAGGCGGGGTCGCATCCCAGCGCCCAGGGTCTAAGGAGTGGAGAGTAAACGGAGGTTTCGTCAGGGAGGGGAGGGGAAATGTAAGTTTAAATCCCCAGCCCCACAGTCAGCGTCTGGGTCCTCTGTGCACCGCTCTCTCCTCTTTGGAGGTCATGCACGTTCTGTCGCGGCCCACCCCGACTGCGCTGCAGCCAATGGGTGTTTCCCTCCCGGACCCCCAGCGCTCGACCTTAAACTGGACTGCAGGCTGGAGGCGCCACCATTGTGAGTGGAGTGGGCTGGGGTTGGAAGGCAGGAGGGACCACCAATTGGATGGTGGAAAGGGCGGGAGCTGCTCGTTTGCGTTTCCCCGTAGCGAGGATCCGGGTCGCCCGGCTTCCACTACCGACTCGAGGATGCAGCAGGGGTCAGCGTCGCGTCGCCGCAGCAGATGCAACCGGGGTGAAGGAGACGTGGCGACAGCCGAGATCTTTGCGAGGAGAGGGTGGTCGGGAGGCGGAGACCGGGCGGCGGAAGGTGCTGGAGGGAGCCCAGGCATCTGCAGCGCTGCCCGGGCGGGCGGGTGTGCTCCCTGCCCTGTATCACACAGGCTTCTCATCTGTCACAGCCAGCGAGCGAGCACAGGATCCTGAACTGTCCAAGGGTGAGCGTTTCAGGGGACCGGAATAGGGCAGGATGCAGAGCCCTGGTTGGTGTCGATCTGAGGATGTGGGTTTTGCCTTACCAGGAGAAGCCTTGTGGCTGGTGATGTTTTGTTTTGTTTTTTTTTTAGTAACCGCTTCATGTAGATGAGAGATTTCACAGGAGGCGACAAAGACGAGACTCCGGGTGGAAATAGCCAGGGAATTTGGAGTCCCTAAAGCTCCACTGGCCTTTCTGAGCTTCAGACTGAAAATGTGCAGCAAGGCCTCTTAAGCCCTTTGCACACATCCTCCACCAGTGCGGAGGAAGGAATGAGATTGTCGTCGGTTTCAGAATGAGTGACAAGTGACGGATTATAATGGTCTTGAAGAAAAGTAGTGATGTCATGGTATTAGAGAAGAGAACAGATGCACCACTGGGTAATAAAATAGCTCTAATTTTTGTGCAGTGAGTTCTTGCTAATGTTTTTTTCTTGCAACCATAGTCACTTTCTGTTGACACAGGCACCTCCCTTGTCTAGAATCTTAGAGAAGAGGAAAGAAGAGGGGAGATGTGCTGTTGATATAGTGTAGAATGTCAAGGAAAATCCTTAAATGAAGTATAAAGGTACAAGTTTGGAATGTGGTCTGTGGATCGTTTCCACATTAACAAAGATGTTTTAAAAGATATCTATGGAATTAGAATAATGAATACTTTTCACCACTTTCCTTCCTCTATTCACACATGGAAACATGTTCATATCAAACCCAAGGGGAATCATTTGGGGGTTTTATTGTTGTTCTTTTCCTCATGTACACTATTGCAGTTTGTTTCCTTTCCTCCCAACCGAGTACTGATAAGATATTGGAGTCCACATTTCCTGAAATACTTTCGGGAGGTTTCCATACCATTTGAATTTACTGGGATGCATTGCTAGCCTTTAAAAAAGTTGATAAAGGAATATTTGCTTTGAGAATATTAAAATTCCATGTGTTTCCTTTGTGCAAGTTACTGATGTAAAGATACCTGAGTTCTGCTTTATAATGGGCAAATATGAATATTTTTCTTACATATTTTTGCTGGAGGGATAAATCTAAACAGCTTTCTGCAATACTGAACCATAGAATGCCCGAATAATTTTCTATGCACTTGAAATTACAATAAATTGCCCTTTTGACCTGCTTTCAGCGGTCAACAGTTTAACTCAAATCCCAAGTGTATCCTCCTGCCAGGGATAGTGACTCTCTTATCCAAAAATAAATTTGGACAGCTCTGAGATACTTAATTGAGGGATTATAAAATGGGAATGATATGAAGATGCAAAACTGGCATAGCAATCGCGTAGCTATATACTGTGGCTTTTCTTCACCACCTTTTAGTTTTATTTATTTATTTATTTTTCACCTTTTAGTTTTAAATCAGGTATGTACTTCAAAAGTTCACTACAAACCAAATGCATTTTTTTCTCCTTCCTGATGCATTTCACCTGAGATTTCCTACTCTCAGGATGTGGGCTTTCAGCAGTGCCTTCATGCAGAATTTCTGTGCCTAATTTCATGATCTCAGAGCTTACATCCAATTTAAACCCCTTTGCTGAGAATCCGTCCTGCTAGTCAGAATTGTTAAACTAGGTGCCAACATTTTCCGCTGGTCACAAGTTCTGTGTCAGGACTTTCACGTATCATATTAAACTATTAAAACATTAAGGAGGAAGATGGAGAAGGTTTGGTCACACAAATCAATGTGAAAATGATGAAAAAGGAAAATGTTTTCAGGCATTTATTTAGTGACAGTATGTAGAATATATATAGGGTTTCTGTGTGTATATATATATGTCTGTGTGTGTGTGCATACTCACACATTTTTAAATATTCATGTGATTAAAAGTAAACTTGTGGGTCATACATTCTTGTTTTGATTGGGAAATAAAAAGGAATTTGGAAAAGTTTGGTCTAGAAGGAAGATTGTCTTTTTTTTTTTTCCTTTTGGTCTGTGGCTCTCAATACAGTTTAGGTTGTTGATATAAATAACCTGTTCTGTCACTGGGATTCCAGCCAAGTTCTTTATCTTTATTTTCTTGCTTAAGAGTGTTTTTGCATTTTATTTTTGCTA
Source organism: Nasua narica (assembly GCA_028533885.1). NCBI lineage: Eukaryota > Metazoa > Chordata > Mammalia > Carnivora > Procyonidae > Nasua > Nasua narica. Next base: position 63,682,910 of record CM052800.1, on the reverse strand, counting down.
GTTGAATATGATGTCTGGGTAGTATATTCTTGTGCTCTTAGTTGATTTAACTCCTGCTCTGACATTTTTGTGTTTTCAAATGGCTTTCAAGTGGAATTACTTCTGCCCTTTGACTCTTTCGGATGACTTTTACTTTCAAAGCTTGAATATAGATGTTAAAACGGTTTAAAAAATAAACTAGTCTTGATTTCTGACAGAGAGATTGACATAAAGGATTCTTGAATAACTTTTTTCGTTTGGCAGAAAGTTAAGTACATGCTAATTTATAATTACCGAACTGACAGAAAATAAAAATATCTCTTAAATGTTTGTCAGTTTGTTCTCCACTCTTTCTGTGATGAAGAACATTGATGTGTGTTTTTTTTTTTTGTTTTTTGGGTTTTTTTTCCTGCAGACTTGGGGTTTCTTCCCCACATCATAAGTTAGACTCTCTTGTCAGCTAGTCATTGTGTAGTCATTTCTATGGGCATTTGGAGAACTGGGGGCAGCTGATGGCCAATTCTTAATTTGAATCTCTGGAGGAAACTTTTCTTGATATGCAGGTTTAATTCAAAGTAGTTAGCTTGGGAACACAGGTCCTCTTTGAATTGTTTCCCTAGGGAATATGGAGATTATTATGATTTAGTTATATTGCATTGGAAATATACAGTCACCTGCTTGCATAAGAGGTGCTGATCTAGTTTTGTAAATGAGCTATATATATATCAGGCTCATGTTTCATCTATTTCCAAAGTATTCCCCAAAGTAAATGTTTTCCTATGACTATTATGCTTACTTTCTGAGATGATTGTGCAGATAGTAAATGAGGAAGGAGGCCAGGTTGATGACTGATTTTAGTCTAGTGAGGCTTTTAAAGAAACTGCCCAACTTGAATTTCATTTAATTCTTTTTTGTAAAGATGTATTTATTTATTTCAGGGAGAGAGAGAGAGAGAGAGAGAGAGAGAGAGCGAGCCAGAATGTGAGGAAGAAGGAGCAGAGGGAGAGAATCTCCAGTAGACTCCACGCTGAGCGCAGAGCCCAACAGTGAGGTTGGAGCCCTCAACCCATGAGATCAGGACATGAGGCGAAACCAATGTCCAATGCTCACCCGACCAAGCCACCCAGGCGCCCCATTTTATTTCATTCTTAAATAATGTTTCCAGTGGATATTTGTTGCCTGCTAAAAATGCAGCTCTGGTTTTGTTTGTTTTTGGAAGAGAGAGAGAGAGGGAGAAGAAGACAAGAGTGCCCTAGAAGAGCTACAAAAAAATTTACTCAATGTTTATTTGCTTCTAATTCTAGAACTCTTGTTTAAATTAGGTGAAAGACTGCAAAATGGCCCAAGGCTGAATAAAGCACACATGATTTCAGACTGAAGCCAAAGGAATAGTACTTTGCTTATACAAAAACAGACTCATTATATTGTGCCCCCAAAACCAATACAATGTTGTATTGTCAATTATAGCTCAGTGTAAAAGAAAAAAGAATTGTGCTTTCACTAATTTCTGCTGCACTCTTTAATATGAATGGTTTCTATGAAGTGTATCTTTTTTTTTTTTTAAGATTTTATTTATTTGATGGAGAGAGAGATCACAAGTAGGCAGAGAGGCAGGCAGAGGGAGAGGGGGAAGCAGGCTCCCTGCTGAGCAGAGAGCCCGATGCGGGGCTCCATCTCTGGACCCTGAGATCATGACCTGAGCCGAAGGCAGAGGCTTAACCCACTGAGCCACCCAGGCGCCCCTAAGAAGTGTATCTTAAAAGTTTTATTTTTTTCTGGATGGTATAAAACTACTTTGTGAAGTATTTCTGTCAATAATCAGTACTTAGTTCCTTAGTGTAGATTGTATTATAGTTTGAAATTTCTTCCCAAGTCCTTACCTTTACTTAACATAGTTATTGTTGCTGAATAAAAATACCACCTTCAGTCAGAAGCAAAGGGATAAAACACCTTTTTTGGGTAATTTAGTGTTGGGTAATTTTGTTGCTTCTCTTTGATACTTGATAACCAGAAATATTATGTCTCCTTCACCCCTAATATGGTCATAGAAGTGAGTTTCAATCTTTTATACATGCTATTAGCTAGAAAGCCAAGAAGGAATGGCCTCCTAAGTCTTTCCAGATACATCCATTCTTTGAGAGGCCTTCTTTATACTAAATTCTATGAAGGCAGGGCACACATGTTTTTAATTGCAGAGATATCTAAGGGAGCTCTTTGGAACTTCATCTTTTCTTTCTACTGTTTTATTTACGGTTCTTACACAGAGCTGGACTGATTTCCAAAAATTTATTTGAAAATGATTATTTGAAATCTGCAGTTCATTTACTTACGGGTTCACTCAAGTTGGGTTTTGTGTGTGTGGGTATGTGCCTTTTGCTGAGGTATTTTTTCAAGTTCACTTTTTACTGTGAAATAATTCAAACATACAATTGAGAGTAATATAATACCTGTATACCCTCCACCAGCATTATCAAATCTTGACATTACGCTATCTTTTCCAGTGGTTTTTTTAATACATAAAGTAACAGAACAAAGTAGCGCGGACTTGAATTTTTGCTTAGAACCTTATTGGTATGGAAAACTGCCAGGAACACAGCCCTTCTTGCAGGGGTGTAGGAATTCCTCCTGACAACACCCAGGGGAGGATTCAGCTTTGAGGCAGAGTCCAGAAATGGGGGTGCAGAGTAACAGTTTCAAAGAAATGTAGTCTGGTCTCGGGCGCTAGGTTCCGGTCTGCCTGGCACGCAAGGGCTGGGGTGCTGGGCAGGTAGGCCAGAGACCAGCAGATGTTAATATAAATGCATAAATCTGTTGCTCATAACTCACAAGGGTGGGGCCGCCCAGTCCCAGTGATCACACACATCAGAACTGGCTCATCCTTGTGCCTGTGGGAGTGTTTGCACGAACCATTCTACATTAACCATAGTAATGAAGTATGTGAAGTTTAGTTGACAAATCCTAAAACAGAATTTAGATCCTAGATTGTGACTTTGCTAAAATGTGGGCACTCTGAGTACAGAACTGTCCTAACCAATTTTTTAAAAAGCTTTTATTTATTAATTGGACAGAGGGAGAGACAGTGAGAGAGAAAACGCATGCAGGGGGAGTGAGAGAGGGAGAAGCAGGCTCCCTGCTGAGCAGCAAGCCCAGTGCAGGGCTGGATTCAGGGCTCCATCCCAGGACCCTGGGATCATGACCTGAGCCAAAGGCAGACACTCAACGATTGAGCCACCCAGGCACGCCTGTCCTACCTTTTCTATTAACCAATTACTTTTCTTATTTCTTTTCTCCTTAAGAGACTTTGGAATCAGGGCACCTGGGTGGCTCAGTTGGTTGGGCCTCTGCCTTGGGCCGGGGTCAGGATCTCAAGGTCCTAGGATTGAGCCCCACTGGGCAGAGAGCCTGCTTCTTCCTCTCTCTCTGCCTGCCTCTCTGCCTACTTGTGATCTCTCTCTCTGTCAAATAAATAAATAAAATCTTAAAAAAAAGAGAGAGAGAGATTTTGGAACCGTCAACATTTGCCCCTACCTTTTCTTCAGAGCAATGGGGTTAACGAAGGGAAGAGTATTTATTTACACCCATATTTTACATTCTTGCTATGCAGAATATGGGCCTGCTGGATCAGTAGTTTGCTGTCACCAGGGAGCTGGCTCGAAATGCAGAATCTCATGCTCCACCCCGGACAGACTGAAGCAGAATCCACATTTTAACAAGTTCCCCGGATGACTATAGGTTAAAGTTTGAGAAACACTTGTTCTTTTTTTTTTTTTTTTAGATTTTATTTATTTATTTGACAGAGAGAGAGAGAGATTACAAGGAGGCAGAGAGGCAGGCAGAGAGAGAAGGGGAAACAGGCTCCCCACCGAGCAGAGAGCCCAACCTATCCAGGACGCTGAGATCATGACCTGAGCCAAAAGCAGAGGCTTTAACCTGCTGAGCCACCCAGGAAACAAGATACACTTGTTCTATATGATATACAAATTGTCAAATTTTTATAGAATTTAAACACTGTGAAAGGGGTAGGTAAATCAGTTTTGGTTTTGATCTACTGTTCTTATAAGTAGGCTGTTAGGTGCTGCATTCTTTATGGCCTTAACGTTTTGGTAGTATCGGATGATACATCAGTTACGTGTGAAATTACTGATGGAATCTCTCTTTCTCTCTCTCTCTCTCTCTCTCTCCCTTTCTCCTCGGTCGCATCATTTTTCTTGAAGACTTTCCATTATTGTTGTGTTGATCTTTCCCTCCTTCCCGAGTCCTTTGGAGTTGAGTTATGTCCACAGCTGCCTTAATTACTTTGGTTAGAAGCGGTGGGAACCACGTGAGAAGGAGAGTGCTGCTAAGCTCCCGCCTACTGCAGGACGACAAGCGACTGACGCCCACCTGCCACAGCTCCACGTCAGAGCCCAGGAGCTCTCGGTTTGATCCGGATGGCAGTGGGCGTCCAGCCACCTGGGATAATTTTGGGATCTGGGATAACCGCATCGATGAGCCCATTCTGCTGCCGCCCAGCATTAAGTATGGGAAGCCAATCCCCAAAATCAGCCTGGGAAACGTCGGCTGCGCCTCGCATATTGGCAAGCGGAAAGAGAATGAGGACCGGTTTGACAGCGCTCAGCTAACAGATGAGGTCCTGTACTTTGCCGTGTATGATGGGCACGGCGGATCTGCAGCTGCTGATTTCTGTCACACCCAAATGGAGAAATGCATCATGTATGTACAATGTCTTTCACTCTTGACTTTGCAGTTCACCTTATACTTCAGGTTTAAAACTTCAACCTTTTGCCCGAGATGTTCACTGTTAACCTAGTTATTTGAGTGGTTCCACACCGTTCTTTTATGAACAAGCAGTAGCTTAAGCATGCCCTTTTTTACTACTGCCGGTTATTACCATTCCGTGGTAAATGTTTTTTGACAGTGCGCCTGGTGAGTGCATTGACCAGGATCAACAGCACTTAGATTTATGATCATTTCAAGCAAAGTAGTGTAAAGTACATGATCTCATGTATTATGAAAAGCATTTACTCCTACCAGGGCAGGACATACAGGTTCTTTAATAAATAAATGGTAATTCTTCCAACTGGTATGAATAGCTTTAGATGATTGACAGTAGTATGGGGAAAATGCATTTAATGAGGGTATTTTGGAGCTTTTTAAAAATTTTATTTACAGTTATTAATGTATTTGGGGGGTCATATGACTTGAATTCAAAGAGGGGGAGAACATATAACAATTTCTTGTCTTCCGGTGTATAGTTATTCATTCTGCTCATCAGTTGATTTATTTGTATTTTGAACTCAGTGATGTAAATTTATTTGAAGGAACTTTTGACCTCTCAGGGTTGTGGATAGAAAGAGTATTAATCTTTAAGGACAGAGACTTGGACTTTTATTTTATTGTTCTTAAAAGCTTATCTCCTTGTCTACTTATTTCCTAATTTGATTTGCTAATCTATGAATTTTAAACATCTGAAAGGCAAACCATGGAGGTCCATTGTATGGAATAGCAGCTAGCTAGAGGGACCTAGATAAAGAAGAGAAACCTATTATAAAACAGTTGTTTGGGACTCTTTTTCCCTCTCCATAAAGGGACTTGCTTCCTAAGGAGAAGAACTTGGAAACTGTGTTGACCTTGGCTTTTCTAGAAATAGATAAAGCCTTTGCAAGGCACGCCCACTTGTCTGCAGATGGTAAGTAAAACAATCACATTTCTTAGGGTGTTGGGGCATGTCTAATGAGAGGAAACAACTTAAGCCCTTTAGGGGTGGGAATGTAAGTTTATTTATGAGGATGCTTATGTTGAAAGTGGTTTTATAGAAGAAATAACTTTAAATGTTGTTTGGAATCCAAATTAGTGGTAGTACCTCATTTTTAAATGAAGTATCTTGGAGAATTTTTCAAAAATTGAAGCTCTAAAATGGTTCTGATACTAAATTTAAATTTTAAAAATTTTTGAAATTTGCTCTTAATATAGACAGGAGGTCCATACTGTGGGAGGGTTTATAGTTTTTGGTTTTTTAGATGAATCTGATGAGCAAGTACCGAAATACACTAGAGAATAATCTCGTGTAGCCCTGTAGTAATTGTCCAGACAAGAAGAAAATTGCTAACTGGTTCTAAATAAGAAAAGACAATGGCTAATATGCACTATTTTGTTTAATTAGAAGGAAAAGTTTGGTCTTGCAGCTCTGTGGTAACTAGTGATATTTTTATTTTTATTTGTTAAACACAAGGACATGTCAGCTGAATTTTAAACAGTATTTACTGTATGTCCTTAAATTTTGAAAGTGGAATGTTTCTGATTTTGACTAAATTTATCAAAAGTATTCAGAAAAATGGAACTCGTGTTTTCTAATAGCTGACCGCCCAAATCTTTTGCTGCTAAAGATAATCTTGAAAACTTCCATTTAAATGTATGCATACACACCTCATAACTGATTTGAAAGTGAATCATGCAATGCCAATCTGTGTTTGGTTCATCTTTTTATTTAAAGGAAGTCAAAGCACCACAGAAATAACATTTCACAGTTTTCAGTTGGAGAGCATAGGGATGGAAATACTCATCTCCCCGCCCTCCCCATTAGGCCACCTGAAGAGTGAGGGCTGGGATTTCCGTGGCACCCACAGTGGCCTCTCTCATGGGCATGTTTAATGGTGAAGATTATAGATGAGTAAGATAGCTCTATTCACCATCTTAGAAGATTTTTCCTGGCTTTTTTTTTTTTTTTTTTGAGAACCTTACTGTCGTTATATTTTTGGAAAAAGCATTAGAGTCCACTCTCTTTGTTCAGGGATTTGTTTTCTTGTTTGTAGATGATTCGGCCCATTTTCTCTTCTTCATTCCTTTGGACTTTTTTCCTTCCAGCTGACTCCTCACCTTTGAAAATAAAGGTTGAGAGAAGGTAAATTGTAGGTATAAGATTGAGCTCTTGTTCCTAATGGGTCAAATAGAGGAGATAGAAGAGTCAAAAACACTTTCTTGTAGTTTTATTTTTATGATTCTGAAGATTGTCATGTTCTGATTTCATCCAGCTCAGGTTGGCTGTATCTGCACCATGGTGCTGATTGGCTCTAATGCTGGGGGTGTGCCCCAGCTGTTCCATTCTGTAAACCAGCGGAACCTACTGGGCTCTACCTGTCAGAAGAAAACCCCTAAGCTTATCATAGGGAATATGCGGGCCAACAATCAAAACACTAACCCTTTGTGGGTTCAGTCAGCCCTTTGGTAAAGGCTCTAATCAACAAAGATGCTGAAAACTGAGATTCGGCATAAAATACGGAGGACCCCTTTCTTTTTATAAAATAATAATTTATAATTCAAGGGAATTTTGAACTTAGGGGAAAAAATTGTTTAACTGGCCTATCTTAAAAGAAACTTTCTAAAAGTGCCTTACTCAGAGACAGTTGTACAAAGAGAGTAATCATAAAAAAAATAATTAACTTCTAATAATAAATTTAAACTGAATTTATTTAACTTAGTTCCTCTGTCATATGCCTTGAGCTAATGATCTCGGGACTTTCATAAGATATTCTAAAATTTACTTTTCATTTCATGGCCATTTGTTTGCAAGTACAATGGAGCATGACAGAATGTTACCCAGTGTGCTACTAAAAGAAAGGGGTCAACTATGACATTGTTGTTCTTAAATCTTGTTTTGTATCTATTCTTATAGATCACTTGGTCTGTGTGTGTGTTTTTAAATAAGTATTTTGGGAACAGCTTTAAAATCTATTCTTAGTAAGTTGCCAAGGCTTTCAACATTGCTAAAAGTTGCCTTTTGATATTCGGGGCCTATTTTATCAAATATATTAAAGCCACTGAAGATAGATGCTGTAAGTTGTTTAACTTTTCAATTTGTGGATTAAAAAAATGCCATTTCAGATTTCAAAGTTATTATTTAAAACCTTATGTTTATATTATGTATATTATTTATAATATTTATATTATTATAAATCTTTTTTTTTTTTTTTTTTGGTTTTTAGTAAGAACTGAAGCCGTATCAGCATTATAAGAATGGATAATATTCTTTTAGCAGAGCTATGGGTAGGACCCAGGCTAGTTAAATAAAATTGTGAAGTAAGTGCAGTTTGCCCTTTCCAGGTTTTTTGTGTTTTTTTAATCTTTTCTATCACCATCAGTTCCATTTTCCTTCCTCGAACCCTTCCAGTGAGGGGTTTAAAGGTAGGGCCGAGCTTATTCATTCTGAATCTCCATTGCTCAGCACCTTGTATAGAACCTGGAAGGCACTCAATAATTATTTGGATTGACCTGATCCCCATGCCTGTTCTGTCTCGCGAAAGTTGTAAACAATTTATTCTTTGATTATCCTAGAGCCAATTTAACCAAATTATTAATATAATGTATCTGTTTTAATGAGTTATCACTCCTGTGTGGATTTGAATTTTAAGGAGGGGAAGTCTGAAAAGAGATTGGTTAAACCATGGGAATGAATCAGTAATGGTAGAATTTGGGATATAAATGGATATACCCCTTAATTAAGGGATATACCCCTTAATTATACTATATTAGCTTTCTTTTTTTTTTTAAAGATTTTTTATTTATTTATTTGAGAGAGAGAGTAAGAGAGAACATGAGAGGGGAGAAGGTCAGAGGGAGAAGCAGACCCCCCATGGAGCAGGAAGTCTGATGTGGGACTCGATCCGGGAACTCGGGGATCATGACCTGAGCCGAAGGCAGTCGCTTAACCAACTGAGCCACCCAGGCGCCCCTATATTAGCTTTCTTGAGAGAAAGTGAAAAAAATAAAGTGAACATAAAACATTTTCCTCTTTTCAAGAATTTAGTCCAAAGCTGTCACATCTGCATAAAGTGCTTCAAATTATTCTGTTATCATTTAAAATAGTTACTATTTCAGTTTAAAATGTGGTGGTTTGAGAAGAAAATCAGAGTGCCACCTACCAAATAGCAAGAATCTTGCCCTTACGAAATTACTGGCTATTTTTACTGATTTGTTACTGATACATTTCGAAATTACCCTTATTTATGAAGCTAATTTCATCATCATCTTTAAATATTTTTGTATTCAATTCATGACAGTCGTGTGTATTTTGACAGTTAATGAAACCAGCCAGCAAATTCAAATGATACCCCATTACTCTCCTGTTTATGAACAAATCTCACTTGAAACAAATGGGGTGGTAGAAAACTGAGATTACATCCTTCGCATTCAGTAAACTCTTCTAAGGGTTTCTAGATTGCTTAAGGCTTGAAAGCAGCAAAGCTCCCCAAGAGACAGAGGGATCAAAAAAGAGAAGACTTGCTCTGACGTTTAGAGTGTGAGATGTTGGTGGCAGCATCATGAGTCCCACTGGAAATGTCCATGTGCTTCACATTACCTGATCCCTACAAAATAACCAGTGTTAGAAAGCCAGTGGGTTTTTTTTTGTTTGTTTGTTTGTTTTTTTAAAGACTTTTTATTTATTTTTTTGACAAAGAGAGAGAGATCACAGGTAGGCACAGAGGCAGAAGAAAAGAGAGGGAGAAGCAGGTTCTCTGCTGAGCAGAGAGCCCCATGCGGGGCTCGATCCTGGGACCCTGAGATCATAACCTGAATGGAAGGCAGAGGCTTTAACCCACTGAGCCACCCAGGCGCCCCAGAAAGCCAGTGTTTTTGAGTACCCTTCTTACATTGGATGCAGCCAAAAGAAAAGAACAATAGGGACGACATTGAAGAGATACTTATTGTGCTGTTACTGCTTCAGCTCATTACTTGGATTTCGGTGTCCATGAGTCCTGAGCATCTGGAACACCCATGTTTAATAAATATTGAAAAGCATATTGGTTTATATATATTATTGTTTGCACAGTAAACAATAATTACTGGTGGGGGTGTATTTATACTTTGAAAATTACAGCTTTTACTTTTATGTTGCCATTCAAAAACTTGATTATTTTTCTTTTGATATGTCGGCTTGCAACACCAGGGAAAGGAGAGAGCTGCAGAAATACCTATTTTGTGAATTCCATAAACTTATAAACATGGACCAGAGCTCAAGAGCCTTACTAGCCTGTATTTAAACAATTAATTTAAATTAATCAGACTACTGAAAAAATGCATTAAGTGTCATTAACAAATATGTTACTTCTTGTATCTGGTAAAGGAGGTGCTTTAATTCCTTCTTAATATATATTTGAATCCCAGTGATTTGGTGGTATAGTGTAGTGAACATCCTCTCTCATTATGTACTGCATGTTAGATACAAATTATTCACTGCAGTACCCATGAATTTCCTATTAGTTATTGGGACAGTACTGATACTGGTACCAATCAAATTGACAGTGCCTTTTTTTTCAGCTTCATAGAAGTACTGTCTTACTTCTCAGGACTAACAGTTGAAGTGTGTGTGAGTGATGTGGATGTGTGAAAGAAAGAGAGAGAGTATGAGTGTACAGATATGTGTCTGTGTTATACCACATGTATGTTTTGTATGCCTGAGTTTGCATATAGTTTTCCCAACCATGGGAAGCTGTGAAGCTAAGAGGTTTTACTTTGCAATGAAAAAACGGATTCAACTACAAAATACCATCAACTTGGGCAAACTGAGTCTTGAATTCGTTGATCTGGCACCTCCTGGAATATTATGTAATTTGCTAGTGAAATTTTCACCCAAATAAAAACCCTTCCCCTTATTTTGCAGCTCTTTCTCTGCCCTCCCCTGTGTTGCAGGTTTGTAATGTTTGAGCACAATTCCTGGGTGAATTTCCTATTTGCCTCTGTGCGTGTTATTTGTGGCAGAGAACTGTGCCCGGTCAGCAGCTCTAGACCTGGAGCCCGTGGACACTATATGCTGGGCTTCAGTGGAAAGAGAGATCTGCTTAATTTTGTCCCAGGTGAAGGAGTCCAGCGGTTCCTAGCCTGGACTACTGGAAGGTTCCCACATCCTCTTTGTCCCATTAGTTGAGATGACTTGCAGTAGGAAATGTCCAGTGAGTGTTAAGACCTTATTGAAAGATGTCTTAGTTTTATAGTTTTTGTTGTTAGGGCAAAAAGTGAGAATTTTTACTTCCATGTTAAATGTTAAATGAAATAAATGCCTATTTAATCCTTATGTCTTAGATGCTTAGCAAACCAGAATCAACAGTTAGTTTTGAGAACTTTCCCATAAATCCTGGGATTTTGGAACTGTGAATTGGGTTGGTTAAAACTCAAGCTCTTCGAAATTCCGGGGTGGCAGAGGTGGACATGAATGACAATAGAATCCTAAACAGAGAAACTTGGACGTGTTCGTTTATGAAATCTTAACTCTTTTGATGTAGCTAATTAAAACCACTTTTTAAAAAAAGCTGCTGCTGGTCATTTAAGCAAAGGAGAGGAATACTAGGTTCCTTGGACAGGTAGCATCTGAGTGACTGCCTGTAATCTCTTGCCTGGGCCTTCCCATCATTGGAAAAGATCACAGTGATTAAACTGTGAATGTTCCATCACATAACGTTTTGGGAAACTCAAAATTTTGTAATATGAATATCACTGAGCCTTATGCTAAAGCATTTATATTATACCATGACAAATATGTAATATGTTTTAGCATTGCTGAGATACTACCTTGCACAAAAGTTCCAAAATCAAAAGATCAATGGGAAGATAGTGCAGCTATAAATGCTATTTCTCAGTAGGTTAGATTCAGCATGAAAATAAAAGATTAAGTAGGATTTATTAATGTTTTTTTCTTTTTACTTTTCTGATTAAAGCAGGCATTTTAATATACCAATTGGAAAATATATTTTGATATTTATATATATCCATTCAAAATGTATTACTGATGAAATTTTTTAAAATGTCTTTTTGGAAAGAAAAAATTGCAAAGATTGAGCCTCAATCAGTCAAATCAGCAGAACTTCATTTTTCCTAAATCTACCTTTGAAAAATAAATCATCTTTGGATGATCACCTGGATATTTTATTTAGATGGTTTAAAGAATGAACCATGTTACTGAAGACAATACCTGCTTTAAATAAGTTATCTTTTCCAGTTTCTTCCAGTTTTCTTTACTTTTTAGACCTTGATTTCACAGTAGTCTCACTTTCGGCAAGGCTCAATGCACCTTCAAAATTTTTAACAAGTAGTAAAGAACTTAGGGCAGATGTGGTTTGGATAAACCAAAGAAAGAAGCAAAAATGCGGTTTGGATTGGATGAAGGAAACAGTGGCAACCTCAAGCCAAGTGACATTTAATTTTGTTATTGGTCAGAGAAAATTAAATGTGAACTACATTCAGTGTTTGGGAAACTACAATGAACTTCATTCTCTCGCCCCCATATTTTCCTAATATAATGATGGCTGTAACTTTGTTTCATGTCTGGGGAGGACAAAGATAAATAGAAAAGAATGTGAACCTTTAACCATTTTAGGATTTTTTTTGTTGTAAAAGGAAAGAATATAAAATATAGCACTTGAAGAGCAAATGATATGCCCTTGGCATTCTTGCTTATTAGCTTATTTTTTTTTAAGATTTTATTCATTTATTTGAGAGAGAGAAATCACAAGTAGACAGAGAGGCAGGCGGGGGGGGGGGGGGGAAAGCAGGCTCCCCGCTGAGCAGAGAGCCTGATGTGGGGCTCGATCCCAGGACCTTGAGATCATGACCTAGGCCAAAGGCAGAGGCTCAACCCTCTGAGCCACCCAGGCGCCCCTTGCTTATTAGCTTATTAACTGATAATACTGTCACAGGATAGGAGTTAAGAAATGGAAGAGAAAGTCTTCTGAGTGCATAGAAATTTTAGAAAAGTCAGCTTGCCTGAATGAGCACAGTAGACCTAAAAGCCATCCTGTGATTTTAGCTAATGTAATTAAAATGTAATACTTTTTAAAAAAGATTTTATTTATTTATTTGACAGAGAGAGATCACAAGTAGGCAGAGAGGCAGGCAGAGGGAGAGGGGGAAGTAGGCTCCCTGCTGAGCAGAGAGCCCGATGTGGGGCCTCAATCCCAGGACCCTGAGATCATGACCTGAGCCGAAGGCAGAGGTTTTAACCCACTGAGCCATCCAGGCACCCCTAAAATGTAATACTTTTAATACTGACACCTGATATATACACAAGGGTGTCATAACTATCAGTTCAAGTCAGCTCTAGTTTATATGAATAGAGGCCATGTGGAGACAGTGATGCACTTTTTACCAAATTAGGTTAGCAACCTTTTCTATTTGCATGGAGCCTTGTTATTGAATTAAATACTTCTTTCTCTGCATGCTCTTACTTACATAGTTCATTTGCATTTTATTTGCATAGCTCTAGATAGATTAGAATGACACATTTCAGCATTAGTTTAACACGCCTGTGTTTTATTTTGTATTACAAATTCCATATCCGATCATTTGACTGTCACTAACTTACACTCTTTTTCATAATGTTTGCAGCAACCCTTCTGACCTCTGGGACTACTGCAACAGTAGCCCTGGTGAGAGATGGTATTGAACTGGTTGTAGCCAGTGTTGGGGATAGCCGGGCTATTTTGTGTAGAAAAGGAAAACCCATGAAGCTGACCATTGACCATACTCCAGAAAGAAAAGATGAAAAAGAAAGGTACAAACTCCACTGATCATTCTATGAGGATGCTGTTTGTATAGTTCAAGATAGAAATGAAACCTTATATTTTATTTTTATTTATTTTTTAAAAGATTTTCTTTTTTTGAGAGAGAGAGCACACGCATGAACAGGGGGGAGGGGCAGAGGGAGAGGGAGAAACAGACTCTTTACTGAGCAGGAAGCCCGACTCAGAGCTCCATCCCAGGACCCCGAGATCGTGACCTGAGCCGAAGGCAGAAGCTTTAACCAACCAAACCACCCAGGGGCCCCAAAACCTTGCATTTTAAACTTATTTCATTTTAAGTGTAACCATACCTTCATTTCCTGGGTATCATGTCGTAGTCTTTTTTTCTTGGGCCAGGATCAAGAAATGTGGTGGCTTTGTGGCTTGGAATAGTTTGGGACAGCCTCACGTGAATGGCAGACTTGCAATGACAAGGAGTCTTGGAGACTTGGATCTTAAAACCAGTGGTGTGATAGCAGAACCAGAAACAAAGAGGATTAAGGTAACAATCTGCAACATTTGATACACATGCAAGGAATGAAAGTAGGATTACTTCCAGCTAGAAGCCTTCACTGAGGCCAACATGATTTTCAAAAGGAGTAGTTTGTGAAGGATAGATGAACTTTTCAGATAAAATAAGATACCGGCCTGCTGTAGGATGAAGTGCTTGGTTTTGGCTTTATCCTGCGCTGGGATTGGCCTGGTTACCCTGCCCTTCCTCACCAACACGTGATCGTCCAGCATCACCACCCCTCAGGATTTGACCTTCGCCTCCCTTGTGCACCAAGCTAAATAATCACCCATCTCCCTTTCTCTGACATCTTTTGCATGCTACCGATCAGTGCCCCAATTACACTGCACGTCCCTCCACACACTCCCAGTTGTGAGCTGACACTACCCTCTCTGTAAGTGCCAGAGCCTAGAACTGCGTAATAGAGGCTCCCAACCATGGCATCAGAGAACTACCCCACTTATATTCATTGTGTCTACCACATACTTACGTACGGTTTACCATGGGCCAGGCTCTGTCCAGAATAGCTACTAGCACCCCATTTTACAGAGAAGACAAATCTAGAGCGGCGGTGAACTTACCTGTGTTTGCCTAGCCAAAAAGGAGAGGCACATTGCGAACCCAGGAACCCTGGCTCCAGAGATGGTGCCCTCCACCATTGTACCGTGCTTGCCTCTCATCATTTGGCTGTCTAGCTTCTTTATGGTGTTACTAAGTACACACTAGGTTTGTCCTTGGTGGTTGATGCTATAAATGTTAATTTTGTCCAAAACATTGGCCTTCCATTTTCATCGTTGAGCTCTTAAACACGGATGACCACTCGGCAAACAGATAAAATCTTTGAATTTTAAAGACTGTTTAAAGGCTTAGTCTCGGTATTTGGTTCTGATTGCAGCTACATCATGCCGATGACAGCTTCCTGGTCCTCACTACAGATGGAATTAATTTCATGGTGAACAGTCAAGAGATATGTGACTTTGTCAACCAGTGCCATGATCCCAACGAAGCAGCCCATGCCGTGATTGAACAGGTGACACAGCAAGAGCTTCTGCTAGAAAAGTCCCAACTTTGGCTGGTGTGGGGGGCAGGGAGGGGGTGTGTGGAGCAGGTGAGGGGGGGTGAGGAGGGGATGGAGAGAACACCCAGGTGCAGGTCTTGGTACAGCCCCAAGGGGCTACTATGGACTTGAGATTTCTTTGAAATCTTGTGTTTTCGCTTTTGGTATTCTAAGGAATTTTACACTTGATTCCATAATAGTTCCAATTTAAGAAATGTTTACAGTTCTCCCAGGTAGTTCAGTAAAACTTGTGTGTAGGGAATTTGCTATGTTATTTTTTGGATTTGTACACAGCTTGATATGACAGAAATAGCAATAGTAAATTATAATAATAGTTAATAGTAATACCTCTTACTATGTGTCAGACACTTCACATATATTTAATTCATGTAACCATCACAGTAACCTTCTGAGGTTAGAGCTAGCATTATCCCTTTCCACAGATGAGGAAAACCAAGGCACAGAGGCTGAGAAGTTAAGTAACTTATTCAAGATCATAAAACTATCAAGTTGTAGAACTGGGCTTCAAACCCAGACAGCCAAGCTCCCAGATTCAACCACTAGGCCATTAAACAAGACCGCTCCAAGTAAAATATCCCATCTAGGAACACTATAGCGTAGTCCACGTCTGGTTTCTAACAATGGGTGTGTGAAAAAAAAAATTCAGAAAGATATATGGATAGGTTATGTGTGAGTATGTCAATCAGAGCTAAAATCAGGAATACCCAGTAATACCCAGTAAATAAAGTGTAAAATTTCCATGTGTTCAGTATTCTGTTTGGATAGATAGCTCTTTGACATTAATAGCCTTCAATGATCATTAGAGTCATGCTTTAATTTAACAGCTATTTTTGCATTTTTCAGTTTTTAGATTTGCAGCTGGGAAGGCAGATTTAGCCCAAACTTTTAAGTGCTAATATTTGTAATTAAGACTTAATGGGCCCCTGGGTGGCGCAGTTGGTTGAGCGACTGCCTTCGGCTCAGGTCATGGTCCCGGAGTCCCGGGATCGAGTCCCCACATCGGGCTCCCAGCTCCATGGGGAGTCCGCTTCTCACTCTGACCTGCTCTCTCTCACTCTCTCTCTTTCCTAATAAATAAATAAATAAAATCTTAAAAAAAAAAAAAGACTTAAAACTTCACTTAAAAAGCATTATTTGTTTGAAAGTAGATGGGCAGGCATGAAGTATTCTCTTGGTTACTATGTGTGTTCATGAGATTACGGAAATGGGCCCAATCCCATGGATGATTACTTCTTTTCTAATTTCACCTACCTGTCTTAGATATGTGTGTTCTCATTCACACAGCCAATGATATTTTAATGAATGCATTGTATTCTGCTATATTTGTGTACCATAATTCTTTTACTAGTTCCCCTAGGCAGCAAATTTATTTATTTACTTTTCCATATTACAGGGAGGGAGAGCACTATATAAACATTCTTGTATCTACTTGTGCATATCTATTTCCTTCATATATTATTTTCTCGGGTAAAATTCTTAGAAAAGTGCTAGATAAAAAAACACACTATATTCTAAAACTTTAAAAAAATATATTTATGTATTTGAGAGAGAGAGATCATGAACAGGTGGAAAGGGTAGAGGGAGAAGCAGACTCCACACTGAGCAGTGAGCCCGATGCAGGACTCCATCCTGGGACCCTGGGATCGTGACCTGAGCTGAAGGCTGATGCTTAACTGACTGAGCCACCCAGGCGCCCTCTTCTAAAACTTGGAATAAGCTTGCCAAATTGCTCTCCAGAAACGCTATTCTAATTACACTCTTTCTGGCATGTTTATAGATTTCTGTTTCTCCAAATGCTTATCACAGTTTTTTGCCAATTTGATTGGTAGAAAAATCAAATTTTAGTGTTTTAAATTTGCATCTTTTTTCTTTGCTGGTAGAACTAACCATTTGCACAGGTTTGTTAGACCCATGTATTTCTTGTCTGTGCATAGTGTTGTTCCATTTTTTTTATAGGTATGTTTGTCTTTTTTGTGGTTATTGTAACAACTTCCTATATGTTAAGTATATTAGTACTTTGATATTATGAACCTTTTTTTTTTTTTTTTGGTCTTTCAATTTGTTTGTAAAACTTTTTAATATATTTTTAAAAATTTTTATATATATCTATTTTTTAAGATTTTTATTTATTTATTTGACAGAGAGAAAGAGATCACAAGTAGGCAGAGAGGGAGGCAGAGGGAGAGGGGGAAGCAGGCTCCCTGCTGAGCAGAGAGCCTGATGCTGGGCTCAATCCCAGGACCCTGAGATCATGACCTGAGCTGAAGGCAGAGGCTTAACCCACTGAGCCACCCAGGTGCCTCTAAACTTTTTTATATTTTGATGCTTTTTATTTTTTAAATTTTTTAAAAAAGAATTTATTTATTTGTTAGAGAGAGAGAGAGAACATAAGCAGGGGGAGCAGCAGGCAGAAGCAACTCTCCGCTGAGCAAGGAGCCCAATGTGGTACTGGATCCCAGGACCCTGGGATCATGATCCAAGACACTTAAATGACTGAGACACTCAGGTGTCCCAATATTTTGATGCTTTTTATATCAGATATTTTTATTAACCTTTTCCCTCACGGTTTTGGCCTCAGGCTATTTATTCTTTTGAAATACATTTGCCGTTGAATATAATCCCAAGCACTTCTTACAATGCTGTGTCATTTGCTATTTGAATTAGTTCTTAAAACTGATTTACAATTCTCCTATGGTAGGAAATTTAGTTTATGCCATTTTTCATTTTGTAGGGAGCATAATAAACCTTATTGTTACATCTTACACACTTTCATTACCTTAGGTTATTACTTTTTACCTTGTATCAGTCCCTATGCTAAATGCTTTCTTTTCTTCTTCAAGCGCTGCCTATCTTGATCTTAGGCTGCTGGTATTTCTGTTGCCAAAATTGCTACAGTGGAATATAGTTAATATGGTTGGTTTTTTGTAGGGGGGGGGTCATCTGTTATTCTATGTAAGATCTAATAAACTGTGTGGACCTTGATACATGTTGAATGAATGCGAAGTAACTGGATTAGTAACTATTTTAAACGAGATTATAGCCTTATAGAAGAACTGTGATTTTTCTTTGTACACTCTTATTTCCCGTGTTTTCTTCTTCCTTCCTGCTAAACCTTGCAGGCAATACAGTATGGTAGTGAAGATAACAGTACTGCGGTCGTAGTGCCTTTTGGTGCCTGGGGAAAGTACAAGAACTCTGAAATCAACTTCTCATTCAGCAGAAGCTTTGCCTCCAGTGGACGGTGGGCCTGAGTGCTTGCTGAGACGTTGAATTTCTGTGAAACAGTTGTTCACTGAGTACATCAAGAAACTTACTAGATCAAACAAATGTCGGGGTGACTGACTCACTAGATCAGTCCACAAGGTCAGTGTAAATGTACTAACCATTTACATTGTAGTTTTTCATAAATACCTATCATATTTATGTTCAACTGTACATACTTGGTATCAATATATGTGTAATTCAGCTGTTGAGAGTCTCAAAGTTAAGTGAGCAAATCAAAAGTGGCTTTGACACACTTGCTAAGTGTTAAATTTCTAATTTTTAAAACTCTTAGGCAGCTATAAGTTTCTTTTGATCATTTTTGTTCTTCATTCGTTTGAACAGATTCTTGCCTTCCAGTTCTTCAACACTAGTAGGTATTTTGCCAGCTCTGCAATGCGTTAGCTGCAAGTGTGTGTTTTTAATAGTTCTACCAAGGAGTAGTGTGAAAGCGGAGTTCTCTGTGACTATATTTTGTATTCTGGACCACTTACTGGTAAACTTCCCAATGCAAAAGACATTAATTCAGATAATATGACCCTGCTAAAGTGTGTGGCTATTTACAACAGTGCACTTTCGTATTTCAGCTCTGTCCCTTGGTCTCCATTCTTCTCTTTGTGTAGCTAAGAATGCTATATAGATACATAGACTACTCCTTTATGTCAGAAAAGTTATGCACAGGCTGAGTCTTTTGGTCAAACCTACACAAACTTAAATACTGACGGTATCAAGTATTTTGTATAAAGTTTCCATTTGTTAGCGCTAACTCTGTTTTGTATATAGTATGTTTATGTCACTTTTTGTATAGAGTAAGCAAGTTGGATAATGTGTCAGTGAAAATAATACCACATTGACTGACAATGCTACAGATATAGTGTGAGGTTTGTGTCTCCTTTTTACTTATTTCTATGATTCATAGCATAGAATAAATCTAAAACATAAAAGCATTCTATATTTCAGCTTGCTAATGTAATTTAGGAATGTAAAACTCTACTTCTTTATATCTGCATGTAAGTTTGCTGTTAAAATGTGAATCTCTATATGCGTGTTTGGAATCATATCTGCAGTTTACTTTGGCAGACAATGTAAATTTGTTAGATGTGTGGGTGTATGTACCTACGTAAATTTTGGAGTCATGGAGAATTAAAGGGAACAATCTTGCATATCTCCTTCACCAGTTAGCTTGAAATTATTGATATGTTTATCCCCAAGGACCCTTGACAAATGGAGGGCAGTTTTATAGTGGAAAACCAACGGTTATTGGCAGGTGAGGAAGTGAATTTAAAATGGCTGTGGGAGATACAGTGGGTATTTGATGTGGAAAACACAGAAGCAGACCAACATGTTGAAGCTACATTGCTACATGGTAATTTTCAAATAAAATAGTGGGATGTGAGGAAAATACTGAGTGTTAAGAATGATGTGGAGTTTTGTTGTAGAGACAAATGAAAAAAGAAACCAAGAAGATAAAATTGGTGAAGTGTATACCTTCCACTCTCAGTTTTCATGGTTGACTGGTTTTCTGTGCTTATGTTTTATTGAAAGGTTTGTTGTTAGAAGGAAGATGGCCCAATATAAATATTCACATCTTCTCACCTTTTTGAGAATGAAAGAAAATAAGTCTTGAGTTCCCATGCATATATTAATCAGGAGTTTTCCCTTGGTAAAAAAGGTGACAAAGAAATATTTCAATTTTTCCCCCCCGAGGCAGCTTAGTGAAAGTAAAAAACATTACAGGAAAGCAAATCATCTCCTGTTCATTACCTGGGAAGTGAGGAACCAGAGGTAGGCTAAGAAAGCTGGAAAACTTTCTTGGCTCTTTCTGAGTTAGGTCCCAGAACCTAAATATAGAAGCTTCACTTAGGAGTATGGACAATTTCCAAACTAACGAGCAAATGAAAACTCTAAAGCACAAAATGACATTCTGAAAATGTAGGTTTCATTTTTTATCTGAATTCTTCACAGGACTGTTCTCTGTCTTTCACTTTAAAAACTAAGGGTGAGAGTGATGTTGTTAAGCTCAACATTCACTGATGCATTGAGGCGGATTGCCAGGTTTAACAAAGAGGAATTTGTAGGCTTGTCTGGGCCATGGTTTGGGGTGGACTTTTCTCTGCTTCACCTGAAAAGCTTTTAAAACTCAAAATCAGTCAACTTTGACTAAAGCATAAAAACATACTGGTGTTTGTTTTTTAAGTCACAATGTTGAAGTGTAATTTGTGGGTTATTATAATCCACAAAAGATAATAAGCCTACAAGGAATTATGCAAGTAGTAGTGGAAAGAGGACTGTTCTAAATATAGTTTTTTAGTTATAACTGTGAATTTGCCATGTGGCTATTACCATGTGGGTGTAGATATGATGTAGATTATATATTATTGTAATTAAACCTAAATCCATTATAATTACACTTGTCCTTCATTTATATGAAGTATATAAATCACCTCTATCAAATGTGTTGCCAAACTATTTGCCAACATTGATTTGGCAAAATATTCTTAAAATCATTGTGATTTTTCACAAGTATAAGTTCTTAAGTACCTAATATATTCAAAAGTAAATGCTGTCCTGCTCTCCATCAACTGTTTATTTGTTGTCGATTTTTGTGTTTAAGTGCTTCCAAGTCTTATGCATTTTTTCTGGAAAAAAAGAAAAAGAATTAGTTTGTTTTGAAGGGAACAGTTTTGAATCTCTGTACTCTATGATGCGAACTTTTCTCAAGTTCCAAAGTTAAAAAGTAATTACTTGCTTTGAAGAATTATTAGCACATAATCTGAATAGAAATTATTTTTTCAAAGTGGAATTTGATTTTTTTTTTAAAGAATCCTGGCAGAGAATGATTTAGGTCTGTGCTAACTCCTCAATATCAGACAGGTCATTTAGTTTCCTTTCTAAGAATGGACAAGGATTTAATTTCATGGTAATAGGATAGTAAGAAAATGCTTCAAGGCAGGGGAAGTCTTGGTTAAAGTTTAGCATCAAGCAGTTAAATACAAGCATGGATTTGTATTTAGCACTTTAGTTGTTCACATACTCTTCTCTGTGGAAAGTGACAAAAAATTTTGGTTGGATTACATTTTATTGTACTTATTGGATTCACTTATCTGGATGACTTAAGCAGAAATAAAAAGTGTCTTTGCACGCCTAATTCTGATGACCTGCCTGCTGCTTTCGGTATCTGGAAAGAGACTGATGGACTCTGGCAGCTCCCGCTGCTTGTTGGATGGTTGAAATGGTCCATTGATGGTCAATTGAGTGTTCTAGGCGATGAAACCATGGAGTTCCTCCCCGTCCAAGAATGATTCATCTGCCACTGGATTCCAGTACAGAATTTAGCAGCTTAATGTGTCCCAAATTAATTTGATTTCTGCTGAAGCACTCCTTCAGCAGAAGGAGCGTACATTGTTTTGCAATTTTACCAAAGTGCTACTTGGGTGTACTTCGTACTTTTTCCTGCTGAGTTGATGTCATTGCTGCTTTGACCATTGTTTTAAATGTATGCATTAGAGTAATTGTGAACGGACTAAAATCATGTATCTCAGTGTTCAAAACACCATTTTAATAAAGTACATCCATTAAACACTTTTTGAAATTCAAGTGTGTTTATTTGGAATCCAGACTCCCAATATTTATTACGTGATCCCGTGAACACTGATATTTAAGAGCCAGTCAATGGCTGGGAATTTAGTAACCCAAATCAGGATGTTTGCAAAATTAGTTTGAAAAATCTTTGGAAAAAGTGCATACATTTATCATTTCAAAAAAATTTTTTTTGATTTGAAGCAAAATTTGTCTTTTTTCATTTCCCTCTTCCAAAATATTTGTTGGTACATCAGAGGAAAATAATCATGATGATTTTCTAATATTTTGCATGTGGTATATTTCACTGTAGCATTTCTACATATTTAGAAAAACAGAAGTAGGGGTTTGGCAGTGATCCTGCAGACCTCAGCATTATGCATTTAACATAAGCAATTTTTAATGTCCTGTGGTGAATTGAGTAGTTGAGTTTCACTGGCACAAGGATGTCTCCTGTATTGTATTTCCCGAAGGTAACTTAGTAAACTCCATGGCGGCAGAGATCTGTCTTTCCTGGTTTTGTTCAGACTGCATCCATAGCACTCTATAGGTTTAGCAATGAGGAGAAGATGTTGAATCATTGATCATTAATGTTTGTTGAATAAATTGATGCATTGAATTATACTTCCATTGATTTTATTTTAGTGGGGAAATGGACATTAGATATCTTAAATACTAAGGCAAGCATAGTATTTAATGGTGAAGGAATGATATGTCACCTCTTTTGGTGTTTCCTTAGACCATGATCAGTTATGCCTTCATATACATGTGGTTCAGAATCTTGTTCTGAACAAAAACCTTAAAGAGCAGTGCCTCATGAATGTCTCTAACCTTGCTTTTTTAGAAAAGTGAGAAGGGGAAATGAATATTAAGGGTCTCTTTTGCATATACTATCTCATTTATTCTTCACAACGATCACACAGGGAAGCCTTTCTAATTATCCTTTTATAGATGAGGAAATGGACATTTGTGCAGCTCATAATGGCAAGATCCAATGGTCTGATCCAATCAGACCCCTTTGACTTCAAAGTCTATGTTCCTTCTAGTCTACCATAACCTCCTTTTGTACATTGGCAAAAACAAAATCAGGTCCACTACTGTCAAATGTCTATGAACATCTATTTGCAGAAGGCTCTCTGGTGCACAGGAAAAAGAATTACAAGAAATGATCCAGAAACTCTTGAGTGGATGGATGTGCATATTAGAGATAGTAACTGAGCATCTATCATAAAAAATAAATTATGTCTAAACCAAGTAAGTATAATGGGAGTGACTGTGAATGAATGAGCAGAATTACTGCTTTAAACAGTACAGGATTTAGATGATTTCTTATGGAAGTCTAATAAGTCAGTCTACCAATGATAAGCATTTACTGAGAACCTACTGCATAGGTCTGTAAATGCACTAGCTTGGGCCTAGCAGGTCTTGGGGAAGGTAATGGTTGATTATCTCCCTCAAAGAGCTTTGTCAGAAGGCAAAGTGAGGAAAGTGAGTTATACCAGGTAATGTTCACCTGCACAGGTAAAGCGAAGATGCTTGGAGCCAAAAGAGATCTAATCAGTGAAGTCTTTAAGACTTTGGCATGTCAAGGGTAAGTTCTTTCAAGGACCAGGAGACCTATATCATGTCTTAGGAGGCAAGTGGCCAAGGGTAGAACCAGTTACATAATTTGTGCAAAATGAAAACGCCGGGCCCTTGTTCAAAATTGATGAAGAATTTTGAAGACAGCAACTGCAGAACATTAAACCAAGTGTGGAGCCCTTTTAGGAACTGGGTCTCATGCAGCTACACCGATTGTGCACCGACGAAGCTGGCCCAACCTGAGTGAAAATACTCGTAAGAGCAAATTTTCCAAGTTAATGCAGAACACAGAAGAAAGGAGCACGATGTTAGCAAGGCAAGAATAGTTCCCCTACAACGCAAAATGTATACAAGCTAGGAGGGCAAAAAAGCCTTGATAGAAGTGATAGAAAACTTTTCGTAAGAGCCAAAAGGACTAACCTTCAATAAAGGTGCCTCTGTTGTCTAGGCACCTTTACTTACAATGTCTTATTTATTGGTCTCTAAAATATTGCAAGGTACAAGTAAGCTATTGCTACAGGTTGGGTTCCCTGGGAAGCAGGCTCTGAGACAGAGATTTATTAGGAAATGCTCTTGGCAACAACATATGTGACAGGGATGGGGAATAGGCAGGAAAGGGCAGAGGGAGAAGTTGGGTTGTGACGAAAAGACCCATGTCCCTCCACAGGAAGCTCTGAAATTGGGATGCCCCTTTAGAGCTGTTTTACTTGATTTTTGTCTTAAATGAAATAAGGCCTTTATTATTTCACAAACCAAAGCAAGATGAGGCAGCCAGATCACGATTCACAGGTTGGTTACATGGAGACTGGAGAGATCCATCAAGAGCATCGTTGGAGAACAACAATGTCCATGAAGGTGAATCTCCTCTGCAAGTGACCAGCAGAACTGAGATAAGGTCCTTCAGGGTACAACCGGGTCAGGGATGTGCCCTAATTAGAGAAAAAGGAACAGGTCCCCATAAAGGCTCACACTGCTCATTATTTTCTCTAGAGAGAGCACAGATGTCTACTCTCCTGAACAGGTTGGGAGTGACTAATGCACACCATGGAGACTGGCAGGTGGCAGAGTTGAGATGACATGTGCCACAGTAACTGGCAGTGACAATTTTGGCTAGCACCCAAGCAAGTTAAGAAGTATAAAACAACTGCTGGAAGCTTCTTCCCACATATCTGGAACATGTGGGGGAGATTTCCCCACTGCATATATTCCGATGTATGAGTTTCAACTTCAGGAACATGCCTCCCTCATAAAGGTTCTCCCTCAGTATCATTATATTGAACAAGGAGAGAACACGCTCCCTGAATGTCTATGGCTTTGCTTCATGTGAACCTTCCTGCGCCCAGGAAATGAATCAGCTGAAGGCTTTCTCAAATTTACTGTACTCTTAAAGCTTATCTGCTTTGTAAAGTTTCTTTCTTTTTTTTTTTAAGATTTATTTATTTGAGAAAAAAAAAGATTTATTTATTTGAGAGAGTGTGAGCAGCCTGATTGGGGGGAGGGGCAGAGGGAGAAAGAGTCTGCTCAGAGTCTGCTCAAGCAGACTCCTCTGCTGAGCGCAGAGTCCATCGGGGGGCTCCGTGCTAGGACCCCGAGATCGTGACCCTGGCTGAAACCAGGAGCCCAAAGCACAGTGAACTGAGCCACCCACCCAGATGTCTGCCCCGTTTGTGAAGTTTCTAGTGCTGAGTCAGAGCAGACCATTGGCTGAGAACTTTCCTGAGTTTGCCCAGCACAAAATGCCTTCCTGTGTGGTGGTGAACTTTCTGGTGCTGAAGGAGGTTAAATCTTCAGCTGAAAACTTCCTCATATTTGTTGCACTGGTGAGACCTTTCTCTGGTGTGAATTTTTTGGTGCTGAGCAAACTGGGCTTTAAAGAATTTCCTACATTCCCTGCACTCATGAAGGCTTTCACCCATGTGACCTCTTCTGTGTTGAATGAAGTCACAATCACCAGTGCAGAGTTTCCCTTATACTGTGCACTCACAATGCCTTACTCCAGTGTGAACTCTTCTGTACAATAAAGCTGTAGCTTTGGCCAAAGAATTTATCACATTTGCTGCACTTAACAAGGCTTTGCCTCAAAGTGAATCCGGTGTTGAAGAAAAATGGAGATGTGAGTGAAGAAATTTCCACACTGGTTGCATTTATAAGGCTTTTTCCCAGTGTGGACTTTATTTTATTTTACTTTTTATTTCTTTTTCAAAAATAATTTTAAAAAGATATTTATTTATTTATTTATTTATTTATTTGACAGAGAGAGAGTGAGAGAGGGAACACAAGCGGGGGGTGGGGGGGGTGGGGGGGCAGAGGGAGAAGCAGGTTTCCTGCCCAGCAGGGAACCACATGCGGGGCTCAGAGCCCTACACCTGGGATCATGACCTGAGCCAAAGGCAGCTGCTTAACAACTGAGCCACCCAGGTGCCCATTTATTTTACTTTTTAAAAGATTTTATTATTTATTTGAGAAAGGGAGAGAGTTAGGGGGAGGGGCAGAAGAAAAGGGGGAGGGAGAGAGAGGGAGAGATGCAGACTTCCGCTGAGCAGGGAGCCTGAGGTGGGCTCAATTCGAAATCATAAGCAGATCAGCACCCAAGCCCAAGGCAGACCCTCAGCCCACAGAGTAACCTAGCATCCTCTCCTCCCCCGCAGTGTGGGCTTTCTGACCCTGAAAGAAGTTAAACCTTTCAGGGAAGTCTTTCCCACATTCACTGCACTCTTAAGACCTTTTGAAAACGGTATAGAAACGTAAAATTGGATGGAAATTAAGATATACACACTAATGCTTCAGTAAGGCTTGACTTTGAACACTTTCTTTTCTCTTTCTCATTCTTGAAGCCTCCCCCTCCCCTTCACCAGTTTTTCTGTAGAATCCTTTGCTCCAGAAACTTCGTATCAATGTTGACATCTGGCTGACCTCAATGTATATACTTAATAATGAGGTTCAGGTGTCCCGTGCCAGCGCGGGTCGTGAGACCACCCTGAAGACAAAATGAACAAGGCTGGCAGCACGCACCAGATTCCTACAGTAAGGACCCAGATCCTGTATTTTCCTGTGAAACCCCTCAGCCTTTAAAAAAAAAAAAAAAAAAAAAAAATCCCCGGCGGGTCTGTGTTCTAATTCGGCCCAGGCGCCCCTGAGGTCGGTTTTCCACAGCGCTTTGCCGGGCGCGCACTCAGGTCCCTGGCTCTGAGAGGCTGCCGAGGCGGTACTGCGGCGGGGATTCGCGATTTCTGCCCCCCCGCGCCAGGTGCCCGGGTGTGTGTGTGGGGTCGCCTGCTGCGGAGACCGAACCCCGAGGACCGGGAGGGCTGCGCGCCGGGCGGAGGTGCTGCGCCCCGCGCGCTCTCGGAGCGCTGGACCCCCCGCCCCGCAGGACTCGTTTCCTTCACTCCCTTGGCGTTTGCCGGACAGCTAGTTGCCTCTCTCCTCCTCCCTTCTCTTGTATTTCCTTTTCTAGTTCTTTCCTTCCTTCCTTTCCCCGGCGGCCGCGCCCAACCGAAACAGAACCCGGCGTCGGAGCGCACACTGAAGCGGGGGGTGGGGGGACACGCCACAGCCCGCGCACAGCGCTCGGCTGCTCCGCCTCTTCCCGCTTCGGGGAGCCGGCCTTCACACCCGTCAGGCAGCAGTCGGGGGATGCAGACTGTCTCTGGAAAGAGGACGCGATTGTCGGCAGGGCGGCTGTCCACCCCCTGGAGAAGAGGGTGACAGACTAGAGCTGTGGTCCGGCCGGACTCCCAGCCACTGCTGGGGCAATAGTTCCTTCAGTCCAGAAGGTAGGTTGTGGCAGCAAAGCCCAGCATCCACGAAGTAGGAACAACACTTCGCAGAAAAGGCTGGGAAGATCGAGGGATTTGTCCAAGGTCCCTTAGGGGTTTCTCTCCAGTTCAAACCCTCATTACCAGGAACCGTGCCCTATTTGTAACTTGTTGAAACTTTTGGCCTGGGTGGCTATGTTTGCACCAACAGACACTTTGTGCGGTTTGGACACCATCCTGGAGAAAGTTGATCCTTAGCTAGTCAACAACCAATCAGATTCTCTCTACACAACCTACACAGTATTTAGGGATGGACTGGTTCTCAAACTGTATATCGGGAGGAACTAGGATCGTGGCATCATGCCAAGCTGACGAGGACCTTTCCTAGGTCACGTGAGTATGCAGAAAGAAGATACTTCTCCGGAGTTGGACAGAAGGGGGGGGGGGAGAGCGAGGGGGGAAGGGGAGGGGGAGGGAGAAGCTGTCTCCATCCCAGCAGAGCTCCCATTCCAACCTGTGGCTCATTTGGTAGGATTTCTATACAGACTGAAACCCCTGCATAATAAAATACAAGAAGTAACTACTTGAGGTTGCTGACTAGGGATTCAAATCCAGCCCTATTTCATCCCAAAGTCAATTATTTTCCAGAAATAATAAGTATGTATATATTACTAATTAGATGGGGAAAAAATTCATAAGGAACCTGAGACTGCTACAGCTGTTTACGGAGAATCAGGAAGAATAATGGGAAAACATGGCAGGAGAAGAAAGGACATAGTAAAAGCACCCTGAGACGGGGACAAAAGTTAACCAAGCTCCTACACTGCATTCCTGACTACATTTGAGGCTCCTACTACCCAAAATTATAACACTTTGTTTCCTTTCTTTCTTCACCTTTAGATTGTGAATTCCTCCAGGGCAGGAATCGGTCTTCCTCTGTAATCCTAACGACAGTCTGGCATATTGTAGGCATTCAAAAAAGTTTGGAATGTATGAATGACATAATTCAAATAGGGAAGAGTTATTTTAAAACTTGAGAGTACACCCTTCCCAAAAGATGAATCATGGAAAGAAGAAAGATCACGGTGTTACTAAGAGGAATGAAGTCCTCGGGTTTCTTCAGTTACAACCAAATTGGATAGGTGGGCCCACAACTGTTGTTTTAAAATCCTGTAAAATCGGTGTTAGGAATTTGTGCTGGCACAGCTGAGAAAGTGTGACCATTGTGCTTAAAATCAGAAACAATGATAATGTAAGAAAATAAAAATCTAGGAGCTTTCTTAGGTATTGCCTGGAACATCTTTCCACTGTGATACTTCTCTTATGCTAAATCTGCTTTTAAGGATCAAAGAAATGTGAGAGGCATTCCTAATGTCAAAGCTTAAAGCCAAAGTCATGAGAGAAGTCCTGCCTTAAAGTTCCTATTTAGAAAGCAAGAGAAAACAAGAATCAGGGTCTTTAATTTTTTGTTTTTATTTTGTTTAAAATTTTATTTATTTATTTGACGGAGAGAGAGAGAGATCACAAGAGAGATCACAAGAGAGATCTCTGCTGAGCAGAGAGCCTGATGCAGGGCTGGATCCCAGGACCCTGAGATCATGACCTGAGCCGAAGGCAGAGACTTTAACCCACGGAGCCACCCAGGTGCCCCAAGAATGAGGGTTTTTAATCTTAACTTCTTGTGTTCAAGATTGCACAGTTTATTAGAGGTCAGACCAAGAACTGGTTTCCAGGCTGTATCCCAGAGCTCACTGTGCAGTTCTCTGAGGACAGGGGCTAGGTAATTTTACTCAGCTTCATTCATCTGCCGAATGAAGGAGGGAATGAATGGATGTGCTCTACCCTAGGGGTGTAGATGAAAGGGAAGAGCACTGTCATTTCTTTAAAGATGGAAAGCTTTAGAATTTGGAGGAGGGGAAAATAAACACTTATTTCGAAATAAACTTTATCAAAACAAAGGCAGAAAAAATGTTTTGGAGGTCAGAAAGATCTATGTTAGTGGCACCTGGGTGTCTCAATCGGTTAAGTATTTGACTCTTTAAAAAAAAAAAAGATTTTATTTATTTATTTGAGAGTAAGAGAATGAGAGCAAGAGCACAAGCAGAGGGAGGGGCAGAGGCAGAGGAAGAAGCAGACTCCCCCGCTGAGCAGCGATCATGACCTGAGCCACCCAGGCTTAACTGACTGAGCCACCCAGGGGTCCCCAGCGTTCAACTCTTGATCTCAGCTCAGGTCTTGATCTCAGCGTCATGAGTTCAAGACCCCTGTTGGGTGACGCATTGGGCGTGGGGACTATTAAAAAAAAAAAAGATCTATGTTATGTTGCTAAATCATTTGTCACTAATTTTAAGGGATGATTGAAAATTATCTTCTGAAATGTTGACGTGTCTGCATCAGAAACATCAGGACAAAATGCTTGAGTGTGAAGCCCGAGTTGCCTGAGTCTTCTCCTACTCACCTAAATAACCGAGGAAGTTATTCAACCCATGCTGTGAGTCAGTTTTGTCATTTGCAAAATGGGGCTAATAACAGCATACAAGGTAATTGTGAGACATAAATAGTTAATACACAACCGACACAGTCATATGTCCCATTTTCTGCCACTAAGTCCTGTCTCTCTAGGTGTCAGTTTTGCTTTTGCTAAATGTTTCTTTCTGTGTTTGGGCTTTTCCCCCACCTCCCCTTATGAGCCTTTCTTTTCCTCTAACTACCTTTCTACTTTTTCTCTTTTTTTTCATTATTTCTCTCTCTGCCTGACTGGATTTCTTAATATTCTAATACTGCTCCCTTACTTAAAAAATGACTGATGGCTATGAACTTTAGTAAACCTACAGAACAAGAAACTTAATAATAACTGTGAAAACTCTGTTCTTTTTTCCAAATTAATTTCCGATCTCTGCCATGATCATGCATCCTTTTTTTTTTCTTTTCCATTTTAAAGTCAGTGAATACATTCATGTTATTTTAGTTCTGATTTTCTTCACCTGATACAACTTTATATTGAAGGGGATCAGCATATGCCACTTTGACATAAGGATTATTTTGAGTTGAAGGAAATTGAGAATCAACAGAGGCAGAAAGAAGCCTTCTTGGTGCCTCTGTTAACTGATTAAAAGCAGAAATTTCTGAAAAATAAGGCTGTCATAAATCCCTCTTCAGGATGGGTCTATTCCTAGAAGAGAGAACAAGAGTAATCCTACCATAAATAAAATTGTTCATGACCATGAAGAAGATGGAAAAGACCACTCACACATTCATAAGCAGATGTTATCACGAACTTTTTTTAAATTTCCACTTTGTTCTTCTAAAAACCCATTTGTCTTTCCTAAAGAAACTTATATTTTCTTCCCACAGAAGCCTTTCCTCTACTCTTCTCATTCCTCTACTTAGTTAGGTAGATAAGTCTCTAACATACATATGGATAACCCTTTTTTCTCCTGTCAGTCTGTCATTTGTCAGTTTAATTTGCAGGTCCCCAGGAACTATATCTAAGAGGGTAGAGCAAAATGTTTTACTCCCTAGACAATTCATATGCCACACATCCTTATAGACCATATACTTGCTAATTTTTGTGATTGTGATATCATATACCATAGTTTATGTTGCATTCCCCTGTTGTCAGGCACATTGTTTCTAACTTTGTACTATTTCGAACTCTTTCCTTCCCTTACCCCACTTTCCCTTGCCTTCTCTGCCACAGAAGATATACGCAAACACAAATGCATGATTATGTAAAAATATATAAAATTTGCTGTATTTGTTGTCCAGATCCTTAGCCTTGTGAAAAAAAAAAGGAAGAAAGAAAGAAAAATCAGGCGGTGTTACCCTCTGACTTTACTGTACCTCGATTTCTCAGATTATAAACATTTACTAACAGCTGCACAAATGTCCCAGGCAATAAAGAGAGGTGAGGTTGGTCTGCCTAATAAATGAGACTTCCTTTGATTTGAGCTTTCCTCTCCTAGAGCTTCTTGTGTCTCCAACTCAGTGAATAACAAGTATGAAGAGTTAACAAGGACAGTTTGTCATAGTTACTAATTTTTTGTTGTGCTGTATGGCTTTTAAAACTTGGAAGCAGCCGCTGAAGCAGATTTGGCATTTCAAAATTCTGCTACAAGTGTGACTTTATTTTAGCTCATGTTTATAGCTCTGTTTATATTATCATTTGGTTTATGATGCTGATTATAAAGCCTTGATTAAATAACTACTGTTATTTAATCATACTGCTATAACTGTGAGATTACAAAAGCCTAGAATGAGGCCCTTAACTCTCAGAAGTTGTTTAGAACTGGCAAAATGAGAAAACAAAGCTGTAAGTGCTGAGGAACTTGTAAATAATCATTGTGAGTCTTGATAATAAAGCTACGGAACACAGAATTTTCGTTCTTATTAAATTATTGCTGGGGCGCCTGGGTGGCTCAGTGGGTTAAAGCCTCTGCCTTGGGCTCGGGTCATGATCTAAGGGTCCTCCTGGGATCTAGCCCCGCGTGGGGCTCTCTGCTCAGCGGGGAGCCTGCTTCCTCCTCCTCTCTCTGCCTACTTGTGATCTCTCTCTGTGTCTGTCAAATAAATAAATAAAAAATCTTAAAAAAAAAATTATTGCTAAGTCTCGGTTTACTTCTAAGCCTTAAAGGAAATTTGGAGCAACTTTTCTATACCCTGGAACATAGACTAGATTATCACAAATTTCTTTGGATTCATTCTAGAAAATTCTGAAGATGCCATTATAAACCAATACAAGATAGAAAACAAAAGTTTGGGATACCAGAAAAGGGCGTTTCATAATTTTCTTTTTTTTTAAATGAAGTTTTTTAAACTAATTTATTAGAGAGAGAGCACGAGCAGGGGGAGTGACAGAAGCAGGCTCCCTGCTGAGCAGGGAGGCTGACATGGGGCTTGATCCCAGGACTCTGGGCTCATGACCCGAGCCAAAAGCAGATGCTTAACCAACCAAGCCATCCAGGTGCCACAATACTTTCATAATTTCAATGGCTAACCAAGGAAGTATTCTCTGTTACTGCCTCTCGGAGCCCTGAGGAATGGTTAAAGATAGGGGGAAATAGGCCTGGCAAAATATCTGTGGACCACCTTCCCTACTTCCCTACCTTGTTAATTTGGAGTAGATTCCTCTCCACTGCTAGGCTACTGATTCTGATTAAAAAAAAAAAAAAAATCACTGCTAGTTAAAAGACTTCTACTTTGAAGTAGGGGATAATGCTGACTGTTTCAAAACTTTCTCACTCTCCAGTTCCAAGGACTTCGATACATGCTTCAACAAGATTGGGGATTAAATTCCACCTACATTCTTAGGGATGTACATTTTTGGAAAGAAATAACAGAGGTCTTCAGGAATTAATATACATAACTTTCGCTACAACTTGTCACCTTTGGCACAGTGCTGCCCTTATAAGAAATAAGGGACCTTTAGGGGTGCCTGGGTGGCTCAGTGGGTTAAAGCCTCTGCCTTCGGTTCAGGTCATGATCTTAGGGTCCTGGGATTGAGCCCCACATCAGGCTCTCTGCTCAGCAGGGAGCCTGCTTCCCCCTTTCTCTCTGCCTGCCTCTCCGCCTACTTGTAATTTCTCTCTCTCTCTGTCAAATAAATAAATAAAATCTTAAAAAAGAAAGAAAAAGAAAGAAAGAAAGAAAGAGGAACTTCAACCTCCATTGGCTCTTTGCCTCTATAAAAAATAGCTGGGGGTTCTAGGGTAGTTGGTTTGTTCCTAGTTGTTCGCAAAATAATATGCATTGTTAGATTTTGTGCGAAGTCAATAGAAGAATTTCTATTCAATAAGCTTTTGTCCCATGCGTTCTACCTTATTTAGCTTTCAGCCAGAAAATTTCAAATCTTGTTGCATAGAAACCAGGAGGTGCTCAGATATTTTATTCTAACTTTTAAGAATTTTTGTTTATTTGTTTGTTTGAGGTTAGTGATTATCTTTGATTGTTAAATATATACAAAAAAATACATGAGTATATTTTTGGAAAATTTTGTGACTTTATTAGTACATTTTATTAAGCATCTAGTGGTATACCAGGCACAATTCTAGGGACTAAGGATTTATTCATGAACAAAGCAAACAAAAAGCTATGCCTTACATGCTAGTGGAAGGAGAAAAGCAAACACAAGAAATATGGAAATTACATGTGTCAAAAGGTGATAATGCAGATTAAGAATGCTAGTAGAAGGAACTGCAATTTTAATTTGGGAGGTCAGGATAGGCCTCACTGAGAAGTTACTATTTGAAGAAAAACTAGAAAGAAGTGAAAGAATGAACCATACATGTAATAGGGGAAGATCATTCTGGGCAAAGGGAACAGCTAGTGCAAAGACCCTGAGATGGGTCAGTATATGTACGTGAGGTATAGCAAGGAGATAGGTCTGACTACGTTACAGTTACCAAAAGGGAAAGTGAGAGCAAGAAGTAGGGGTGGGAGAGATAAAGGTCTTTGGCTTTTACTCAAAGAGAAATGGGAAAATATATGAATACACATTGGGAAATCTTTAAACAACAGAGATGTATGTTGTCAACAAAACATCCCTACCTCCTAATCTCTTACTACCCAGAGATTGCTGCCATTTTGGGTCATGTATTTCCAGAAGTTTTTTCTACATGATTATATACATAGATGGGTACATATAAAAACATGTAATTTTGTTTTGTGATAGTTAGCAATTTGTTTTTTTACAATTAATATATCTTGGAAATCTTTCTTTGTCAAGATAGTACATATATTTCTACCTCATTCTTTTAAACTGTTTTATAATATTCCATCGTATACCTGTGCTACATTTTATTTAACCATATCCTTACTGGTAAACATTTAGATTCTAATTTCTTTGCTCCTTTCCTACTTTCCTTCCCCCAGTCCCTCTTTTGACCTCTCTCTTCGTTGTTACTTTCCTTCCTCTTTTTTTTTTTACTGCATTAATATTGTCTTAATATTATATATTTTTTTTATTTTTTAATTTTTTTTAAAGATTTTATTTATTTATTTATTAGGAAAGAGAGAGAGTGAGAGAGAGCAGGTCAGAGTGAGAAGCAGACTCCCCATGGAGCTGGGAGCCCGATGTGGGACTCGATCCCGGAACTCCGGGAACATGACCTGAGCTGAAGGCAGTCGCTCAACCAACTGCGCCACCCAGGGGCCCCTTAATATTATATTTAATAACAAAATTACATTACGTGAAACTTGGAAGAAAATTTGAAAATTAAAGTTCGTGTTACCTTCTGTCACAAAAGAAATATGTGTTTCCGGGACGCCTGGGTGGCTCAGTTGGTTGAGCAGCTGCCTTTGGCTCAGGTCATGATCCCAGTATCTTGGGATCGAGTCCTGCATCGGGCTCCTTGCTCCGCAGGGAGCCTGCTCCTCTCTCTGCCTCTGCCTGCCTCTCTGCCTGCTTGTGTTCTCTCTCTGTTAAATGAATAAATAAAATATTAAAAAAAAAAAAAAAGAAATATGTGTTTCCTTAAATTGGAATCACTTAGGTTTGCCTCAGTGGAACATAGGCTTGCTTTCTTTCTTTCTTTCTTTCTTTCTTTCTTTCTTTCTTGATTTTCTTTCTTTCTCTCTTTTTTAAGATTTTATTTATTGACTTGAGAGAGAGAGTATGAGAGAGAGCCAGCATAACAGGGGGAAGGTCAGAGGGAGAAGCAGACCCCTCGCCGGGCAGGGAGCCTGATGCAGGTCTCGATCCCAGGACTCCAGGATCATGACCTGAGCTGCAGGCAGTCACTCAAACAACTGAGCCACCCAGGCACCTGGCTTTAGTTATTTCTTAAGCAAGGATTTATCTAATGTTTATCATTTTGGAATAAAGGGGAATCATGAGAGCTTGAGCCCCACTATTCTGAACCTTGGTAGGAGTTCACTGGATCATCTTAGCCAAGTCGGCCATAGGTCTACATCAGTAGGAAGTGAAGATCCAGGATCCATAATCTGTGCCGGGTTCTCCTTCCTCCCCCCTTTCTGCTGCCTGAACCAATATGGTATTCAGCCAGGTCTTCTGTTAGGTCATGTGTGTTAGTCTTGTCTACCCAGCCCATGGAGAACAGGTACTGTGTCATGCATTCCTTTTTTTCCCCGACAGTGTCTAGCTGATTCTTAGAATCACGGTTATTTATTTTTAATATATGTCTTAATTCTTAAAATTGTATTTGCAAAGTTACCTCTATTAGGTTTAGAATAAACCTTGGAGATGGCAAGATGGAACTAGAGGGTATTATGCTAAGTGAAATCAGTCAATCAGAGAAAGACAATTATCAGATGATCTCATTCATATGTCAAATTTGAGAAACAAAGCAGAGGATCATAGGGGAAGAGAGGAAAAAATAAAACAAGATGAAACCAGAGAGGGAGACAAACCATAAGAGACTCTTAATCATAGGAAATATAATGAGGGTTGCTGGAAGGGAGGGAAGTGGGTTGTAATGTAACTGGGTGATAGAATAAACCATGGAATAAAACTTCTGCCATCTGTATGGATTTATCAACATTTCTTTTACATGTACCATTGAAGGGCGCCTGGGTGGCTCAGTCGGTTAAGCGTCTGCCTTCGGCTCAGGTCATGGTCCCAGAGTCCTGGGATCGAGCTCTGTGTTGGACTCCCTGCTCAGCTGGAAGCCTGCTTCTCTACTTCTCCCTCTACCTGTTGCTCCCCCTGCTTGTGCTCTCTCTTTCTGTCAAATAAATAAAATCTTTATAAATAAGTAAGTAAATAAATAAATGTACCATTGGTTAGGAAGTTTGTAACTTTGCCTTGGTTGCTTTCTACCTTTAGGCCTTGCTTAATACAGACAATTGCACTACTAGTAGAATGCACACGTTCCTTGATTAATTACGTTCCAGGCAAGATACAGTACCTCTGCATTGCCCGTATGCTTACATCACAGCAAGACGGTCAACTGTGCAATAACTAGGAAATTATCACACAG
This sequence comes from Nasua narica, assembly GCA_028533885.1. Lineage (NCBI taxonomy): Eukaryota > Metazoa > Chordata > Mammalia > Carnivora > Procyonidae > Nasua > Nasua narica. Next base: position 63,646,680 of record CM052800.1, on the reverse strand, counting down.
GATCACAGTAATGTCACATAAGCAATTTTTCACTCTTATTCATGTTTACGATAAAGAACAAAATGACATTTGAATCCTTACTGGTACCCAGTGAGTATCAATAAATGCTAGTTTCTCTTCTCTCTTCACAAGGAAATAATCAGCTTTATGAATATAAAAAGTAGGGGCACCTGGGTGGCTTAGTCAGTTGAGCGTCCAACTCTTGATTTCAGCTCAGGTCATGATCTCAGGGTCGTGGGATCAAGCCCCACACTGGGCTGCATGCTGAATGTGGAGTCTACTTAAGATTTTCTCTCTCCTTCTCCCTCTGTCCTTCCCCCCTATTTGGTCTCTCTCTCTAAAAAAATAAAACTTTTTAAAAAAAGTTGAACACATTAAAAAGAAGTCCAGATATATCCACAAAGATGGAAGAAATTTTACAGCAAGAAGAATAATCTCATGTATTTCAAATACGCAAAGATGTGTTATGTGATTAAAATGTAAATTTATTTAAAAGAGTTATCTATGTTATTCTTGGCGGTATGTATTTTCTTTTCAGGGGTTCCTAAAGTGCGACTACAACCATGAGGGAGGAGGGGTCCTCCCCAGATTAAAAACTGATTCCCATATTTAAAACCAAAAACAAACAACCCTAAAGGAGCTATTTCTTTATGATTATGGAGTTTCTGTTTGGGGAGATGAGAAAGTTTTGGAAATAGATAGTGGTGGCAGTTACACAACATTTTGAATGCAATTCATGCCACTGAACCAAACACGTAAAAATGGCTAAAATGGCATATTCTCCTACTGTACCGCAATTTTTAAAATGATAAAAATAAACAGGTGAAATTTCTTAACACATCAAGATTTTTTTTTTAACTTGCATCTCATTTCAATTATTATTTATCGAATGCCAGGAGAAGAAGGAAAACAAGTATATTTATTGAGTGCTTGATTTGTGCTTAGGTATGAGCAAAAGAAGACTCAAGATGGTGACTTAAATATAAAGAGAACTTATATCATGCCGAGCTCAGTCGTTGGCATTTTGCGCATCTCATATTATCGTGCCAATCTTTGTAAGGATGGCATAATTGTTCTCACCCTTTTGTAACTGGGGAAACATGGGTGAAAAGACTGTCAAGACTAGTAAGGAGAGGGACCAGAAGTATGTTCTTTCTTTCTTTCTTTTTTTTCTTTCTTTCTCTTTCTTTTTCTTTCTTTCATTTACTGATTTATTAGGGAGAGAGAGGGGGAAGCAGGCTCCTGGCTGAGCAGAGAGCCTGATGTGGGGCTCGATTCCAGGCCCCTGAGATCATGACCTGCGCCAAAGGCAGAGACTTTAACCCACTGAGCCACCCAGGCACCCGGGTACCAGTTCTTAGTAAATGTCCTATTATTTCACTTGACATCATCATGTTTTCAGAAGATGAAATACCCATTTAATACAGTCTTCCCTTCCTATTATATTTCTGGGTTAGAAAAGGAGAACATTAGAAAGCTATCATGCTCTAAATATAGCTACCCTCTCCTCTTCCAATCTCTGGTGGGTCTTTACCCTGAAACCTAACTCTGTCTTTGGTTTCTTTCACTTCCTTTCAAATGTGTTATCTTCCTGCTCGCAATTTTTTTGCCAGAAGGCAGGGCCTATGAGAGGAGAGCCCCCCACCCCACCCCCATTTCGTCAGAGCTAGCGAAAGACAGGAAGTTTACACAGAGCACAACTATTTGCTAGGATTGGTTTTGATTCTTCCTCAAGTTGTTGCAAGTGTCAGAGATGCTGTCATCAGGGTTCTGTTGCACAAAGAAAAAGATAAAAATATCTCTCTGACGCGTGCCTTTTCTCCTTTCCCATTCTTTGGCCAGGAACGCCGGAAAAGGATCCCAGACGGGTTGGAGGCACTATTAGGTCGTCAGTTTGAATCTCAGTGGTCAAGAAAGAAACGTGGGTAATGCCGGGCTCTTGGGGAGAAGGAAGGAACTCAGGGATTTACGAGAACTGTTCATTTCCCTCTGGCCGTTTTCTCAAGTCTAGTTTCTTTGGAAAGCCTTGGTCTTTTTGGTCCTTGCAGGACCTCGCTGAGGGGCTGCTACATTTTCTCTCTGATTCTTTGTCTTGCCCCCGAGGGCTGGCAAAAGGAAGCTCCTGGAATTTTAAGGGACTTGGCTCTGGGGCTGAAGTCTACAGGAAAACCTACAAGGGTAGAAGTCTCCACATCGCTGCTGCCTCCCTAGGAAGGCCGGGACTGCTTTCCTTCCAGCATCACTCGTCCTAACTGAAGTGAGTTGTCTATTTTTTATTTTTTCAAGTGTCGTGAGAATCCTGATTCTTTTTTGGTACGCTCTTTAACAAACATGTCCCCCCAACCAGTACTTCTCCTCCTCAAATGTGAATACGAATCACTCGGACATTTAGTTAAAAGGCAGCAGAATTCCGTGGGTCTGGTTTGGGCCTGAGACTCTGCATTTCCGACAGACTTGCAGGCAACCTCAGATCTGCGGGTCCACGAACCACGCCTTGAGTAACAAGGGCTTCAATCCTCTAGGTTTTTTTTGCTTTGAGGGGGAAAGGATTGGGAGGATGCTGGTGGGATGAAGGTATTTAACTAGATACGTGATTTATGAAGAGCACCTGTAAAGAAAGTCAGTCACCATCCTTTGCCTCGTTGTATCTGCTTAGTGGACTATCTCTAAAATTTGGGGGTTCTGTTCAACAGTTCCTAGATGTGGTAAGCCAAGTCACCCCAAGTGAGAGAGAATGTTGGGGACTACTCCTTAGACTGTGTGGATCACTTTGGGCAGAGCCAGAAATCTTTTTTTCATTTTTGCAATTTAGGGGATTAAGTATCCTGTCACACCTTAACGGGTACAGCTAGTGGTCACTTTGACTATTTCAGTTTCAATTAAACATTATGCATGTTCGAAAAGTAACTGGTGTCTTCCACCTGCTGTTTTGAGGTATAAAGATTGTAACACATATGAATCTATTACATGGTTGAAAGTCAATTCAAGTAAGGAATATAATTAATATGTTTTGCTTTCTTATGAGAGGCCTTTAATCTCTCCTGGTAGTAGCTCCCTCTCTTAAATGATTCACATTTATCTGAAAGTCGCTTGTAATCCAAAAGAGACAAGCTAAGAGGGGAAAAATGAATAGATAGGAAGTCTACCTATTCTGCTTGTAGTTGAGGGGAGGAAATAGCAATGGGAAAAAAGGGGGAAAGAAAAGATGTCATAGCTTCGGGAAATGAATAAAAGAAACCCCAGCTTAGAAAAAGAATTCTTACCCACACACACGGGAGTTCTTCCGGAATAGTAGCTCATGGCTTCCTCAGCCCTGGAGAAATATGCTTGAAACAGAATGAATTATGAATTGTGTTGTTGTGATGAATGAACATGCTGAAACTATTTGTCATGAAGTGGAGGAGTAGGCACTGGGGTCAAAGGTCCGAGGAATGCGCAGGCCTGGTGAAGCCCAGTGGGAACCCGATAAACCATCCCTGAGAGAGAATTGCTTCTGTTTGAAATAAGTTTCAAATAACATTCCTTTCTATCATGGGGTATCACCAGAGGTGTTACTTAAAACCTTAACAACCTGTGTGGCACAAACCTTGACCAATCAGAACAGAAGTTATTGTAAACAGCCCACACAACCGCAACTGCTAGGCGGTGAGAATGTCCAGGAATGAACGTTGGCCGAAACTGTTATAGGTTTTAATTAAACCTTTCTGGGGGGAGAAATTGTAAAGCCACAGATGAGTTCAGATATATTAATGGTGTTCCTACCGCCATCTGCCAAAGCTCTGGCGCCATTTTCTCAGGTGAGGCCACTTTCTTCTGTTCTCTCTGGTCAAGCCCAGAACAACCTCTCATTGCAGCTGTGTATCTCTTGCAACCTACACTGAAGAGAAATCTCTTGAGTCACTGCAAGACTCAAAATCCTGTTTCCTGAGTAGAAGGGAAGATGTGTATATTCTGTGGTAAGGAGTTCCTGCAGGAAAAGAAACTTGATCACCATGTTCTCCTTCCATACAAAGTGTCGTCGCATACGTTATGATGGTCATAACCATCATAAGGTGCAGGTCCAGGGACTTATCATTCCAACCTGTTAGTGAAGAAATCGAGACTCTGGTTAAGCAATTTCTTACAAGGCACACAGCTGGTTAGTGGGAGTGCTGGATTTGAACTCCAGCCTGATTACTCCAAGGTCAGGTTTATCTTGTACTTTTCTTCATCCTCTCAGTACCTTTGACAACCTATAGTACGAGGTCTGCTTTCTTTTTATATCATACTTTGAGAAACTTGTACGTTAAAAAGAATTCTATTTCTACTTTTTGCCAAAATTATTCTCATGCTTGTCTTAAGCTTTGCCTCCATTGAAGCCTTTACTCTGCAGGAATAAAATGTTTCAGAGCAGGGGTTCTCAAACCTTATCATGCTTAAAAATCACCCAGGGAGGGCGCCTGGGTGGCTCAGTCAGTTAAGAGTCTGTCTTTGGCTCAGGTCATGATCCCGGGGTCCCGGGATCCAGTCCTTGTGTCGGGCTCTCTGCTCAGCGAGGATTCTGCTTCTCCCTCTGCCCTTCACCCCACTCTCATGTTCTCTCTCTCTCTCACTCTCTCAAATAAATAAATAAAATCTAAAACAAACAAACAAACAAACAAAAAACACACGGGAGCTTGCTAAAACTCAGTTTCCTGGGCCCCACCTCCAGAGTCTAAGTCAGTGGGTCAGGTCTGAAGCATAGAATTTGCATTTCTAATAAGCTTCCAGATGAATCTGATGCTACCAGCCAGAAATTACCCTCTTAGACTATAAAAGACTTATCAGTATTTTAAAAGAATGTATTCATGGTGTAGTGAGAGAGCACAATGTGCTTGATAACACAGATTATAGAGCCGGAATTCCTGCATCTGAATATTGATGCCCTTACTTAGGCAAGCTGTGTGATCCTGGGGAAGTTAATCCTTTTGTGCTTCAGTCTCCTCATCTGTAAAATGGAGACAATGGTATGACCTACCTCAGAAGGGAGTTGTGAGGCTTAACTGACTCAGCAGTGCGGGGCTTTCTCTCTATGTGTTTGTTCTTTTATTACCAGGTCTTGCTCAATTCATAATTATGCTTTCTAATAGAGACACGAACAATAAGAATTCACACAGATATCAAATTTCCTTCTTTGATGTAGGTGTTATGCAGGGCTTAATTATGAGTCAAACATGCTCTTATGTGGGTTTGTGTGAGTCAATACCCTGGGTCGTCAGCTAGCACTTCCCACTGAGGGGAGAGAGAGCAGATGATGCTGAGAAGTTGGCAAGGGTCTGGTCACTCAGGGCCTTACATATCATCACAAGGGTTGGACTTAATGGTGATATAGTGATAGTTTGAAGCTGGGGAGTGCAATCACAATTACATTTTAGGAATCATCTTGCTGCAATATGGGGGCTAGTTTGGAAGGCGGTGAGGCTATAGACAGGGCTATTTGAATGGACTGTTGCAATCATCCCGGAGACGGTTAATAAGGCTGAACTAAAGCAGTAGGGTAAAGCTCAGAGCGTCTCCCATGGTTCGTTCAAGTGAGGGAGTGGAACATATGTCATGACTTGGGAAATACGATCTGTATTAAAACTCCTTAGCTTACACCTCTTCTCTATATCTGAAGTCCATGGAGTCTGAGGACAGAGCCGACGTAGTCCCAGCCCCTAGGTCCCAGAGGGTCCTTGATGGACGTTTGGTGAGTGAACAAGTGAGAGAGAATAAGTCAAATCCTCCTTGTGGTCTACAAGTTTCTGCGATCTGGTGCTGACTTACCTCTCCAGCCTCAGCTCCCTCCTCCTCTCTCACCTTTATTCTGGTCACACCCGCCTTCCTTCAAGCCTTTGAAAATGCCCAACTGTGACCTCTAATCCAAAGAGTGTCAAAATACTGCCTTTGGGGCAAATCTGCCCTGCCACGGATTAAGATAAAGTGTTGTTGGAACACAGCCACAGCCATCTGATTCTGTATCATTTATGGCTACTTTAGGGCCATAATAGCAAGGTGGGGTCGTTGTGACAAAGACCACATGGCCTGTGAAGCCCCAGATATTGACTATTTGGCCCTTTACAGAAAAAGTTTGCAGATCCCTACTGTAGTTCTTTGAAATTGCTGTGACCTCTGGTTTAAAACTCTAACCTCAACAAAGTTATAGTAATCAAACTGTGGCAATGGCATAAAGAAAAACATATAGACCGGTGAAATGGAATAGAGAGATGCCAAATAAACTCTCATGTATGTGGTCAAATGATTTTTGACAAGGGTGCCAAGACCATCCAATGGGGAAAAGACATCTTTTTGACAAATGGTGCTGGGAAAAACTGGATAGCCACATGCAAAAGAACTGTCAAACCCTTATCTTATACCATATATAGAAATTAAGTCAAAATGAACCAAAGACCTAAACATAACAGCTAAAAGTATAAAACTCTTAGATGAAAACATAGAGGAAAAGCCTCATGACATTGAATTTGGCAGTGATTTCTCAGATATGACACCAAAAGCACAGGCAACAAAAGAAAGTCAGATACTTTGAGCTTCTTCAAAATTAAAAACTTGCATGTCTCAAAGGACATTATTAAGAAAGTGGAAAGACAGCCCACAGAATGGCAGAAAATATTTATAAATCATGTATCTGATAAGGGATTAATATCTAGAATATATAAAGAATTCCTACAGCTCAACAACAAAAGCCAAACACGCAATTATAAAAGGCCAAAGGACTTGAGCAGACATTTCTCCAAAGTTGATCTAAAAATGAGCAATAAGCATGTGAAAAGATGCATAACATCAATAATCATGAGGGAAATGTAAATCAAAACCATAATGAGATACCACTTCATACTCACTAGGATGGCCATAAGAAAAAAAAAAAAGGAGGAAAATAGCAAGAGTTGGCATGGATGTAAACTGGAACCTTCATGCTTTGCTGGTGGGAGCATGAAGTGGTGTAGCCGCTATGGAAATGTTTGGCAATTCCTCAAAAGATTAAACATGGTGTTGCCATATGATCCAGCAATTCTGCTTCTGGGTATATACTGAAAGAATTGAAAGCAGGCACTCAAATAGAGATTTGTATTCATATCAGCATTATTCACAGTAGCCAAAAGATAAAAGTCATCCAAGTGTCGGTAGAAGAAAGTCAGTAGAAGAACACCACAAAAGTCGTATATGTTTAAATTGGAATATTTGTTTTAAAAATTCTGACACATGGATGAACTTTGATGACATTACGCTGAGTGAAATATGCTAGTCATCAAAGGACAAATACTGTATGAAAAATACACTTGTATGAGGGACCTACAGGACTCAAATTCATAGAAACAGAAAATAAAACAGTGGTTGCCACTGGGGGGAGGGGGCAGTAAGGAGTGATAGTTTAGCAGGTGCAGAGATTCAGTTTGGGGAAACGAAAAAGTTCCGGAGACCGGTGGTGGTGATGATTGCACAACAGTAATGTACTCACTGTCACAAAACTCTCCTCGGAAGTGGTAAATTTAATGTTATACATATTTTACCACAGTGAAAGAATAATAAACAAACAGGTCTTTGCATGGCTGGTTCTTATTCTTTAGTTTTCAGCTCAAGTGATATTTCCTGAAGGAAAGCTCACATGACTCTATGTAACTTCCTTGTTTGACATTTCACTTTTTGAAATGATCATATCTATATCACTATCTATCTATCTATCTATCTATCATCTGTCTTCATTAGAATGTAAGCTTCCTGAGGAAAGAGTCTTTGTCTAATTCAAAGCTATATCCTAACACTTACTTCTTGGCATGTGGTAGATGCTCAGTAAATATTTGTGGACTAAAATACAGTTGACCCTTGAAGAACATGGGTTTGAACTCTGTGGTTCCACCAATACATGGATTTTTCCAATAAATACATTGGAAAATTTGGGGGGTATTTGCAATTGTTTGAAGAAACTCACAGATGAACTACATAGCTTAGTTCTATCAAGAAAATTGAGAAGTTAGATATGTCACGAATGCATAAAATATATGTAGATATTATTTTGTCATTTACTACCATAAAATATATACAAATCTATTATAAAAAGTTAAAATTTATCAAAGGGTATGTGCACAGGGGTGCCTGAGTGACTTAGTTGGTTAAGCATCTGACTCATGGTTTTGACTCAGGTGGCGGTTTCAGGGTCATGAGGCTGAGCCCTGCGTCCTGCCTTGCACTCAGTGTGGAGTCTGCTTGAGGCTCCCTCTCCTCCTCTCCTTCTGCCCCACCCCCCTACTCTCTCTCTCAAATAAATAAATCTTAAAAAAAAGTACACACAAAAACACAGACCGTACCTGGTGCCATTTGTGGTCAAGAGAGATGTAAACAAATGCAAAGATGTAGTATTAAATCATGCCTACATAAAATTAACTGTAGTACATACTATACACTGCAAGAATTTTGTAGCCACCTCTCCTAACTATGGCTGTGAGCTCAAGTGTTTCCAGTATCCACTTAAAATGCTACATTACAATAATAATCTCCGTATGACCCATTTGTCTCTCCAGTATATCGTGTATCACAGTAAAATGTGTTCTCTCACAGTTCTCGCCTATTTCTCACCATGCTTAGTGCAACACTGTAAACCTTGAATAACACCATGGGACCCATAGGAAGTGTCACTAGTGATGCTCAAAGCGCTTGCAAGAAACAGAGGAAAGTCACGACATTACAAGATAAAGTGGAGTTGCTTGATTCGTACTCTAGATTGAGGTCTGAAGTGTGGTTGCCTGCCATTTCAAGATAAATGAATCCAGCATAAGGAACATTTAAAAAAAAAAAAAGGAAAGTTGTGAAACTGTCACTGTAGCTACACCAATGGGGGTGAAAACTGCACTTTTTCACAAAATACATTTTTATCTCATATTGAAAACCAGCTCTTTTTTAAAAAAAAGATTTTATTTATTTATTTATTTGAGATGGAGAGAGAGAGTGAGCATCATCTGGGTGGGGCTGGGGTTCCGAGAGAGAAGGAGATGCAGACTCCCCCCTGAGCAGAGAGGCCGAGGGACTCCATCCCAAGACCCTGGGATCATGACCTGAGCCGAAGGCAGATGCTCAACTGACTGAGCCACCCAGGCACCCCGAAAATGCAGCTCTTATTTGGGTACAGGCTTAGTATAAGAAAGGCATATCTATAGATTCTAATATGATTCTAGAAAAAGCGAAGTCATTATATGACAATTTAAAGCAAAAGGAAGATGAAAGATCTAAAGCTGGAGAACTTAATGCCAGCAAAGGATGGTTTGATAATTTTCACAGGAACTTTGGATTAAAGAATATCAACAGGAGAAGCAGCTTCTGCCAACCGAGAGGCAGCCAGAGAAGTTCTTGGACCCCTTAAGAAAATAATCATTGAGGAGAAAGGATATCTGCCTTTAAACAGGTTTTTAATGCAGACCAAAGTGACCTATTCTGGGGGAAAAAAAAAGTCACAAAGGACATTTATTAGTAAGGAAGGAAGAAAAGTAAGCCCCAGGATTTAAGGCAGGAAGGGATAGGCTAATTCTGCCATTTTGTGCCAATGCAGTAGGTCTATGATCAGGATTGCCTTATCTATAAAGCTGCTAACCCCTGAGCTGTGAAGGGGAAAGATAAACACCAGCTGCCACTGTTTGGGTTGTACAGCTAGAGTCTGGACAGGGAGAACCCTTTTTCTGGATTGGTTCCATCAAAGCTTTGTTCCTGAAGTCAGGAGTACCATGCCAGTAAAGAACTGCCTTTTAACATTCTTTTGATTTTGGACAATGCCCCTGTCCACCCAGGAGTTCAACACCGAAGGTGTTGAAGTGCTCTACTTGCCCTCAAACACAATGTGTCTGATTCAACCTCTAACTCATGAGTTCATAATGACCTTTAAGGCTCCTCAAACACAGTGCTCCAAGGATTGTCAACACTATGAAAGAGAACTGCAATAGAGAGGACATCATGAAAATCTGGAAGTATCACTCCATTGGAGATGCCATTGTTGTTAAAGAAAAAGCCATGAAAGCCATTAAGCCCCCAAACAATGAATTCCTGCTGGAAAAACTGTGCCCAGATGTTGTGCATGCCTTCACAGGATTTACAATAGAGCTAATCAAGAAAATCATGAACAAGATTGTGGATATGGCATACACACACACACCATGGAGGGTGGTTTTGATGAAGGGTTTCACAATACGGACCTTAGAGAATTTTAAGAGCTGAAAGACACCACACCGGAGGAATTATAAGAAGATGATCTGGTGGAGAGCAGATACATGAATAGAGGGAGACTGATAGCTTTTTAGATAGATGCTAATGGTGGGAAGAGGGGCCCCAGGCAATCTCTGTATGGGAACTGAATCTTGAAAGACATGTTGAAAGAGGTGTAGAGGCTCACCAGGTAAAGAAGGGTAATAAAGTCCAGGCAGAAAGAGAAACTTGAACAATGTTTTAGAGCCTAAGCCATGTTCAGGAAAGTACAACTTATTTTTCGTATTAGGATAAAAGATGTATTTGGGATGTGTAACTAGAAATGTAGGCTAGAGAATGAAGTTATTTATTGACTTAAAATACCATCTTTCCCAGCTTTTTTCAAACCTTTACAAATTGAGAATTGCCTTTATTTTGTAACTCAGGGCTTCTATACATAGAGTTAACTAAATTTAGAGACAGACAGTTCTTGCTTTGCATGATCCTTATGGTTTTATAGGTCGGAAATACAATCCAGGTCTCTCTGGGCTAATATTTAACCTAGTCAGTAGGTGTTGACAGGACTGCATTTCTTTCCGGAATCTGTAGGAGAAGAATCTCTTTCCTGTTTTTTTCCAGTTTCTAGAGACTTCTCACATTCCTTGGCTTATGGCACCTGCTTCCATCCTTGAAGCCATAAATGGACCACACTACCATCTATCTCTTTGTTTCTGCAACCATAGGAAGACTGGGAGAGGTTTTGTAGCTTAAAAAGACTTGTTATTTCATTGGGCCTACCTGAATAATAATCTGCTTATCTCAAGGTTTTTTTTTAATATTTATTTATTTATTTGAGAGAGAGAAAGAGAGAGCAAGGGTGGAGTGAGAAAGGGAGAGAATCCCAAACAGATTCCCTGCTGCATGTGGAGCCCATTATGATCCTGTGACCCCAAGATCATGATCTGAGTCCGAACGAAGTCTGATGTTCAACCCACTGAGCCACCCAGGCACCCCCTCAAGAAAAAAAAAAAAAAAAAAGATGACCTGATGGAGATGAGTGCTTCCAAACCAGTGCCGGACAACGAAGAGGAAGATGAAGAAGCAGTTCCAGAAAACACACTGACATTAGACAATCTGGCACAAGGGTTCTGATGATTCAAGACTGCTTTCGTTGTGTTTTATTTTTTAAAGGTTTTATTTATTTGTCAGAGAGAGGAAGAGAGAGAGAGGTGGAGCACAAGCAAGGAGAGCAGCAGGCAGAGGGAGAAGCACGCTCCCCACTGAGCCAGGACCCCCCGGGATCATAATATGAGCTGAAGGCAGATGCTTAACTGACTGAGCCACCCAGACGTCCCTCAAGATTGCTTTTCAGTTCTTTTATAACATGGGCACTGAAACAAAAGCAAATGGTGGAATGATTGGTACTGCTTAGAAACGTATTTAGAGAAAGGAAAAAGCAAAAAAGTCAAACAGAAATTACATGTATTTCTGTAAAGGTACACCAAGTGTGCCTGCCCCCCCTGCCTTCACTTCCATCTCCTCCACCTGTACCACCTCTGCCACCTCAGGACAGGAAGACCAACCCCTCCCCTTCTTCCTCTGCCTACTCAACATGAAGATGACAAGGAAGACCTTTGTGATGGTTCATTTCCACTTAAGGAATAGTAAATAGTCATCATGCCGTACAGTTAATAAGCAACGGTTGTGTATGCGTGCGAGTGTCTTTGTGTGAAAATCTAATAACTGTACAAGAGCTGTATCGAGACATTTTGTGTCATTATCATCATCATTGCCTGAGTATTCATCGTGTAGAACATTGTGTGCAAGAATTGTATGGCGGTGCATAGCCTATCCTTACACAGCCATAAGGTGAGTGATATTTAACATAAATTTAATATTGTGGTAGTTTTCTTTTTCTTTTTTTTTTTTAAAGATTTTATTTATTTGAGAGAGTGAGCAAACAAGAGAGAGAGAGAGAACACAAGTTGGGGAGAGGCAGAGGGAGAAGCAGACTCCTCACTGACCAGGGAGCCCAATGTGGGGTTTGATCCCAGGACCCTGGGATCATGACCTGAACCAAAGGCAGATGCTCAATTAACTGAGCCACCCAGGTGCCCCTATCTTTTCATTTTTCAAGTCTAGTTTTAGTAATACATATAATATCTGGAGTGTTTTGTTTCATATAAGACAATATTGGAGTGCAGCCACTCTAGAGAACAGTATGGAGGTTCTCAAAAAGTTAAAAATAGAACTACCCTATGATCCAGTAATTGCACAACTAGCTATTTACCCAAAGGATATAAAAAAAAAACTGATTTGAAGGTTTCTATGCACCCTGATGTTTATAGCAGCATAGCCAAATTATAAAAAGAGCCCAAATATCCATATATCCGTTGACTGCTGAATGGATAAAGAAGATATGTGTGTATGGAATATTAGCCACAAAAAAGAATGAACTTTGTCATTTACAACAACGTGGATAGAGCTAGAGAGTATAATGCTAAGTGAAATAAGTCAGTCAGAGAAAGACAAATACCATATGACTTCACTCGCATGTGGAATTTAAGAAACAAAACAAATGAGCAATGGGGAAAAACGAGAAAGAGAGAGACAAACCAAGAAACAGATTCTTAACTATAGAGAACAAAATGATGGTTACCAGAGGGGAGGGGGGCCTGGGTTAAATAGGTGATGGGGATTAAGGAGTGCACTTATTGTGATGAGCCCTGGGTGTTGTATGGAAGTGATGAATCACTATATTGTTATACCTGAAACTAACATTACACTGTATGTTAACTAACTGAAATTTAAATAAGAACTTGAAAAGAGGGTATTGATGTAGGCACTGAGAGATGATCTTTTTTTTTTTTAAAGATTTAGTTTATTTATTTAAGAGAGAGAGAGAGAGCACGCATGAAAGGAGAGAAGGTCAGAGAGAGAGAGAAGCAGACTCCCCAGGGAGCTGGGAGCCTGATGTGGGACTCGATCCTGCAACTCCGGGATCATGACCTGAGCCAAAGGCAGTCGCTTAACCAACCGAGCCACCCAGGTGCCCCTGAGAAATGATCTTATAATCAGACAATGAAAACTTATAGTATCAATAACAGAACAGTGCTATAAATATATGACCTCTTATGATTTTTATAACATTTAGTTTACTTTATTGTAGGAATACAGTATATAATACATATAAACATATGAAATATGTGTTACTCAGCTGTTTCTTGTAAGCTTCTGGTCAACAGTAGGTTATTAGTAGTAAAGTTTTTAGGGGGTTAAAAGTTGGATTTTCTTTTCTTTTTCTTTTTTTAGATTTATTTATTTATTTGACATCAAGAGAGGAACACAAGCAGGAGAGTGGGAGAGGGAGAAGCAGGCTTCCCTTTGAGCAGGGAGCCTGATGTGGGGGTCAATCCCAGGACCCCAGGATCATGACCTGAGCTGAAGGCAGATGCTCAACTGACTGAGCTACCCAGGTGCCCCCAAAAGTTGGATTTTCAACTGCACTGGTGGCTGATACCCCAACTCTGGAGTTGTTCAAGGGGCAACTATAAGAAAACAGTTTAACGAGAAAAGAGAAAGAGCTCCACTTGGAGGTTGTATTAGTAAGTGTGTTCCATGGGAGTTTTAAACATAAAATATTCAAAAGTCAAAGCCAAAGGGAAAATATAACTTCAATAGTATTAGCTGTGATGGTGGAGTGAGAAGGCATGCAGAAGAAATGAATCAAAATATTTGTATAAGATATTTCCATATGAAGTCCCTTCTTTCCTTGTGAACTCCCTTCTCAGCCTCCCAATACCCAAGACTTGAACAATTCCTTTCCTTCCTCTCCCTGTATCAACCATTCACTTACTTAGTGTTTTTGGCTGCTTTCATGCTACGATGCTGGAATGGAGTGGTTGCTATAGTAACTGCATGGCCCACAGTCCACTCTCTAGCCTTTTACAGAAAAAGCTTGCCAACCAATACCTAACGTAAAGATAATAGACTGGAGATACTTGTTCACTATTCTCCAAGAACTTTCATGATATTCATTCAAGTCAATTTAGAAATATTTGTTGAGCACCTACTATGTTTCAGGCACTGTCCTAGGCATCAAGGATAGAACAGTGAATGAAATAGAACCTGCTCTTGTAAAAGCTCACCTTCTAGTAGGAGAAGACAGATAATAAACAATAACCAAATAATATAGTATGTTAGAAGGTGAGAAGGGCTAGAGAGAAAAGCATAGTAAGGGAAGGGGTAATTAGGAAGGCAAAGAGAGGTAGGCTTGTTTGTTGGTTGGTTGGTTGGTTGGTTTATAGCACGTGTGCAGTGAGGGACAGATCATCTTTTTTTTTTTTTGAGAGGAGAGGGAGAGAGAGCATGAGGTGGGGGAGTGCCGGGCAGAGGGATGGGGAGAAACAGACTCTCCACTGAGCAAGAGGCCTGATACTGGGCTTGATCCCAAGACACTCAGATCATGACCTGAGCTGAAGGCAGACATGTAACTGACGAGCCACCTGGGCACCCCTGAATTTTCTTTTTTTTTTTTAAGATTTTATTTATTTATTTGAGAGAGAGAGAGGGAACATGAGAGGGAGAGGTCAGAGGGAGAAGCAGACTCCCCACTGAGGAGGGAGCCCCATGTGGGACTCGATCCTGGGACTCCAGGATCATGACCTGAGACAAAGGCAGTTGCCCAACAACTGAGCCACCTAGGCACCCTGAATTTTCATTTTTAATGCGTTTCTAAGTGAAGTGAATGGTCGCTGGTCCAGGGAAACACCTCAAATAGTATTGGCTCAAAGAGATTTGCTTGGCGAATATACATTAGGGGAAAGGAAATACCCAGTGATTCTGGGAATTATTAAATGCTGCTTCTGAAATGACATTGGCTCCCAGGAACACAAAACGCCACCAAGTTCAAAAATTCAGAGTAGCAACTTGTGGTGATGAGCAGGTAGATGGAGTCTTGGCCTAAGCTAGTCTAACGCTGGGCCCCACGTGGAGAAATAGCTCTGATGGCAGGAAGCGTCACATGGAAGCCCCTGGAGCTGCCCTCCCACTCCTGCTTCCTGTGTACCAAGACACGAACTAAAAAGTAACAACACATCCCTGAGAGAATGTAGGGATTAATGCCAACAACAGAGATGTATGATACTGGGGTGGGGATTCCTTCAGCCTGTTTATGTAACTCACCTGTTTAGCTGGTAACAAAAGTCAGATGGATCATACAGGATGACATCAGATTATTATGATCTTTTTTTAAAAAAAGATTTTATTTATTTATTTTAGAGAGAGGGAGCATGAGCAAGGGAAAGGGCAAAGGGAGAGGGGGAGAGAGAATCACAAGCAGACTCTGTACCAAATGCAGAGCCTGACATGGGGCTCAATCCTAGCACCCTAAGATCATGACCTGAGCTGAAATGCAGAGTCACTTAACTGACTGAGCTACCAGGTGCCCCAGATTATCATTTTAACCAGGTACTGATTCCAATCTCAGCAGCCGTTCAAGATGTTGTATCTTTAGTGGAGATGATCAACACAACACCTGGTACCTGGTATGCAACTCTTGACTTACCAAATGCTTTCTTTTCCTTTCGAATCAATAAGGAAAATCAAACACAATTTGTATTTATTTACATAGCAGTAACAACAGTATACATTTATGTTCATGTCCCAAGGTTTTGTCCTCTCCCCTCCCATCTCATTTTAGTTGAGAGGAACCTTGATTGTCTTGATATCCCAGAGGACATCATGTCAATCCTGGACATTAGTGTCGTTATACCAACTGGATCTGGTAAGCATAAAAGAAACACGTATCAAAAATACCTCATTTACTTATTTGGGTGTCAAAGAATTGAAGTTAAATCCTATTAAAACTTAATAGGTCTACTCCATCAGTGATATTTGTGTATCCTCCATCATTTGGTGAACATTAGGATAGCCCTTCTAAAATGAGACACAAGTTGCCGTACCTTGCCCTGCTCACCATGAAGGAAAAAACCCCAAGCCCCACCATACTTGCTTCTTTCAAATTTGAAGGCAGTGTCTGCTTTTTTAGCATGCTGCCCTGAACCATTCACTTGATAACTTTTTTTTTTTAAGATTTTATTTATTTAGTTGACAGAGACACAGCAGAGAGGGAGCATAACCAGGGGGAGTGAGAGAGGGAGAAGCAGGCTTCCCACCGAGCAGGGAGCCCGAAGCGGGGCTCAATCCCAGGACCCTGGGATCATGACCTGAGCTGAAGGCAAACCCTTGATGACTGAGCCACCCAGGTCCCCCACTTGATAACTTCTAAAGCCACCATTTTGGAGTGGGGCCAGACACAAGAAAGGTGTCAGGGTTTTAAAAAAAGGTGTTGGGGTTTCACTTGGGTCCTGGCAGACCAAATGGTAGTCGAAGTTTTCCGGCACACAGAGAGATTGTACGTATAGCTTGAGGCAGACACCAGTAGGATCGTCACAGCACAGACCTCTGGGTGTTTGGTGAGGCCACACCTCTTCTGATGACAAACATTCTCCCCCTTGAAAAGCAGCTCCTGGCTGGCAACTGGCCCTAGTTTTTGAGACTGAACACATTACCATGCAGTACCAAGTGGCTACATGACCCGAACTTCCCTTCCTGAGCACAAAGCTGGATGTACGCAGCAACATTTCCACTGTAATATGGAAGTAGTGTAGGGAGACCAGGTCTGAGAAGGACAGGAGCACAAGGAATATTTATAACCAGTTAGTTCCAACTACCAAGATATCTTTTTCCCACCACTTGTTTACCTTTTCCTCAACCTACATGGGAGTCCTCTTTGGGAATTCCCAGTGAGCATTTCCCAGAAGAGAATGAAACATAGGTCTAGTCCTCAGATGGATCTATACCTGATATGACACCAACAAGAGTGGATGTCCACCCCACCACCACCCACGTGGTCATGACCACAGAAGACCACGATGAAGGGAAATCCTCTGAGCAGACAGAACCTGGAGGGGTATATCTGGTTGTTCATTCTATGGCATGAGGTACAAAGACCCATAATTATTTATGGTCAGGGCTCCTGGATTGGATGGCCAGTGGGGAGCTAGGAAGGAACTAACTGAAAAATTGGTGACAAGATGGACTGTGTATGGACCTCTTGAAGTAAGAGAACATTTAAGTACCATGTATGTATCCGATAGAGAGTGTCCATGATGGTGAAGGCTGTGAAAAATCAGATGATCAAGAGGATCTATTTTGAAAATGTAAGGAAGCCTCCTCCTCCAGGCATCCCAACGCTTGCTCAACACATCCATTCACAACGCGACCAGAGCAGCTTAGAGGAAGGTGTGAGCTAATAACATGGTTTTCACCTCCCCAAGACTATTCTGCCTATAACTACTGCTGAGTGTCCAATCTGCCAACAGCAGAAGCCAATACGAAGGCACTGATATGGCGCCACTGTCCAGGGTGACAGGTGGCTACTTAGTGGCAGTTGATCATGGTCAACTCGTCCCATCATAAAAGGAACCATTTTTTATGCTCTCAGGGATAGCTGCAAATTCTGGGTAAAAATGTGCATTCTCTGCCTAGAGAGCTTCGGCCAACACTGCATCATGAAGTTATAGAATGATTCATCCATCGCTGTGGCACCCACATAACTGTGTCTGACTATAGGCATATGTTATGAATAAACTGGTTTAGAAATGGGCTCACGCTTTCAAAGTCCACCACATACTTCGTCTTGCAGAAGCAGCTGCCTTGACAGAACAGTGATCTGGCCTATTGAAGTCTCAATTATAGTGCCAGCCCGGACGCCATGTAATGCTTGGATGTTGTCCTGTAGCCCAGGATGTATGCCATAAGCCAGCAGCCAATATTGCACAGAGCAAGAGTGCATGGGGGTGGGGATCATGGAAAGGAATGGTTCCTCCATCCACATCGGCCTCTTAGTTGTTTCTCTAACATGCCAGACATTCTCCTGCCTCCATTTCCTCTTCATAAATGCTTTCCTCCACTCTGCTTAAAGTTGCAAAACCTGGGACACCAGGGTGGCTGAGTTGGTTTAGCATCTGACTCTTCATTTCAGCTCAGGTCATGATCTCAGGGCCATGAAATCAAGCCCTGCTCTGGGCTCTGCACTGAGCATGGAGCCTGCTGAAGATTCTCTCTCTCCAAGGTGCCTGGGTGGTTCAGTTGATTAAGCATCTGCCTTCAGCTCAGGTCTTGATCCTGCGGTCCTGGAATCGAGCCCCAAGTTGGGTTCTCTGCTCAGTAGGGAATCTGCTTCTCCCTCTTCCTCTGCCTCTCCCCATGTTCATTCTCTCTCATGCTCACTCTCTCAAATAAATAAATAAAATCTTAAAAAGAAGAAAATTCAGAGAGTTTACCCCAGTCTCACTAAGTCAGAATACCTAGGGGTGAGCCTCAAGAATCAGTGTTGTAATAAGTTCTCAGCACATTTGGGGTGCCTGGGTGGCTCAGTGGGTTAAGCCTCTGCCTTCAGCTCAGGTCATGATCTCAGGGTCCTGGGATCGAGCCCCGCGTTGGGCTCTCTGCTCGGCAGGGAGCCTGCTTCCCCTCTCTTTCTACCTGTCTCTCTGCCTACTTGTGATCTCTCTCTCTGTCTCTGTGTCAAATAAATAAATAAATAAATAAATAAATAAATAAATAAATAAAATAAAAATAAATAAAATCCAAAAAATAAAAGTTCTCAGCACATTTAAAGAGGCACTGGCTTAGATCAGTAGTTCCCAACAGTGATTTTGACCCTCAGGTTAGAGTTGGCAATATATAGGGATCCCAGTTAAATTTGAATTTCAGATAAGGAACAAGTAATTTTTTTTTTTAGTATAAATATGCCCCATGCAATAGGTTGAATCTGAAATTCAAATTTCATCTGTGTTTTTATTTGCTAAATCTGGTAACCCTACTCTCCAGAGGATATTTGGTAATATTTTAGCAAACATTTCGGTTGTCACAACTGGAAAAAAAGTTCTGTATGTGTGCTACTGGCATCTTGTGGGTAGAAACTAGGTATGCTCCCGAACATTCTACAGTGTACAGAAGAGCTCCCTGCCCCCCGCCGCACCAAAGAAATACCCAGGCCAAAATGTCAGTAGTACGGAGGTTGAGAAATTTTGACTTGAAGGAAGATTTATGGTATACCCTGCCTGGGCTGTGTTGCAGGATCTCTTCTCAGAATCTCCCAGATTTTCCCCCTTGTTGGGGCTCTTAGTCTCTCAACTGATTTAGTTCTGGGTATTGGGTATAAGGCATCCTTTGGCAACTTGGGTTAGGTTCTGCTTAGCAGACTTAGACTTTTTTTCTTTTTTCTTGTCCTTTTTTTTTTTTTAATAAACATTTTATGTATCTATTTCAGCTAGAAAGAGAGCACAAATAGGGGAGAGGGGCAGAGGGAGAAGGAGAAGCAGGCTCCCTGCCCCTGAGATCATAACCCCCACTTAGCCCACCAAGCCACCCAGGCTTTCCTAGATTTTTTTTTAAAAAAGGATTTTATTTATTTATTTGACAGAGGGAGAGAGAGAGATCACAAGTAGGCAGAGAGGCAGGCAGAGAGAAGGGGAAGCAGGCTCCCTGCTGAGCAGAGAGCCCAACGCGGGGCTCCATCCCAGGACCCTGAGATCATGACCTGAGCTGAAGGCAGAGGCTTTAACCCACTGAGCCACCCAGGCACCCCAGATTTTTTTTTCTATATACATATGTCAAGCAGCATCTTAGAATGCTGTTGATTTATGATTTCTTGGAACCCCCAAATCAATTAGCCTCTGGCACAAAGCACAGAAGGTCAAAACATGCGCCATCTGTGGCATGTTGTAGTCATTGCCCTGTGTTATCTCAAGCAGTCCAACACTATGGGGGGCCTTTCCCAGGCCGAATCCCTATATTCCCGCTGAAATAAGGGCACACATTTTCATCACAGCCTCATCTGCCAATATCTCTGAGCTGCAGAGCTCTTCAAGGATGCTGCGGCCTGCCTCGCTCATGCATTTCCTGATGTCTCGGTGAAAGGAGTGTCTTTTAGACCTTCTCAGAGGGGTCTAATCAAGAGGTGGCTGAGAAGTTTGCACATAATGGGTGATTCCTATTTTCCTGAAACTTGCATTCCTTTGCCTACAGTCTGTTAGAGAGTGTCTGGGGTTTCAGTCTCATTAACTCTGTTATGTGGGGTCCCAGCTTTCATTAGCCGACCTTTCCGACCATTAGCACTCTCCGCATTATTCCAGCCAGTGTGTTATATTCCAAACCCTGGAGCCGTGGGTCCATGTCAGTGACCTTGGCCTGACTGAGTATATTTTAATCCCCCTTGGCTTAACGCTTTTAGAATCTATACCTTCAGCTGTTCCCTAGACTTCTGATACATGTTGGCGAAATCATGCAACTCTGTTGGGGAATAGGCTGCCTCTTCCTGGGGCCGGCTGGTGCGTTCTCGCAGAGGTATGGCTCCAATTTCTACTGGTGCTTAACAAAACTCTCTAAAACCCAGAGGCCTAAAACCACAACAATTAAATGGACTAGAGAGGGAGTGGGAGAGGGATTGCAGAAGAGAGTATAGAGAACTCCTTTGAAGAATTTTGTTGTAAAAGAAGGCAGAGCAATATAGCAGTGGTCGTAGGTAAGAGATGAAGAGAGATGTTGAAGATGAAAGAAATAAAAAATAGCATGGTTGTATGCTGTTGGGAATGATCCAGTAGTAAGAGATAGATATAGTAGGGGCACCTGGGTGGCTCAGTGGGTTAAAGCCTCTGCCTTCGGCTCAGGTCATGATCTCAGGGTCCTGGGATTGAGCCCTGCAAGAGGCTCTCTGCTTGGCAGGGAGCCTCCTTCCCCCCTCTCTCTGCCTGCCTTTCTGCCTACGTGTGATCTCTCTCTCTGTCAAATAAATAAATAAATAAAATCTTTAAAAAAAGAGAGAGAGAGAGATATGGTAGAGACATATTGATATATCAGGATATAGTATATAGATACAGAGATATAGATACTATGTATAGATGCTATCTATCTATATGTGTCTATATACAATATCCATACCTATATCTGTATGTGTTGATGTATAAGAGAATTTAAGGGATTTACTGCAAAGTGGAGACAATTCTTTAGGCCTCAGACAGGAGCATAGACATTCATCTAGGCCAGAGTAATAAGAGGGAAGATAGAGTATGTTAGTAGGTGGGCAGATATGGTAGAGAGAATCTAGAAGTCTCTTTTGCTTGCTTCAGTTTTCTCATTAAAATAAGAAATAAGTTTATCAGCTGAGAATGACTATGAGAGAAGGTACTGAGCAGGAGGAAGACATAGTGACATTTCAAAATAGGAAAAAAGAAGAGTGAATGGTCTAGGGGAGTATAGTATGAACTGCTGGGCACTTTTTTTTTTTAAAGTAAGCTCCATACCTGGTGTAGAGCCCAGTGTTGGGCTTGAACCCATCACCTTGAGATCAAGACCTGAGCTGAAATCAAGAGTCAGATGCTTAACCAACTGCGCCACCCTGGCATCCCCCAGCATTAAGATTCTTGATCATGAATTTAAAATCAGAAGAACCATATTCTTATGTGTTTTCCTCTACCCACATTCAGTGGTAGGCGCAGAGTGGGGGAGATGTGGATTTAAGGGAGTCTGTAGCTTAGTCAAGCAAATGACAGTGCAAAAGAAGAGCAAAGGAGTTTGAGGGTGTTTACTAGGGTGTTATTATAATGAATAATTGGAATCTCATCTGGTATGGACACTATAGGGAACAGTGGGGGATGAGGCACAGTGAAATATTAGCAAAATTAATGGATTGTATGTTCTTGTGGGGGTCAAAGATTTGTTGGAATTGGATTACTAGAAGGAGCTGGGTGGAAAGATGGGATTTGGTGGTCAGAGAGCGAGATATATAAGATAATACTAGTATGACAGTGTCTACGGTGTGACCTGGGAGTGCACAATTGGGGCAGGGTGGAGAATAGGGCATTGGAGGAGAGAAGATCAAGGGAAAATCACTTGTGTGTGTATTGATTTCACCATGAAGCGAGACAGAAGTAGTATTATAGAGAGTAACAGTGTACCAGGAACTAAAGTTACTCATAAATGGAGCAGGAGGGTCCTGGAGTCTAAACTTAACAACAACCATAAGAGGCAGGCAGTAATATAGTCTGATGACATGAAATTCAAAGCTGCGATCTTGGTGGGGAAATTAGTAGTAGATGATCCACTTTGAGATGTTCACATTTTGCAATGGTGTCTCCTCCCAGATTAAGCAATATCAGAATGTGAAATTTCCCAATGTCACCTTAAGTAAAATGCATTTCCATAAAGACTTTTCATGCTTTAGGGAGACCTGAGTGGCACAGTTGGTTAAGCATCTGCCTTGGGCTCAGGTCATGACCTCGGGGTCCTGGGATCGAGTCCTGTATCAGGCTCCCTGCTTAGCGTGGAGTCTGCTTCTCCTTCTACCTGCTGCTCCCCCTGTTTGTACTCTTTCTTTCTCTCTCAAGGGCCTGTTATCTCTCTGACAAATAAATAAAATCTAAAAAAAAAAAAAAAAGACTTTTCATGCTTCAAACACAAGAGGGCGCCAGAGTCTACCAAGGGATTATTTTTGGTTCTCTAAAGCTAGGACAACCATAGTTCCTTTTGAGAGTGAAAGGGGACAAAAAACTCAGTATATTGCAAATACTATATTCTTTTGAGTCTAAAATGCATCATTTTGTTATTATTTTATATACCAAAAATATAATCCCTGTTAATTAAACTACAGAAAAGGTTTCCCTTTTACTTAGAATTTTTATTTTCTACTTATTGAACCTCGACGAGAGGTTTTCATTGAGGGTTTATGTTTTAATCATGTTACTTTGTACGTACCAAAAAAGAAAAAACAAATAAAATTAATTGGTTTAGTTCTTCCTAAAACTTCTTCACCTAAAGAGGTTAACTGTTGTGAATCATGTTTGACTCAGTATGGATGTCCTTGGTCCTTCACATCAACGGTGACCTCTGTGCCTTCAAGAGTATTAGGAATACAGCTACTTCAAAGCATCCATCAAGGAATTGAAAGCCATTGCTGCTGGGCGGGGCAGGTGTTTGACAGTTATATAGAGCTGCCTTACACTAAACCCCCGGGGACCTTGCTAAATATATCACATCACATCTTCTGAGGTTTATGATTCCTAAAGGGAGAGAGTGGTCCACTACTGTTTCAGCAATTTTCATCCAAGTTACTGATGACCTTTCTACAAGTTTGGATCTACAAGTTTTTGATACTTTCAACATTCGGGCCCATACCGGCCATGACAACAACTATGCCACGATTGCCACCTGGCCAACAGGAATGAAAGATGCCATTGGTTAAAAAGTTCATCGTGATTTTAGTGATGTTAAGATGGAAAAATAATGTGCATCCTAGAATCAACAAGTATGGTGGATGATTTTTATTAAGGCCCAATTTCAGCCTCTTGTTTCTATCTTCCCCAGGGAGCACGAGAATTTCCAAACTGTTAAAAGTAGAAATAAATATTGTAATGAGCAAATGAAAATCAAAGTAGAAAAGCAAAGAATGAGAGAACACTAAACAAAAAAATGATGATGATCTCTAAACATAAATGTCACCCCCCCACCCCCCTACCCCCCATGAAGCTTCCACCCCTGACCTCTGCTTACTAGGAGGGAGAAGAGAGGGAACATGGGCTCTAAATTCTGGGACTCCCTAGCTGTTAGTCTCAAAGAAATTTACCAAATGTCTTTGATCCTGTTTCCTTCCCTATAAAATAGGAATAACAGTGTTTACCTTTCCTAGTGTTGGTGAGGGTTAAATATGATTATATTTCAACACAGTTTCTTTTTCTTTTCCTTTGAGCTACTAAGCTTGTGTGTATCATTCATGAGGCATATAAATTGCTTTTTATATTTCAGGTACCCAAATTAGATTTGCTGAGTTAATGAATTAAATATACCCCGGGGTGCCAAAATAATTTATCTGTGAGTACAGAATCACTGTGTAATCAAGGCCTTTATCAAAAACTCAGTTTCCGGAACAAGACCCTCGCAACTGATCCTGGATTGGGTTTACTGGCTTGCCTCCTTGGCTTGTAATTCAAGTTTGCCCTGTTCAGTGTATTGGTTCTCATATCTATTATTTGCCTATCATCCTCCAGTGTCTCCACCATGTTGAAACTATCCAGCAACAACCTCCACCTCTGGGTTCCAACACCTAGTTTTGAGGACTGTTCGTACAGTCTCTGCTGGTGACTCTCAGTGTAGCACGCTCTAGATGCTGTCTGTGTCTCGTGTGAGTCCTATGTACTTGCTGGAGTAAAGCCAGCTGTTCTCAGGGATCTAGAAAGCAGAAGAAGAACCAGGAAACTAGAAATGGACAAGTGTCTCCGTTCAGTAACTGAGCCAAAACTCAGTTTTCAGATGTAGTTCATACATTTGAAGGGTGGGTATGGCAAGAGAGGGTGACATAGTACCTGGACTTGAGCAGGACCTTCTAGGATAGGTCTCAACCTTGGAGAAAGAAGACCTATGAGTAAAAGCTGATGGTCTGTGTTCAAGAGTGACATGTACGGGGCGCCTGGGTGGCTCAGTGGATTAAAGCCTTTGTCTTCTGTTCAGGTCATGGTCTCAGGGTCCTGGGATCGGAGCCCTGCTTGGCAGGGAGCCTGCTTCCCCTCTCTCTCTCTACCTGCCTCTCTGCCTACTTGTGATCTCTCCTCTCTGTCAAATAAATAAATAAATAAATAAATAAATAAATAAATAAAATCTTTGGGAAAAAAAAAAGAGTGACATGTAAGACTTGGGTGTGATACATTAAGAAATATATATTATGTCTTTGTCCCTGGTTCCTGGCACAGATTCCAGAACTCTTGCAATTTTTCTAACTGATAAGGGTGATATAAATATTTGTTTGTGTTTCATAACAAGCCCTTTTCATTCATGTGTGAATTTATGCTAACAAGGTGACTTTCGGTGGGCCCCAAGAGAATTCAAGATGGTGGCTGGCTGCCCAAGAAACTAACCCTGTGATTAGAAGGTTGGAACCTCTAGTCTCACCCCCTAACCTTCATGGAGGGGAAAGGAACTAGAAATTGAGCACAGTCACCAAAAACCAATGGTATAATCAATCATGCCTATGTAACAGAACCTCTGTAAAAACTGCTAAATGATGGGGTTTGGAGAGTTTCAGGTTGGTGAACACATCGCAGTATTGAGAGAGTGACGCCCTCCCATACCTTGCCCTGTGCATCTCTTCTATTTGGCTGTTGTTCCTGAGTTGGATCCTTCACAGCAAACGGGTAAATAAACTGTTGTCCTCAGGTCTGTGAGCTGTTCTAGCAAATTATCAAACCTGAGGAGAGGACTGTGGGAACCCCTGCTTTACAGCTGGTTGGAAAGAAGGACAAGGACTTGAAACTGGCCTCAGTAGTCAGGGCAGTTTGGTGGGACTGACCCTTAACCTGTGTAGCTTATGGTAGTTCTTGGTAGCTTGTGTCAGAATTGGATTTAATTGTAGGACACTCAGTTCACATCTGAAGAGTTGAATTGGTTGGTGTGAGGAAAACAAGACCCCGCACATTTGGTGTCAAGTGGTTTTTTTTTTTTTTTTTAAGATTTTATTTATTTATTTGACAGAGAGCGATCACAAGTAGTCAGAGAGGCAGGCAGAGAGAGAAGGGGAAGCAGGCTCCCCACCAAGTAGAGAGCCCGATGCGGGGCTCGATCCCAGGACCCTGAGACCATGACCTGAGCCGAAGGCAGAGGCTTTAACCCACTGAGCCACCCAGGCACCCCAGTGTCAAGTGTTTTGAGTAACAAGCAAAGTATGGTGTCTCCTTCCACTTCCATGGGTCATGCAGTGTTCTGGCACGAGAGGGGCTAAAAAAAATGAAGCCTTGTTCTGACACTTTGAGGGCTTTCATTCAGATTTTGGAGTCCTGTAAGACAAGCACAGCTGCTAGGGAATGCTCCTGTTTTCATTAAGTCAGCTGCAGTGGTGAAACTCTACTGTCAGCTGGGACACGGGACATTGAGGGGGCCCCAGTAGAAAGGCGTTAGGAGATCTATATCAGAATGTAATCCCAGGGATGCCTGGGTGGCTCAGTCGGTTAAGCCTCTGCCTTCTGCTCAGGTCATGATCCCAGGGTCCTGGGATCGAGTCCCACGTGGGGCTCCTTGCTCAGCAGGGAGCCTGCTTCTTCCTCTCCCTGCCATTCTCCCTGCTTGTGCTCTCTCTCTCTCTGACAAATAAATAAATAAAATCTTAAAGAAAAAATGATCCCAGAAAGTACTTGGAAGCTGGAGGTCCTGCATCATGGAGATACAGGCATAAATCCGTGATAGTCAAGGAATCCCCATTCGTGAGTTCATTTTTTACCCCAAAGCTGGTGTTTCTTGGAGAAATTTCAAGTTATGCCAGTAACCAAGAGTACAGGGTCCAAGCAACATAGTGATAAGCTTGGCCTGTCAGAATTCTGAAATGGTTATTGAAGAGACGGTACATTCGTATATGGGCACACAAGAAGAAGAACTAGGAGAAAGATCACAAGAACCACTTGTACCAAACTAGTTATACTTCTTTTCAGAATAGTGGTTTTACCTTATTAAAGGAGTTTAATCTGGAGTATAGTTTCCATAGACTATCAAAGAGACAACCCCAAAACAGTGAGTGGTGTTGGAAATAAAATATAAAGTTACAGGGGCATTTTCTCCTTCTTAATATAGTTAAAGTTTATGTAAAATTCCTGGAAAAAAGGGGTAAGCAATCATCAAATGCAATCATTCATTAATGGTTTCTTCTCTAGAGTGTGCCTTTAGAAAGGCTTGATTTTGAGAATTGCTGATGAAAATAGATGCATTTCATTTCATGCTGGCAAATGCTTTGGGAAATTACACTTGTTTGGTTGTTGTTGTTTTCACCTAGCCATGGGTGCGTTAAGCTTAAATAAATATGACTTATTTACAAAACGATGACAGTTGGCATTCCTCTACAGATTGAGACAGAGACCTAATACTTTACTTGTGCTTCCCACCTCTACCCTTTCCTGACCAACACGGAGATTTTTTTTTTCTCTTCCCTCATTACAATTAAGGGTGAATTTAAGTTCTCCTCTTCATGTAGCCCACATATACTGACCATTTAGTGTTGAATTCCTTTTATGGATGTTAAGGAAACCAGGCCATACAAAGCCAAGTCAATTATTTTCTCAGGCCATTTTGGGCCCACTTAGCACACTAAAGAGGAGGGAAATATTGATCGAGTCTACCTAGTCTTACCCTTACACATTGCTTTTCAAGGTGTGGTCCACAGATTACCTGTATCAGAATCAGAATCACCTGGTTGTATTAATTTAAATCTAGATTTTTTCTCTCTCTCTCTCTCTCTCTCTTTTTAATAATCTCTACACACGATGTGGGACTCAAACTTACAACCCTGAGATCAAGAGTCACATGCTCCCCTGAGCCAGCCAGGCCTCCTCCCACCACCCCACTGAAATCTAGATTTCTGACTTATTGTCTACTGAATCAGAATCTCATTTGGGGATGCGTTTGTTTAGGATTCTTTTTTTTTTTTCTTGTTTAGGATTCTTAATTTTTGAAAAGCACCCCAAATGATTCTGATGTGCCCTGAGCCAACTGTTATGATTTTGTAATTAGGTGTATCTGTTCAAGTTTAGTTAGTACACCTATAGTTATATTTAAGAATTTGCCAAAAGAGGCAAAGAGCAAAATCTAAGGGATTTTGACCCAGCATTTTTTTTTTCTTCCAAGCAGTCTATATTAATTGCTAGGATCGTAGAAACAAGTCTATAATGCTCTACTTTAACTTATAAAATTTTTTGTTTGTTTAAACTTGTAATTTAAAATATTGCAGCTTGCTAGTGAAATTACAAGTTTGAAAGAAGAGCAAAATGAATAAACAATGAGTACATCGTTAATTAAAATGTCCACATATTGGGGCACCTGGGTGGCTCAGTGGGTTAAAGCCTCTGCCTTCAGCTCAGGTCATGATCTCAGGGTCCTGTGATTGAGCCCCGTATTGGGCTCTCTGCTCAGCAGGGAGCCTGCTTCCCCCTCTCTCTCTCTGCCTGCCTCTCTACCTACTTGTGATCTCTCTCTCTCTGTCAAATAAATAAATAAAATCTTAAAAAAAAAGTCCACATATTAACTATAATTAACTAAAGTTAACTGTAAGTTAACTATAGTTAACTAATTAACTATAACTAAGTCTAGATTATCCAGTCATGGACATAAATCAATTAATTTTTGAGTATGACTATGATAACAATTTTGATTTTAGAATATATGATATTGAGAATTCTTCCTGATAACAAGTAGATAGCCAGACTCTATATTGAAACCACCCAAAACAATAAAATTATCTTCCCTTTAAAAAAAACAAAACAAAACAGAACGAATGCCTGGGTGGCTTAGTCGGTTAAACATCTACCTTCGGCTCAGGTCATGATTCTGGGGTCCTGGGATGGAGCCCTACATTAGGTTCTCTGCTCAGCGGGGAGCTTGCTTCTCCCTCTACCTCTGCCTGCCTCTCTGTCTACTTGTGATCTCTCTCTGTCAAATAAATAAGTATAAGCTTAAAAAAAAAAAACCTAGTCAACAGTTTGTAAAGACTAGATGTTAAAGAAATTGAATCAGTAATTACTAACTTCTAAAACACTGAGTACATGGCCCAGGTGGGTTTACTGGGGAATTCCACCAAACATTTAAAGAAAGATTATACCACCTATCTACCGTATCTTATAGATAGAAGCCAAGGGAATACTTTCTAATTCAGTCTATAAGGCCAGCATTTTGCTAATACCAAGACCAGACAAAGACATTAGAAGAAAACTATAGACCAATATCTCTCATGATATAAATGCAAAAATTATCAACAAAATATTAGTAAGTTAAATCCAACAATGTGTAAAAAGAACTCCGATCACTTGGAGTTATGCACCAGGAATTATACCCAATTGGGATTTATCCCAGATATGCAGGGCTGGTTCAACATTTGAAATAAATTAATGTAATCCATCACATCAACAGGGCTAAAGAAGAAAAAAATCACATAATCATTTCAGTAGAGGCACAAAAAAACATTTGACAAAATCCAAAACTCTCATTCATCATCACAAACTCTCAGCAAACTAGGAATAGAGAAGAATTCTCTCAGCTTGATAAAAGACATCTACAAAGAGCCTACAGCTAACATTATACTTAATCGTGAGAAACTAGAAGCTTACCCAATAAGATCAGGAACTAGGCAAGAATGTCCCTTCTCACCACTCCTTTCAACATCATACTGAAAATCCTAGTGATGGATTCAATAAACAAGAAAAAGAACAAAAGGGGACGCCTGGGTGGCTCAGTTGGTTGAACAGCTGCCTTTGGCTCAGGTCATGATCCCAGTGTCCTGGGATCGAGTCCCGCATCGGGCTCCTTGCTCGGCAGGGAGCCTGCTCCTCTCTCTGCCTCTGCCTGCCTCTCTGCCTGCTTGTGTTCTCTCTCTGTTAAATGAATAAATAAAATCTTTAAAAAAAAAAAAAGAAAAAGAGCAAAAGTTAGGCCAATTGGGAAGGAAGAAATAAAACCATCTTTGTTTGCAAATGTCATGATTGTCTAAGTAGAAAATCAAAAGAATCAACAACAACATCTCCTAGGGCTAATAAGTGATATAGCAAGTTTGCAGTTAATCTACAAAAGTCAACTACTTTCCTATTTACCAGCAACAACCAAGTGGAATTTGAAATTAAAAACAAAATGCAATTTACATTAGCATCTCCAAAATAAAATACTTAGGTATAAGTCTAACAAAATATGAACAAAATCTGCAATGAGGAAAGCTATAAGGGTCTAATGAATGAACTCTAAGAATAACTAAATAAATGGAGAAATACTTCATGTTCAGGATGGAAAGACCAATCATTATAGAGATGCCAGTTCTTCCCAACTTGATCTATAGATTCAATGCAATTGCAATAAAAATCTAAGCAAGTTATTTTATGGTTACCTACAAACTGAGTCTCAAGTTTGTACAGCGGTAAAAGACTCAGAATACCCAACATAGCATTGAAGAAAAAGAAGAAGTAAAAGGATTGATACTACCTGACTTCAAGATTTACCATAAAGCTACAATAATCAGTACAGTGTGGTATTATCAGTGAAAGAATAGAAAAATAGATCACAGAACAGAATAGAGGGCCCAGAAGGAGAACCATGTGAACATAGACAATTTATCTTTGACAAAACAACAAAGGCAATGGAGCAAATAGTCTACAAAGCAGACTATTGAAAATAGTCTTCAATAAATGGTGCTAACAAATGGACCTTCACATGCCAAAAAATTAATCTAGATAAAGACCTTAGACGTTTCACAAAAATTAACTCCAAATGAATCGTAGACCTTAATGAAAAACAAAAAACTCCTAGAAGAAAACATAGGAGAAAAGATAGGGGACATTGGATATGACAATAACTTTTTATTTTTTTTTAAAGGTTTTATTTATTCCTTTGTCAGAGAGAGAGAGAGAGAGAGAGAGAGCACAAGCAGGCAGAGGCAGAGGGAGAAGCAGGCTCCCTGCCGAGCAAGGAGCCCTATGTGGGACTCAATCCCAGGACCCTGAGATCATGACCTGAGGCGAAGGCAGAGGCTTTAACCCACTGAGCCACCCAGGCAGCCTGACAATAACTTTTTAGATAAAACACCAAGGACATGATTCATGAATAAAAAGTCATTGATAAGCTGGACTTCAAAATTTAAAATATCTGGGGGCGCCTGGGTGGCTCAGTGGGTTAAAGCCCCTGCCTTCGGCTCAGGTCATGATCTCAGGGTCCTGAGATTGAGCCGCGCATCGGGCTCTCTGCTCAGCAGGGAGCCTACTTCCCCCACTCTCTCTCTGCCTGCCTCTCTGCCTACTTGTGATCTCTCTCTCTGTCAAATAAATAAAGTCTTACAAAAAAAAATTTTTAAATATCTGGCCTGCAAGAAACAATATTGGGCAGAGTAGACAGCACTAGGGTGGTTCAGTTGGTTAAGTGTCTGACTCATGATCTCAGTTGAGGTCTTGATCTCAGTCAGAGTCATGAGTTCAAGCTCCATGTTGGCCTCCATGCTGGGTGTGGAGCCTACTAAAAAAACACCCCAAACCAAAAAACTATCAAGGGAATGAGGAGACAGACCACAGACTGGGAGGATATATTTGCAGAAGATGTCTGATAAAGGGCTGTTATCCAAAATATACAAAACCACTTAAAACTCAACACTGAGAAAATAAATTGCCTGATTAAAATATGTGCAAGAGACCTGAAGAGACACTTCATTAAAGAAGATATACAGATGGCAAATAAATGTATGAAAAGATGCTTCACACCACTGTCATTATGGAATTACAAATTAAAATAACAAAGAGGGGTGCCTGGGTGGTTCATTTGGTTAAGTGGCTGCCTTCAGCTCTGGTCAGGATCTCAGGGCTCTGGGATCAAGCCCAACGTCAGGCTCCCTACTCAGCAGTGAGTCTGCTTCTCCCTCTCCCTCTGTCTGCCACCCCCCATGCTTGTACTCTCTCTCTATCAAATAAATAAATACAATCTTTTAAAAAACAACAATAACAACAAAAAGATGTTACTATACACCTACTAAAAAGACCAAGATCCAAAAACACTGACAACAGCAAATGCTGACCAGGATATGAGAAACAGGAACTCTCATTCACTTATGGGAATGCAAATTGCAACAACCGCTTTGGAAAAACAGTGAGCAGTTCCTTATGTAACTAAACATACTCTTGCCATGGAATTCAGCAATCGTGTTCTCTGATGTTTACCCAAAGGAGTTGGAAACCTGTCCTCACAAACTGAATGTGGATGTTTATAAGAGCTTATTCATGATTGTTAAAACGTGAAAGTAACCAAGATGTCCTTCAGGAGGTGAAAGGATAAACTGTGGTACATACATCTAGACAATGGCGTATTATTCAGTGCTGAAAAGAAATGAGCTATCAAGCTATGAAAAGACATTGAGAAAACTTAGTGTTTTAATTGCTAAGTAAAGAAGGTAATCTGGAAAGGCTACATACTGTATGATCCCAGCTTTATGACCCTTAGGACAAGGCAAAACTATGCAGATAGTAAAAAGGTTAGAGGTTCCAGTAGGAGTGAGGAAATGTGAAGCACAGAGGATTTTTAGGGCAGGAAAACTATTCTGTGTGATATTACAATGGTGGATACATGTCATTATACATTTGTCAAAATCCATAGAATGTGTAACATCAAGAGTGAACCTAATTTAAATTATCAACTTTGGGGTGATTATGATGTGTCAATGTAAGTTCATCACTTAATCAACAAATGCACCACTCCGGTGGGTTATGTTAATAGTGGAGGAGAGTGTATTTACTATAAATAGTGTAAATAGTGTAGTAAATAGTGTAGGGAGTGGAGAACATATGGGAAATCTCCGTACAGGCATACCTTGGAGATATTGGGAGTTCCCGACCACCACGATAAAGCAAATATCACAATGAAGCAACTTAAATTAAATTTTTTGTTTCCCAGTGCATATAAAAGTTATGTTTATATTACACTGTAGTCTATTAAGTGTGCAATAGGATTTTGTCTTAAAAAACAATGAAGTACATACCTTAATTATTATTATCTTTTTGTTGTTGTTGCAAAAAGGTGGTTTTATTAAAGCCCAGGGACAGGATACGTGGGCTGAAAGAGCTGCTCAGTACATACCTTAATTTTAAAAAGTACTTTATTACTGGCACACCTGAGTGTCGCAGTTGGTTGAGCATCTGACTCTTGGTTTCAGCTCAGGTCTTGATCTCAGGGTAATGAGATTGAGCCCCGCATCAGGCTTCATATTCAGCAAGGAATCTGCTTGGAACTCTTTCTCCCTCTCCTCCTGTCCCTCCCCCCCCTGCACCTGCTACACCCCTCTCTTTCTCTAAAATAAATATATAAACCTTTGAAAAAATATTTTATTGCTAAAAAATGCTAATCATCATCTGAACTTTCAGCAAGTCATAATTTTTTTTGCTGGTAGAGGGTCTTGCCTCAGTGTTGATGGCTATTGACTGATCAAGGTGGTAGTTGCTGAAGGTTGGGGTAGTCATGGAAAATTCTTAAAATAAGACAACAGTGAAGTTTGCTGCATCAATTTGACTCTTCCTTTCATGAAAGATTTCTCTGTGGCACGTGATGCTGTTTGATAACATGTTATCCCCTAATAGAACTTTTAAAATTGGAGTCAATCCTCTCAAACCCTGCTGCTGCTTTATCAAATAAGTTTATGTAACATTCTAAATCATTTGTTGTCATTTCAACAATCTTCACAGCATCTTTACCAGGAGTAGATTCCATCTCAAGAACCATCTTCTTTGCTTATCCATAAGAAGCAACTCTTCATCTATTCAAATTTTATCATGAGATTGTAGCAATTCAGACATATCTTCAGGTTCCATTTTTGATTCTAGTTCTCTTGCAATTTCCATCACATCTGCAGCTAACTTCCTTCCCTGAAGTCTTGAACTTCTCAAAGTCATCCAGGAGGATTAGAATCAACTCCTTTTAAACTCCTATTAATGGAGGCACCTGGGTGGCTCAGTGGTTAAGCCTCTGCCTTCGGTTCGGGTCATGATCTCAGGGTCCTGGGATTGAGCCCCGCATCGGGCTCTCTGCTCAGGGGGGAGCCTGCTTCCTCTGCCTGTCTCTGTGCTTACTAGTGATCTTTCTCTCTGTCAAATAAAGAAAATCTTAAAAAATAAAAAAATAAACTCCTGTTAATGTTGGAATTTTGACCTCTTTCAATGAATCATAAATGTTTTTAATGGCATCTAGAATGGTGAATCCTTGGGGCGCCTGGGTGACTCAGTGGGTTAAAGCCTCTGCCTTCGGCTCAGGTCATGATCTCAGGGTCCTGGGATCGAGCCCTGAATCAGGCTCTCAGTGGCTCTCGGCTCAGTGGGGAGCCTCCTTCCCCCTCTCTCTCTGCCTGCCTCTCTGCCTACTTGTGATCTCTTTTTCTCTGTCAAATAAATAAGTAAATAAAATCTTTAAAAAAAAATAGAATGGTGAATCCTTTCCAGAAGGTTTTTGATTGACTTTGCCCAGTTCCGTTAGCGGAATCACTATGTATGGCAGCTATAGCCTTATGAAATGTATTTCTTAAATAATAAGATGTGAAAGTTGAGATTACTTTTTGATCCATGGGCTGCTGAATGGATGTTATGTTTGCAGGCATAAAAACAACCTCAGTCTTGTTGTCTATCTGCATCAGAGCTCTCGGTTGACCAGGTACATTATCAATCATTAGTCATGGTTTGAAAGGAATCTCTTTTTCTGAGTAGTGGGTCTCTACAGTGCACTGAAAATATTTAGTAGACCATATTGTGAGCAGATATGCTGTCCTCCAGTTTTTGTTCAATTTTAGAACATGGGCGGTAGATTTAGCATAATTCTTAAGGACGTTAGGATTTTTGGAATAGTCGGTGAGCATTGGCTTCTATTTAAAGTTATCGGTTAATAAGAGAGTCAGCCTGCCTCTGAAGCTTTAAAGCCAGGCATTGACTTCTCCCTAGCTGTGAAGATCCTAGACGGCATCTTCTTCCAGTAGAGGACAGTTTCATCTACTTTGAA
The DNA here is from genome assembly GCA_028533885.1 of Nasua narica. Taxonomy (NCBI): domain Eukaryota; kingdom Metazoa; phylum Chordata; class Mammalia; order Carnivora; family Procyonidae; genus Nasua; species Nasua narica. Next base: position 63,611,904 of record CM052800.1, on the reverse strand, counting down.
AATTTGTTGTTTAATGTAGCCGCCTTCATTAAATCATCTTAGCTAGATCTTCTGAATAACTTGCTGTAGCTTCTATTCATCTTGCACTTTTATGTTATGGAGATGACTTCTTTCCTTAAACCTCATGACTCAATCTCTGGTACTTCCAACTTGTCTTCTGTAGCTTCCTCAACACTTTCAGCCTTTCCAGAATTGAAAAGAGTTAGGGTCTTACTCAGGATTAGACTTTGGCTTAAGGGAGTGTTGTGGCTGGTTTGAGCTGTGCAGACCACTAAAACATTCTCCATATGAGCAATAAGGATCTTTCACTCCCTTAACATTCGTGTGCTCACTGGAGCAGCACTTTTTATTTCCTTCAAGAAGTTTTCCTTTGCATTTACAACTTGGCTAATTGTTTGGCAAAAGATGCCTAACTCTCAGCCTATCTTGGCTTTCGACATCCTTCCTCACTAAGCTTCATCATTTTTAGCTCGATTTAAAGTGAGGGACGTGTGACTCACTCTTTCCCTTGAACGCATAAAGGCCATTGTAGGGTCATCAGTCGGACTAATTTCGGTATTGTTGTGTCTTAGAATAGAGAGGCCCAAAGAGAGGAAGAGAGATGGAGGAACAGCTGGTTGGTGGAGCAGTCAGAAAACCATATTGATTGATTAAGTTCATTGTTTTATATGGGCATGATTGGTGGTGCCCCAAAACAATTGCAATAGTTTTATCAAAGATCATTGACCATAGATCAACGTAACACATATAACAATGATGGAAAAGTTTGAAATATTACAAGAATTACCTAAATGGGACACAGAAGCACAAGGTAAGCAAATGCTGCTGGGAAAATAGTGCTGATAGACTTACTTGACACAGGGTGCCACAAGACTCCCCAATTTGTAAAAATGTAATACCTGCAAAGCACAATAAAATGAACCTGTAACTTCCACTCAATTTTCTTGTAAACCTAAAACTGCTCTAAAAAATAAAGTCTATTTTGAAAAATACAAAAGAAGGAAAAAAATTACTTTGAAAACTGTGACCACAGAGATAAAACTATAAACATATATCCATATTCAATCTAATATCCTTTTTGTATCCAAAAAAAGATGTGGTCCTAAAAGCAAGAATATGAAAGAATAAAGAATTTATTAAACTTAAAAGACTTTAAATATAGAACCAAAATGACAATTACATTAAGGTTACCTCTCACGATTAAAAAACAAAACCAAGCAAAACAAAACATATGGCAACATTCTATCAAATATAGAGTAAACTGCAGACTTTGGTCGGTGATTGGGAAGAATTAGCTAATACGTGATGTAAATGCAGGGATCTCACAGTAACTCTCTTGTAGGTGCCTAATCAATTACAGATTAGGGCCAGGGCAAGAAATCAATCTGCAGAAATCTCTGGTTTCCAAATTACGTTACATCAACTAGTTGCTAGGATATCAGCCCATAGTGCTCAGGGTAGCTTATAGTTTTCTTAGTGCTAAAGCATCTTCCACTTGAAAAGAATTTGGGATTAATCATAGAAATGTTTAAATCAAATGCATTTTAACTTTTTTATATTAAAGAATTTTCACTTCTTTTGTTATTCTATTATTTAATATAATTTGGCCTGTTAAAGTATGACCAATTTTGTCAATCCAATTTTATTTTATTTATTTATTTTTTTTGTCAATCCAATTTTAAATGTATAAATAAGTGATTTAAGCTTTTGATTTAAAGTTGAAATCTTACTAAGTTTTTAGAAAATAATGGAACATTAAAAGAACTAGGGTTAACTGTATTATGACTTTTATGCAGATGGTCTGGTATGCACTGTGGTTTCAGATACGCAATAATTTGTACAAGAGTTTATTCCCAAGAATGGCTTAACAAGAACAAATTTTTTTTTCTATGTAGTTCCTTGCCTTAACAAATATGTAATATAAATTTAAGCAAACTTCTATTTTGTATATTTGTAAACTCCAAAGTAAAAACATGAACATTTTGTGGAGTTTGTATTTTGCATACTCAAGGTGAGAATTAAGTTTCAAATAAACCTGTAATATTTAAAAAAAAAAAAAACAACAAAAGATTTTAGTTAAAAAGAAGGAACCTAGGATCCAGCCCTGATTATACCACTTGGTAGGACACTATATGACATCATTTTATAGAATCTGTTGCCAATGGTGATATTAAAATGTGATTTCTATAAAAGTATCAGTAGGTAGGAGGTCCAGTTGAATTCATGCAACAGCTAGTAACTCTATACTGTTAAAGACCCAGGAAAAGCTAATAAAAATCAGCCCTTTAATATTATTTAATATACTTGGCAGATTTCTCCATTGGATGAAGAGTGGGGTGAGGGTCTCTAGTAGAATCGTCATACCTAAAACCTACTTGTTATGCATTAAAAACAACACTACAGTATATAGAGAAAATAATGATTTTCTCGGGACTCCTGGGTGGCTCAGTTGGTTAAGCAGCTGCCTTCGGCTCAGGTCATGATCCTGGCGTCCTGGGATCGAGTCCTGCATCGGGCTCCTTGCTCGGCAGGGAGCCTGCTCCTCTCTCTGCCTCTGCCTGCCTCTCTGCCTGCTTGTGTTCTCTCTCTGTTAAATAAATAAATAAAATCTTTAAAAAAAAATTAAAGATTTTCTCCCCATACCTACCCTAGTATCTGGCACTTAGTAAACCTAGTATATAGTTGTTGAATGAATGGAGGAACTCCTGATTTAGCTAAGGGATTAAGATGTAAACATGTCAAAGTTAGATGGTAATATGAGACGGTGGTTCTTGGAGGCAGGTAAGAAGCAGTAAGTGATAAATTGCCAATCAATGGAAGTGAAAATAAATGTTAAGAGCTCAAAATAGGGAGAGACCCTGTGGGCTGGAGTGGTCAAGGAAGGCTTCATAGAGAAGGTTAGTTTTAGAACATCTTTGCTTTAAACATATTTTGGATTTGAAGGTGTAAGAGCGGGGAATGGCATGAGATCCAAGAGGATGAGCAAAGGAACGGAAATGAGAAAATAAGAGGCATGATTTTGAGGTGCATGTTGACCCTCTTGCATGGCAACCTAGCTGTCTTAGAAAAGAAGAGGCAGGAAAGGCCTCTTAACACCATGTTGTCGTGGTAATGCTTCTCAGGCTCAGGAGTTTGGACCAGATTCTTTCAGTAAAGAGAAGAACAAAGGTTTTTCAACAGGCAATGGTATACAGAAAGACTTTGGGGGCTCTGGAATAAAGGTAATACTGGGGACAAGGTGTAGGTTGTTTGGGTTGGATTAGAGGAGTAAGTGCTGTTGACAGAGAATAGTTAGAAATAGTTAGAAAACAGACATAAGGGGGGCGCCTGGGTGGCTCAGTGGGTTAAAGCTTCTGCCTTCACCTCAGGTCATGATCTCAGGGTCCTGAGATAGAGCCCCACATCGGGCTCTCTGCTCCCCGGGGAGCCTGCTTCCTCCCCTCCCTCTGTCTGCCTCTCTGCCTACTTGTGATCTCTCTTTGTCTGTCAAATAAATAAATAAAATATAGGAAAAAAAAAAGAGAAAACAGAAATAAGTTAATAAAGGGCTAAGCCACGGTAAGGTCGGAGGTTATGGAAAGAGAGTCCTTCAGCACTGTAAAGGAAGAATAATGGAACTGGTGACTAATAAAAATGAAGGATAAGAGCACCTTCTTGAAAGTGAAAGACGGGTACATTTTCAGAAAGAAGTATACATCCGTAGATGTTTATATTATTAGTTTAGTTTTGTTGTTGTTTATACCAAGTGATTTGGAATCAGTATCTATATCAGAAGGTAGTGTAGAGAAAGATTGACTTTTTCAACAGAGAAAGGAACTTCTTTTTTTTTTTTAAGATTTTATTTATTTATTTGACACAGAGAGAGGGATCACAAATAGGCAGAGAGTCAGGCAGAGAGACGGGGGAAGCAGGCTCCCTGCTGAGCAGAGAGCCCGATGCGGAGCTTGATCCTAGGACCCTGAGATTATGACCTGAGCTGAAGGCAGAGGCTTTAACCCACTGAGCCACCCAGGTGCCCCCAGAGAAAGGAACTTCTGCAAACCAAAGTGTAACTGGAATGCATTACTCCTAGGGGTTTAACTCTTAGGTATTTTAATATCAGAATCTTGCCTTTCCAAATAAATCCGGTTAAGAGTTATGCAACACATACCTAGAGGGATACTGTATATACTGAGAAGCTGGAATGTTTATAAGCAGTCTGCTGGGGTCTTCGGGAGACTTTGCAACCATTTTGTAGAGAAGACCCCCAAGACACAAACAGGTTGTGCTTCAGGAAAGAGGATAGGCAGTCTAGTTCTCTGCCCGTGCAACTGAAGGGAACAACTACAGGAATACATACATATGTATATATATTTTTTTTCAAGTTTTTTTAATGTGTCACTGCTGGTAAATATGCTTTAGGAAAGGATGAGTAACTCCTGGCCAAGGAGGAAGCAGCTTTCAAGAAAGCAAAGCCAAAACAAAGAACTGGCAGGGCTCTTCAGAGGCTGGGTAGTTTTGTTCAGGCCAGCCTGGCCTTCCTGTTTTGCGGGATTCTCAAACTGTTTTTATTTTTAACTGACAAATATTATAGCAGCTTAGGACCTGGATTCCCTGTCTATTTCCATGCAGAACCCACTACTCTAATTCTGAGATCAAGTACTCCTATTAGCGTCCTAATCCGCACAGCCAATACCTCTAAAACGATGAAATGAATCCCTCTCTGACGGAGAGAATAATGAATCCCCCTTTCACGATAAGCAACCTGAGTCCTTTATTCCTTCAAAGAACTTTCAACCATCCCTCTTTATTTGTAGGCAACAGAACAAATAAAATGGAGCTAGTTTGCTCAGCCATGTGAGGACAAATGTTCCAGAACCTAAAATATACCGAAGATGTGCAAAACTTTCACACACATGGACCCATGTGGCAACTGTGGGTGAGCAAATTTATGCCCAGGTTGTTGACTGTTGAACATCCATAGCAAAATTATTCTGTGTCCAAATGCTATGCTAAGCAAATATAGTCAATTTTATATACTTATTATCCTTGTAGCAGGGGAATGCTTTGCTTAAATTCTTTGGGGGGAGCAGGGCAGTGTTATGTTGGCTCTTTTATTTTTATTTTTTTTTTAAGATTTTATTTTTTTATTTCAGAGAGACAGAGACAGAGACAGGGAGGGAGTGAGAGAGAGAGAGCACGAGTGGGGTGAGAGGCAGAGGGAGAAGCAGACTCCTCAATGATCATGACCCAAGCCGAAGGCGGAAGCCTAACTGACTGAACCACCCAGGTGCCCCAATGTTGGGTCTTTTAGAAGGAACAAAATTCTTTCCTACTTGAAGAGAGGAAAACTAGGGAACTAGAGAAGAAGAAAGAGAAGATTTGCAAAGTAATTAAAAGAAAACAATCGTATTTAGAGGGTTTGGAACGAAGCCTCTTTGAGGTTTAGAACGAAAACACCTTTGGTGTAGCCGCTGTTTTAAGACTTTTTGGTGTGAAAATAGAGAATAACTATCTCAGGATAATCCGTAAAAATTAACCTTGTGCTGAAGGGACCAAATTTTATTTTGATACCACCAATAACATTTAACTGTCCTTTCTCAAGTTTAAAGAAAACCTAGTTTCTTAGGTGTAGCTCTCAAGTTATTTTGGAGCTTCAATTTTGAAAGACTCCAATTAAACCACTTCGAAGCAATAGTCCTACGATTTGTTAACTACGACCTTCTTAGGAACCAGCCGTGGTTGTCAGCTACAGCCCCAGATCATTGAATCCAGTCACTAGAAGCCAGTTGTCATTAGCAGTTTACAAAACCTAAACGAACAGAAGAAATACCCACTTTCGCTAGTCTGTCCTTCAGTAGTATCGTCTCTTCGTCGTCTATTCAATTCCATCCCTCATTCTGTTCTCAGCTCTCTAGTTCCCGAATAATGTGCTACACAATCTTTTGAATCACCCTTAGTGTTTTCATTAGTTATAGATGGCATCTCGCTTTGTTGGTGCTTTGCTGAACCCCAAACAGTTTCATTAAAATGATATTTAAATGGCATTTAATTTGGGTGGGAGTGAAAGAGAAAAGGGAAACTAAGGGGGGTCTTATGCTACTAAACAATTGAAATAATTCTACATGTACAATCTCTTAAATTTATTCAGGAGGCATTAATGGACATTTTCCATTTAGTAGCATGTTGGGGACACCCCATGGAATACTGCACTTGATAAGACCCTTTGAGATAAACATGATTGTACTGCATCTATGTTCATGTTGTGAGCTCAGCTTCTAAAATCTCTTTTCAGGGCACCTGGGCGGCTCAGTCAGTTAAGCATCTGCCTTTGGCTCAGGTCATGATCTCATTAGATGCCTGGATGTCTAACTTCCTCTTTGAATAGGCTTCATTTTTGGGGAACAGTTTTAGATTCACAGCAAAATGGGACACAGAGTGCAGAGAGTTCCCACATAACCCCTGCTCCCACATAGGGACTGCCTCCCGCCCTGGCAATACACCCATCCAGAGTGGCACGTTTCTTACAAGTGATGAACGTGCCTTGATAGCATTATCACTTATCACCTAAAGTCCTGAGTTTACGTTAGGGTCCACTCTTGGTGTTGAAAGTTCTATGGATTTTGACAAACGTACAGTGACGTGTATTCACCATTATAGCACCATGCAGAATAGTTTCACTGCCCTAAAAATCCTCTGAACCTTAACATTTATCCTCCCCCACCCCTCCCTCTGGCAATCACTGACCTTTTAACCATTCTGCATCGTTTTGCCTTTACCTGAATGTCACAGAATTGGGATCATACCGTACGTAGCCTTTCCAGATTCGCTTCTTTTATCTGGTAACAGGTTTTTAAGTCTCCTCCACATCTTTTCATGGCTTGATAGCTCATTTCTTTTTAGTGCTAAAAAACGCCATTGTCCAGGTGTACCACAGTTTATTCATCCATTTACCTACTGAAGGACATCTTGGTGGAGGCTTCTAAGTTTAGGCATCGTGAATAGAGCTGCTATAAATATCTGTGTTCAGATTTTTGTGAGGTTATATGTTTTCAGCTCATTTAGGTAAATGTCAAGGAACATGATTACCGGACCTGTGGTAAGAGTATGTTTAGTTTTGTAAGAAACTGCCAAACTGTCTTTCAAAGTGGCTATGCCAATTTGCATTCCCAGGAGCGATGAATGAGAGCATTTGGTGTCATCTGTATTTTAGATTCTGGCCTTTCTTTTTTTTTTTTTTGATTCTGGCCTTTCTATCCAAAAGGCGTGTAGTAGTGTCTTATTCTCCTTTTAATTTGCAATTCCATAAAGACATATGACGTGGAGTATCTTTTCATATGTTTATATGCCCTCTTCATATCTTTTTTTTTTTTTAAGATTTTATTTATTTACTTGACAGGGAGAGATCACAAGTAGGCAGAGAGGCAGGCAGAGAGGCAGGGGACGCAGGCTCCCCACTGAGCAGAGAGCCCAATGCGGGTCTCGATCCCAGGACCCTGAGATCATGACCTGAGCCCAAGGCAGAGGCTTTAACCCACTGAGCCGCCCAGGCGCCTCTTGTCTTTTCTTTAAATGTTTTCTTTTCTTGTAATGTCTTCGTTTTTGGTAATAGGGTAATGTTGGCCTCATAGACTGAGTTAGGAAGTATAGTTGACCCTTGAAGGGATGCCTACCCTGCACAGTTGAAAATCTGCATATAACTTTTGACTCCTTAAACACTTAACTACTAATAGCCTATTGTTGACTGGAAGCCTTACTGATAATATTTTATACTGTATTCTTACAGTAAAGTAAGCTAGAGAAGAAAATGTTGTTAAGAAAATCATAAGGGGTGCGCCTGGGTGGCTCAGTCGTTAAGCGTCTGCCTTCAGGTCAGGTCATGATCCCAGGGTCCTGGGATCAAGCCCGAATTGGGCTCCTTGCTTGGTGGGGAGCCTGCTTCTCCTTCTCTCTCTGCCTGCAGCTCTGCCTATTTGTGTGTGCTTCCTCTCTCTCTCTCTGACAAATAAATAAATAAAATCTAAAAAAAAAAATCTTAAAAAAATAAAAATAAAAGTTTAAAAATAAATTAATTAGTGATCTGATATTCCAACATCCCTAACATATCTAAGTCTGGTTCTGATGTTTGCTCTCTGACTTCAAACCGTTTTTTGCCTTTTTGTACGCCTTATAATTTTTTGTTGAGAGCCAGGCATTATAAGGGGGCCTGGCTCAGTTGGTTCAGTGTCTGCCTTCGGCTCAGGTTGTGATCTTGGGGTCCTGGGATCAAGCCCCACCTCTGGCTCCCTGTTTATCAGGGAGTCTGCTTCTCCCTCTCCCTCTGCCCCTTCCCCCCCACTCATGCGAGCACTCTCTCTCTCAAATAAATAAATAAACTAAAAAAAATTTTTTTTAAGATTTTATTTATTCATTTAACAGAGAGAGAACACAAGCAGGCAGAGAGGCAGGCAGAGGCAGAGAGAGGAGCAGGCTCCCTGCGGAGCAAGGAGCCCGATGTGGGACTCGATCCCAAGACGCTGGGATCATGACCTGAGCCAAAGGCAGTTGCTTAACCAACTGAGCCACCCAGGCGTCCCTAAAAAAATTTTTTTAATGTAAAAGAAAGAAAGAAAGAAAGCCAGACATTATATACTGGGTAAAAGGAATGCTGGTAAATAGCTCTTTAGTGATGTGGTGGTAAGATATGGAAAGAGGGGTAGGGTAGCATTCTGCAGTCCTACGATTGGATCTAAGTCTTTTAGTGAGCCTGCACGCCTACGCTTTGAACTTCACAAATGTTTTTCAGCACCTGCCACCCCAACCCTGGAGAAGACAAGATGGCTGGAGGGGGCTAGTATTGCGTATTTACCTTTTCCCAAGTCATTTTACATTCTGACAAAACCTAAACAGATTAGGGTCTGATAAATTAGTTTCTCTTGAGGGCAGGCTTTCTTAAGAACAGAGTGTTCTTTGTTTCAAAATGGTTACTTTTCCTATAGGAAGTTGAAGAGGATTTTTCTCTGATCTTTCCTGTGAGGACCTAGTAGGCTTCAGGAGATAAAAGTCACAAAAATGAGGGGACCCTCTTGGGGTTTTCAGCTCATAAACCTGTCCACTGGAAATTCATCAGTCGCAAATCAGGTTTTCCTCCTTTGACACTGGTCTCCACACAGGTTTTTATTTGTGGGGTTTTGTCCTGTTAAAATGTCATTCTCTACTCACCTGTTGTCTCCAGTTTTAGGGGAAGCAGTTTGCCCTCTTCTCACTTCTCTGACAGATGTAAGAAAAGGTATTGATTTTTTAGTTTTTTCAGTTTTCATTTGCTGTTGGGCAGACTGGTGACTTCCAAGGTCCTTAAGTGCCTGACTAGAAATTGGAAGTCTGCTTGAATGGTTTTAAATACCAGTTTTTGTCCTGAACAGTCATAGCAAATACATTTTTCGTTTGTTTCTATGCCTGAATTCGTTCTCAAATGATTAACTGACCTCAAATGATCAAGTACTTGGTAAGCAGTACTGACATAAAATCGACCTAGTTAAGAGGCTGAGTCTCACCTACATGGGTCTAGAAACTGGATCTTTTTCAGTGTCCTTGTGCTGATTGCCTCATAGTTACTGATTCATAATAAGCTCACAAGAAATCAAGGTATGAACCAGAGTAATTTTTTATGGGACATTTTTTTCAAAGATCTATTTATTTTGGGGGGAGGGGCAGAAGGAGAGGGAGACAGGGTCTCAAGCAGACTCCATGCTGAGCCCAGAGTCAGATGTGGGGCTCAGTCCCACAATCCTGAGATCATGACCTGAGCCAAAACCAAGAGTCAGACTCTTAATCTACTGTGCCTCCAGGCACCCCTGGGACGTTTCTTTCTAGGATTTAGATATTCAAGTCTCCTAAGTGGGCACTTCCAGACTTCCAAGTATGAGAGTAGAAAAAAGCATAAGAGTTTTGCAATCCAAGTAACAGAAAATGCTTGTGTGAGCTGTCTCCACCCACGATACAGAAAACCCTCTCTAGGGACTGGAAATTTCATACAGTTCTGATCCAACGTTAAAAGATCCAATGTTATTTTTAGTCTGATAATTGTGACTATTACTAATAAAGACACCATTTATGGGATGATTCTTCGTGCCAGAAACTATGCTAAGCACTTAATCCTCATAAAATCTTTAGAGATAAAGATAATTACACTCTGGTAGATTAGGAAGGTTAAATGATTTAATTAAGCTCACCCACCCACTTAAGAAAACCCTGAGGCAGGGTTCAAAAGCAGAGCTCTCTGAGCCCACCAGTATAGTATATGGACTCTCAACCGTTCTTGGACTAATTTTTTTAGTTTCTATTTAAACCAAACCCTTTGTGTTAAATACAGTCTTTATTCTGATAAGTTATTGTAAATAAAGTTATACATGATTCAGTTTTAGCTTTGGCCAGTGAATAAAGGTGATTGTGAAAAGTTTTCTATGAAATTTTATAACCTAGAGTCTATTAAGCATATAAAAGAAGTGTAGAGAATATTGGAATAAATGCTTATGCACCCACTGTGAGGATTCTTGTACATTAGCATCAGTCTCTTCTTTATGAAGAGATTCACTTAAAAAAAAATTGGGGGGAAACCTGGGTGGCTCAGCTAGTTAAGGGCCTGGGTCATGATCCCAGAGTTCTGGGATCGAGTCCCACATCAGGCTCCCTGCTCAGTGGGGAGATTACTTCTTCCTCTGCTTGCTGCCTCCCTTGCTTGGGCTTTCTCTAACCCTGTCTCTGTGACAAATAAATAAATAAAATCTTTCTAAAAATAAAAAATAAATAAAAATTTAAGAAAATTTGATGATCGGGGCACCTGGGTGGCTCAGTGGGTTAAGCCTCTGCCTTTGGCTCAGGTCACCATCTCAGGGTCCTGAGATCGAGCCCTGCATCGGGGCGGGGGTGGGGGGGGTCTCTGCTCAGCAGGGAGCCGGCTTCCTCCTCTCTCTGCCTGCCTCTATGCCTACTTGTGATCTCTCTCTCTGTTAAATAAATAAAATCTTAAAAAAAAAGAGAAAATTTGATGATCATTTATTTATTTTAGAGAGAGCACATGTGTGTGGGGGGAGGGGCAGAGAAAGGGGGAGAGAGAGAATCCTCAAGCAGATCCCCCGCCAAGTGTGTGGCCTAGTGCTGGGCTCTATCCCAAGACCACAACATCATGACCTGAGCCAAAACCAAGATTTGGCTGCCTAACTGACAAAGCCACCCAGGTGACCCAGAGATTCTTTTAAAATATAAATCAATCCGGTCACTTCTTGAAACGCAGTGATGCCTTTCCATATCTAAATACATCCTCGGAGTACCAATGAACCACTATGCCCTACACTATCTCTGACTATTTTCCCTCTAGTTATTGGCACCCCAGCCACATTCACCTTGCTGTGCCCTGAAGGTCTCAAGCATTTCCTGTCTCAGAGCCTCTGTGCCTATCTCTCCCTCCATCTGCCCCCGCTCTGATCTCAGTATACTCCTAGCATTAAGTTTAGCAGAAAAACAGTGGGCATTAACAATATAGACACTTATTTACCCCTCGTGTTCAAGACATCTTGAGGAAGGCGTTCCAGAGATAGCATAAAGTCCACGGTTTCAAAGAACCCACATTCCTTCTATCTTGTTGCTTGGTACCATGTGTGGCCTCCATTGTCAGGCTCGTCTCAGCCCAGCTCAGCGACAGGGATTCCGGTCTGGATGTTTGAACTCTAGCCACCAGGAAGGAGGAAGACGGAAAGAGCACTCTATGTTTCTATGAAATGTTGGATAAAGGAGGAAGTGAAACACCTCATTTTTTTTTTAAGTTTTTTTTTTTTTAAAGATTTTTTTTATTTATTTATTAGAGAGAGAGACTGAGAATGAGAGGGGAGAAGGTCAGAGGGAGAAGCAGACTTCCCGCAGAGCCGGGAGTCCGATATGGGACTCGATCCTGGGACTCCAGGATCATGACCCGAGCCAAAGGCAGTCGCCCAACCAACTGAGCCACCCAGGCGCCCCTTTTTTTAAGTTTTTTGAAGTGAAACCTTGCTGTCTGAGGAGAATCCCTTCTACCTTAATGGCAGCCTTAGAGGGCAATTACAAGGTGCTCTTTTCAGCAGAACTTGTTTCTAATCACCCTTCTTATAAAAATGTAGTTGAGCTTGATCTTTTGGGGCCATCTATGGCCCAGGAGTATTCAGATTGCTTTTGTTTTAACAACAGAAGTCTTTTTAAAAATTAAAAATAAATGCTAAAAATATTTTTATACGATCACTTGAATTAACTGGTCAAAGCTAAAACTGGATCATGTATTAAGGTTTTTATTTATTTGTTTGTCAGAGAAAGAGAGAGAGAGGACAAGCAGGAGGAGCAGCAGGCCGAGGGAGAAGCAGGCTTCCTGCTGAGCAAAGAGCCTGATGTGGGACTTGATCCCAGGACCCTGGGATCATGACCTGAGCCGAAGGCAGACACTTAACCAACTGAGCCACCCAGATGACCCTAAAACTGAATCATTTATAACTAATTTTATAATAACCTATCAGAATAATGAATATGTTTAATACAAACAGGTTGGTCTAAATAGAAACTGAACAACAGATAGTCCAAGAATTGTTGAGAGTCCATATAGTATTTATAAAATAAACTCCATTTTATAAAAAATACATTTACTTTTATATATTTATATATTATTATTACATATTTATTAAAATTATTTATATATTAAAATTTGTAGCATTCACTTATTATGAAGTTAATCAACAAAAACAGTATTTTTGCGTGCCTGTGTGGCTCAGTGGGTTCAGGTTTCTGCCTTTGGCTCAAGTCGTGATCTCAGGGTCCTGGGATTGAGCCCCACATCGGCTTTCTGCTCAGCAGGGAGACTGCTTCCCCTTCTCTCTCTGCCTCCCTCTCCGCCTACTTGTGATCTCTCTCTGTCAAATAAATAAATAAAATCTTAAAAAAGAAAACAGTATTTTTTTTTAAGATTTTATTTATTTATTTGAGATAGAGACAGTGAGAGAGAGCATGAGAGGAGAGAAGGTCAGAGGGAAAAGCAGACTCCCCATGGAGCCGGGAGCCCGATGCGGGACTCGATTCCAGGACTCCGGGATCATGACCTGAGCCGAAGGCAGTTGCCCAACCAACTGAGCCACCCAGGTGCCCGAAAACAGTATTTTTGATGAGGACAAAATTGTTGTAAAAAGGGTTTATTATAGTTGCAGAAAGCCTCTGAAATAAACCTATTTCTGCATTTGTTTTGGTTGTACAGTATTGAGAAAAATAAGATTTGCAGACCAGTAGTGAGAAATGGTTTCAGATGAAATGGTCATCATCAAATTAAGATGACCCAAATGGTTGTTTGGGTCATCTTAATAATTTTATGATTTTTGTTCGAGTAAACAGATGACAAGAGAGGATGTGTTCTGAAATACACATAAGCATCCACAAGGTAGCTCACAGGCTTCCAACATGTTAAACTTTGGTAGATAGTGTATGAAAGAGCACTGCATATTTTTGTACAATTTCTTACATGTTTTGAAAAAATAAGGCAATACTTCTCCCTATATTTAGGTTAAACACATTGTTTTTTGGCTTTTTAAAAAACTACTTTGTTGAAATTTGGATGCCATAAATTTTAACTGTAAAATCCAATGAATTTAGTAAATGTATAGACTTGTGTAACCATGACTCACCCAGTTTTAGAACCTTTCTATCTCCTCAAAAACCTAGCTGCAAACCTAGGCTTCCTGGTGCCAGTTACACGGCCTGTACCCCCTTCCCTTATTTCCCAACCTTCCAGTGAGAAGGGTAGCTGGTCTCCTAGAAGCTGATGAGTTAGCGTCTGTGTAAAAATATCCATGGTTTATGTTCCTATAAAAAGTGACCACTAGGGGCGCCTGAGTGGCTCCAACATTAAGCGTGTGCCTTCGGCTTGGTCATGATCATGGGGTCCTGCGATCAAGTCCCACATCAGGCTCCCCACTCAGTGGGGAGCCTGCTTCTCCCTCTCCCTCTGCTCCTCCACTGTGCTGTGCACTCTCTCTCTCACAAATAAATTTATAAAATCATAAAAATAATGTCCAATATAGCTATAGAACTTGTAGTGAAACATAAAAGCTAAAAGTGATTTTGTCGCTGGGAGGTCTGTGAGCAAATTCCTTTTATGCACTGTGTAATAATGTATAATTGGTATTGAAGTGTGTTACATGTTGAGCTGGAATGTTCCGGTGGCATCAGAGGACCATTCTTCTGATGTCCAGCGTTTGCACCATCTAACGGTATCTTATTGATTGGCAAGTTGCAGGAGACATTGTCTATGGCCTTTGATGCCTATCAGAAGGGAGACTTACAATCCCAACGGAAGACATACTTGTCAGTTTTGGTCCTGAAACTTCTGCTAGTGGTTTCACACACAGAATCCCATGTGTGGTCCAAGAATAACTGCCGTCTTTCACAAATGCTAGTAGTGTTTGTTTCTGAGAGAACACTTGCTGCTCCTGTGTGACCGCTGGAAAAGTTGGCCTATTTGTCTGTCAGCAAAAGAGGCAACACTACCCAGGACTTTTGGCAGATTGGCTCTGTGGGATTTAAAACTCCCTTTTTGTGGAGCTGGTAAGGTGACAAGGCTCTTTCAGAAAAATACAGGTGACACCCGTCGGGTAGGCCGACTAGGCAAGTCTGGAAAAGGCACTACTACTATAAGAGTAGTAGACCTTATTTGTAAAGTGTTTGGTGACAATGGGGAGCTGGTTTTATTGAAATGTACCCCCATGGCCTACTAGAAAAGAAGTTGTATAAAGGCTAGGTTTGGGTAGAGCTTCTTCCTCAATTAGCAAGCAAGGAAGCCCTGCCAGTTGTCTGGGAGGGCCAGGAATGAAGGTCACACAGTTCTCCATGGCTGACCCCATGTTGCAAGACCATATTGCTGAAACAAGGGGACCAAGAGGAAAGACCCCCTTGCTGAGATCTGTGTGGTGTGGACTGCTGTTACCTGATGCGTTCAGCACCACCTCCTACCCAGACCTTTATCCTTTCGGGAATAAACAGGCCTGGATTCTTAACGTGCTCCCGATTTGTTGCTGGCCCAGCCACAAGCTTTACTCCTTGTGTTGCCCCCCAACCGTGCACGCCCTCACCCCTACTCCCCAGGGCCTTAGCCCACGTGCAAGGCCTCAGGGCAGGGGGCCAGCCTGGGCTCAGGAGCCTGAGGCTGTGTGCTCGACCCTGGTTCAGATCTCTGAGACTCACAGGCCGGGGGACTCTGGCGCAGCCCTGATGAGGCCAGACAGCCCTGGGCAAGTCCATAACATCCACTTTGCTGAATGTGCCACAAGGCAAATCCTCCATCCCCAGGCCCACAGGCCCCTGGCACACTGTCAGGTTTTGTCTCCTCCCCACCTCCCTTTGGCCTTCTCACTAAGCACCTTTCCACGCTGCCATT
>CM052800.1:63554900-63596007 GCA_028533885.1 Nasua narica | reverse complement strand
GCAGCCCTGATGAGGCCAGACAGCCCTGGGCAAGTCCATAACATCCACTTTGCTGAATGTGCCACAAGGCAAATCCTCCATCCCCAGGCCCACAGGCCCCTGGCACACTGTCAGGTTTTGTCTCCTCCCCACCTCCCTTTGGCCTTCTCACTAAGCACCTTTCCACGCTGCCATTCAGATGGAGGAAGACCTGGGAACTTTGTAGCCATGTGAGCCACCCCCACCGCTGCACCCGCAAGCACAGGGACCACCCCCCTTCCTGCCCCCCGGAGGGTGGGCAATGCTGACGGGTGATGCTGATGGCATCATCACGCCAGGATCGACTAAGACAGCTACCACCCGGGTTACTTAGAGAAAGTTGGTGTGTGGCATTACCACCTAAAGAAGACCCAGAGCTTCTGTCCAACTGTTGACCTTGATAAATAATGGATATTGATTAGAGCAAATGCATAGTAAGCAGGTAAATGCTGCCAAAAACAAGACGGGAGCAGCTGCTCTCAGGGACGTGGTGCCATCAGGCTACTGCAAAGTTCTGGAGAAAGGAAAGCTCCCAAGGCAGCCTGTTGTCAGGAGGGCCACATTCTTCAGCAGAAGAGCTAAGAAGATGAAGGATATGTGTCTGTGGAGGAGTTTGGGTGGGGGTAGGTGCTGTGTCTGGTAATTTCAAACCACATGGTGGGAGGTTCTTAATGCTAACAAATGCTTTAAAAAGAAGAAAAAGAATGAACGGGCCTAGGGCAGCGGTTCATACCCCTTCTCTAGCTGACACTGACCAAAGTGTGTTGGGAACTGGATGGCACTTAAAGTTGTCAGAACTGTCAGTCCTTAGTGACGATGGGGCACAGGTTAGCGTCGTTCCTAGAGTCTCCCATTGGCATAGTCCAAATCTAGTTTGGAGGTGGAAACAAATCTCAGATTGGACTATGGACTGATGTGAGCATATGGCTGAGCTCTTTTGAGCCAATATACAGAAGATGTAACTGAAAATGCTGAATGCATTATAGGAAGCATATTTTTAAAAAATTCCTCAAGCCGAAAAAAAAAAAAAAGTCCTCAAGCCGATTTGCAGTCATTCCCCTTTCCCACCCCAAGCCCCAAACAACCACTAACCTGCTCTCTGACTTTATAGCTTTGTCTTCTCTAGGCATTTCGCTAAATGGAATCCTACAATCTTTTTTGCCTAACATCTCTCACTGAGCATGTTTTTGAAGTTCATTTGTCTCATAGCACAAATTCTTCATTTTTATTCCTGAACAGTATTCTATTGTATGAATATACCAAATTTTGTTTTCTTGCCAGTTGACAGACATTCGGGTTGTTTCCAATTTTGGGGTATTGTGAATAAGGCTACTCTTAACATTTGTTTACAGGTTTTGTGTGAATACATGTCATTAATTTCTTTCGCATAATTCCTAAGAGTGAAGTCGCTGTGTTATATGGTAAATTTATGTTTCACTTTTTCAGAAACCCCTGAACTTTTTCCAGAGTAATTGTACCATTTTACATTCCCACCAGCAAGGTATGAGGATTCCAGTTTTTCCACATTCTGTTACTAATACTTGTTAATTGTGTCTTCTTGATTATAGCCATTTTAGTGTTATGCGGTGGGATTTCACTGTGACTTTAATTTGTATTTCCACAATGACTAATGATGTTGAACATCTCTCCATGTGCTTGTTGGTCATTCATATATTTTTGCTGAAATGTCTATATAGATCTTTTGCCCATTTTTTTAAAAGATTTTATTTATTGGAGATTTTAAAAAAAGATTTTATTTATTTATTTGAGAGAAAGCGAAAGACAGAAGATGAGCAGAAGGGGAAGGACAGAGGGAGAGGGAGAGGCAGACTCCCTGTTGAGCAGGGAGCCCAACTCAGGACTTGATCTCAGGACCCCCGGGATCACGACCTGAGCTGAAGGCAGACGCCCAACCAACCGAGCCATCCAGGGACCCTCTTTTGCCCATTTTTAAAACTAGGCGTGTTTTTGATACTGAGTTGTAAGTGTTCCTTATAAATTCTGGATGCAAATTGTTCTTCTATACTACACTTTAAAAAAAGGTATATACAGTATTTACATTTTTGATTTCACTACAGAATAGAACCACAAATGTATGAATATTATTTTATTTATTTGGAGAAAAAATATCCATGCTATGGATATAAGTTGTTTATCAGATATATGATTTGCAAATATTTTCTCTAAATGGCTAAACTGTCTTAAAAACAACATTTTGTGTAAAAGGTTGTGGAGTCCCTGAAGCCTCTCCTTGGTACACTAGGATTATCAGACCACAGTTTGAAACCCCCTGCTAGTGCGCATTTCAGTGGCATTTAGACTTCGAAAGCTGAGTAACTCATCTCAGGCTGAATCAAAGGGACCCTGCAACTAACCAAATGTCCTTCTACTTCTGTAAATGAACTCAGTGGCTTACATGCATTGTCTGTATGCAAGGTTTTTTTGATCACTGGAGGCAGAGCTTAAACTGAGGATAAACAAAACCATCAGGAGTCATCTAGTTCAGGTAAGGTAACAGAACAAAGAGAGAAAGTCATTATTTCCTGAAAAGATTAGAGTTTTATTTGCTGGCTCGTGATAAAGGAATTTGAACATCAAAGAGAAGTGAGGAAGAACTGAATTATGTAGAAACCGGGCTTTAATAATAGAAGTCCACCCCAAGGACTGTTGTTTTAAATAAAACAACAACAACAAAAAAACCTCATGCTGTTAAGGGAATTGGATTGTGTTCAGTGTTTAAGCAAGGGCCAATTTTGCACATTTCCTTCAAACCACCCCCTGCTTCCTTTGGATTTATGATTTATATACATTTCTTTTTGTATACCACTTTAAACTAACTTCATTTGTTCATTTAACAGTGAATTTACTAAGTACTTACTAACAAGCTAGAAACTGGCCTTAAAATGTAATTCATACTCTTTTAAGGAAATACTTAAGGAAGAAGTTAAAAATAATGGATTAAGTACTAACATATTTTATAAGTATATATATTTATTATTATAAAAATAATACCGTGAAATAAAAACTTGTTTCTTTGAAAAGATCAACAAAACTGACAGACCTTTAGCTACATTGACTAAAGACAAAGAGAGAAGACACAAATTCTAACAACAGTTGGGACATTACTACCGATTTTATAGAAATAAACATGTTAAAAAAGTACTCTATGAACAATCATCCATCAACAAATTATATAACCTAATTAAGAGGGACAAATTCCCAGAAATATACAATCTGCCAAATGAACTCATGAAGAAATAGAAAAGTTGAGGGGCACCTGGCTGGCTCTGTTGTTGGTGTGTGTTACTCTGCGAGTTGTGAGTTCAAGCCCCATGGTGGGAGTAGAGACTACATAAAAACAAAATCTTAAGGCAACCTTCTTGGGTCCCCTTCCTCTTCAGGAGCTTTGTACTATTGCTCAATAAACTTTGCTTTGCTGCCCACCAAAAGAAATTTTTAAAATAAATGAATGAATGAATGAATAAACAAATAAACAAACAAACAAACAAACAAATAAATAAATAAAATCTTAAAAAAAAGAAAAAAGAAATAGAAAACCGGAATAGACCTACAACTGGCAAGGAGATTGAATCAGAAATAAAAACCTCCCAACAAAGAAAAGCAATGGACCAAATGGCTTCGCAGGTAGATTCTATCAAATATTTAAAGAACTAAGAGCAATCCTTCTCAAACTCTTCCAAAAAATTAAAGAGAAAGGAACACTCCCTAACTCATCCTGTGAAGTCAGCATTCCATGGTACCCAAACTACATAAAGACACTATAAGAAAACAAGAACAAGAACAAGAACAACAAAACTATAGACTACTATCCTTTGTGAATAAAGATGCAAAAATTCTTAACATAATACTAGAAATCGAATTCAGCCACTTATTAAAAGGATTATAAGCCATGACCAGTTGGGATTTAACCCTGGAATGTGAGTATGTTTCAACTTAAGAAAAACAATTAATGCATTATACCACATTATTAGAATGAAGGGGAAAAAATTACATGATCATCTCATGTAGCAAAGATATTTGCAGAAAAGATATTTCACAAAATTGACACCCTTTTATGATTAAAAAAATACTCAATAAACTAGGAATAGAACAAAACTTTCTTAATGTGATAGAGGCCATATATGAAAGAGTCACAGATAACATCATACTTAGGGGTGAAAGACTGAAAACTTTACCCTTAAAGTCAGATAAAAGACAAAGATACCTCCTTTTCCTGCTTCTATTCAACACGGTATTGGAAATTCTAGCCAGAGCAATTAGGCAAGAGAAAGAAATGCATCCAAATCGGTTAAGTAAGTAAAATTATCTCTGTTCATAGATGGTATGATCTTTTTTTTTTTTTCCAGAAGATAGAGTGTGCACACATGGGGGTGTGGGAGAGTGGGGGTAGAGGGAGAAGGACAGAGAGAATCCCAAGCAGGCTCCACCCTCGGCATAGAGCCTGTTATGGGGCTCAGTCTCACAACCTTGAGATCATGAACTGAGCTGAAATCAGAGTTGGATGCTTCACTGACTGACCACCTGGGCACTCGATGGTATGATCTTATACATAGAAAACTCGAAAGGTTCCACAGACACAGGGCGCCTGGGTGGCTCAGTGGGTTAAAGCCTCTGCCTTCAGCTCAGGTCATGATCTCAGGGTCCTGGAACCGAGGGCCTATGTGGGCATAGGGCTCTCTGCTCAGCAGGGAGCCTGCTTCCCCCCCTCTCTCTGCCTGCCTCTCTGACTACTTGTGATCTCTGTCTGTCAAATAAATAAATAATAAAGAAAGAAAGAATCTTAAAAAAAAATTCTATACATACAAAAAATTGTTAGAGCTAATGAACGAATTCAGCAAAGTTGCAGCTTATAAAGTCAACATGCAGAAATCACTTGCTTTTCTATACTGCCTCAATGAAAATCTGAAAAGAAAATTAAGAAAACTATTTCATTTACAATAATACAGAAGACAACAAAATACTTAGCAATTAATTTAACCAAGAAAGTGAAAGACTTATACACTGAAAACTACAAAATATTGTTGAAAGAAATTAAAGAAAACATAAATAAGTGGAAAGACATCCTGTGTCCATGGATTGGAATATTTAATATTGTTAAGATGACAGTGCTACCCAAAGCGATTTACGGATTGAGTGTAATTATCAAAATCCCAATGGCATTTTTTTCAGAAACAGAAAAACCCATCCTAAAATACATCTGAATCTCAGGGGACCCTGGATAGCCAAAATAATCTTGAAAATATAGAATCAAGTTAGAAGTCTCACACTTTCTGATTCTAAAACTTACTACCAAGCTAGTATAATCACAACAGTGTGGTACTGGTGTAAGGGCATATAGACCGATGGAAGAGAATAAAGAGTTCCAAAATAACTCCATATCTGTATGCTCAGTTTTCAAGAAGGGTACAAAGGTCATTTAATGGGAAAAAAGATAGTATTTTCAAGAGATGGTGTTGGGAAAACTATATATCCACATGCAAAAGAATGAAGTTGGATCTTTCCCTCACACCATGGACAGAAAACACTCAAAATGGATCAAAGACCAAAAGGTAAGAGCTAAAACTGGAAAATCCTTAGGAGAAAACATAGGTGAAAGCATTATGACATTGGATTTGGCAATGATTTCTTGGATGTGACACTTCCGTCCTTGGCTCATGACCATTAGAAGACAATAACATCCCTCAAACATTATGACCACAAAAAGGCTACTGGACATTTCCAAACGTCCTCTATATGTGTGTGGGGAGCATTATGAAAATATTTATGAAATACATATGACAATATTTATGAATAAAATTATTTGCCTTCTGAAATGTGTTTCAAAATAATTTGTGGGAGGGTTCCTGGGTGGCTCAGTCATTTGAGTGTCTGCCTTCAGCTCAGGTCATGATCTCAGGGTCCTGGCATTGGAGCCCCGCGTCAGGCTCCCTGCTCAGCGGGGAGTCTGCTTCTCTCCCTCTCCCTCTGCCCCCGGACCCCTGCTTGTGCTCTCCCTCTCTTTCTTAAACAAACAAACAAACAAACAAATGAAAGCATTCTTCCATTCAAGTACTAACCAGCCCGGACCCTGCTTAGCTTTGGAGATCAGATGAGATCTGGCGCGTTAAGGGTGGTATGGCCGTAGACTTGAAAGCATTCTTCAAAAAATAATTTGTGGGAAAGGGAGAGAAAAGGGGAATATGAATAAAATTAAGATTGATCACTAGTGGCTGATCAGTGCCTTGGGCCTCAGCATATTTTTTTCTCCTTGTGAAATGTTTGTAATTTTCCATAATAACATGAAAAAGTAAAAAAGATGACAGATATATTTGAGGACTTTTGTTTTCAGCACTTTTGCAGCATTAGATACTCTGAAACCATGCAGCTACATGATATCTAAAAATACTTCATTAAGTATTAAAACCCACTTTTAGGTGATTGAGTCCACTAGCGGCAATAATGGAGCAAAGACGAAGGAGGTGAGCTAATTCTTGAAGCCCCTGGGTATCTGAGAAACACAGTGGGCTTTGTGATTTGAATTGCATTGCACAGAGGGCATGGGGCCAAAGCCTTGAGTTCGCATAAAATGGAAGCATAATGCCTAGACCCAGAAGAAGTGTACCCTCAGAAAGGGCAAACTAGAAAGGAAATGCACCCTGCCAAGGCAGGCTATGAGGAAACATTGCTATCTTGGCCTACACTATGAATGGACAGTTTAAAAAGAAGAAAAAAAAGTCCCCTGAGAATTTATAGCCACTGGCCAAATCTTATGCTATTTGGGAGTTGAATCTATGTTCTTTACCTGATCCAAAAACTCAAGCCTATAATTTATGAGGATGGGTAATATCCCCAGATGTCTCAGAGAAAGAAATCTAGACTTTTCCAGATGAATGTATCCTCAACTAGACCTCAAAGAATTCCTACAGGTAGATTGCCCTAAAAACTTAAAAAATTAGAAAACGAACATCAATGAGGAAGCCATAGATAACACAACCAGAACCACAAAGACTTCAGAGATTATAATTACCAGAATTAAAATGAAAAATAATTCTGCTTGAAGTGCTTTAAAATGTAAAAAAAAAAAAAAAAAAAAGATACTGAAAACATGAATAAGAAGAGGAGACTATCAAATAATTAGGCCAGTTTGAAGAACAAAATATTACTTTTAGAAATGGAAAGGATCCCTAATCATTGAAGTTAAGAATTTAGATAGAAGATAAATACAACTGTATAGAAAGTAGAGAAGATGTATCTGAAGAAATTAGCTAAGATACAACACAGAGAGATAAAAAGATGTGGACAATATGTGAGGGCTAAGAGACATGGAGGGCTAGAAAGAAGGCCCAGATGAGCGTACATGTGTCTTCCTGTTTCCTGTAAATGGAGCAGCCCTAGGCTATATCCCTAGCCAGGGCTTAGTAGGGACTTTTTTTGTAGGATTAACATGATTTAATTCGTTA
Source organism: Nasua narica (assembly GCA_028533885.1). Classification (NCBI taxonomy): domain Eukaryota; kingdom Metazoa; phylum Chordata; class Mammalia; order Carnivora; family Procyonidae; genus Nasua; species Nasua narica. Next base: position 63,588,529 of record CM052800.1, on the reverse strand, counting down.
TCGGTCTTTTTTTTTGTCTTTTTTTTTTTTAATATTTTATTTATTTATTTGACAGAGAGAGAGAGATCACAAGTAGGCAGAGAGGCAGGCAGAGAGAGAGGGGGAAGCAGGCTCCCTGCTGAGCAGAGAGCCCAATGGGGGGGGGTCTCTGATCCCAGGACCCTGAGATCATGACCTGAGTGAGCTGAAGGCAGAGGCTTTAACCCACTGAGCCACTCAGGCGCCCCTCAGTCTTTTTTTTTTTCAAAGATTTTATTTATTTGAGAATGAGAGAGAGGGAGAGAGCGCGCGCACCATGGGGGGGGTGGGGCCAGAGAGAGAGGGAGAAGCAGGCTCCCGGCTGATGTGGGGCCCATCCCAGGATGCCTGGGATCATGAGTCGAAAGCAGAACTTAACTGAGCCACCCAGGCGCCCCCATTATCAGTCATAAATTGCTGAGGTTGGGAAGGCCAGGGTAGTAGCTTGAATCTCACACACTTCTGTTGAGGACAAATGTAATTTAGGGAAGCCCTGTTACTGAACCGGGAGCTGGGGAAGCACAGAGCTTATCCAGCCCTGTTGAAGACCTTCCCAAAAGCAGCCCATGAGACTTCCAGCACTTCCCAGGCAAAGGACCACTCCAGTGGCTCTCAGTGCCCACCGCCTCCTTTACAGAGGGGAGGCACAGACACCTCTAGAGGCACAAGGAAGGCAAGACGGACTGGGGGAGCTCCCTCACCAATGTGCTTGGTCTCTGCCTCAGTCTCCCTACTCACACAACACAGCCACACATTCCCAGGCAGCGCTAAACCCGCGTTTCTCTCACCACCTCCACCCTTTTATAAGTGGAATCCCTTATCCCTGCCTTAGGCTTCAGGCAGTGAGTCTGACTCTGGCCCTCTGCTTTCTGTGCTTTGAATTCCTTTTATTTGGCCAAACTCCTTACCACCATTCCCTACCTCTAGACCTAAGTCCCTCAACCTGCAAGCTTTCGAAAAATTCTCACCATTTGGGGTTTCTTTCATGGAAATATCTATCTCGGATTTGCAACTGCCTAGACTTTCTTGTTTTTCTTCTTTTATGTTGATAAGGGTGGCTCAGGGGCATTTTGAAGGGTGAGCAAATTCATTTTACCTTCTTTGTCCAAACTTTTTTTCTTAGCAGTTTCTACAGGAAATAATGGTGTCGTTATTTCTTATATCAGCTCTAATGTAGAGCCAAAATGTGAGCCTAAATTGTTTACTAGCTTTATCACCTGGGGTAAATTGCTTAATCTCATTATGCTTCAGTTTCATCTGCAACAGAGATTTTAATAGAATCCACCTAAGGGCATTGTTATGAAGATAAAGCGAGGTTAAAAAAAAGCAAAATCACAAAACTTAAAGGCACACAAAACTTAAAGACACACTCCCAGCAAGTAGAAGTACTTAATAAAAAAAAAAAAAAAAAGAAGTACTTAATAAATATTAGCTGTTATGATTGGCATTGGGTAAAAAAAAAAAAGTTACCTTATATTTTCCAAGTACACATGATTTTATTTTTATCTTTATTCAACCCTATGAGATGGGTATTATCACCCCTAATGTGAGGAAAGAAATTGAGGCCCAAAAGGGTCAAATAGCAAAAACTGTCTAGGTGAGATAAAACTTGGGTCCACTGAGATCGACTATGGCTTTTTTATACATAGAATAATGGGTGTATGTTTCCTGGCCTCATATGGGTTCTGGGCGAAGTTACACGTGTTTGGCTTTGCTGATATCTTTTATCATAATATTGAGCATGATGTCCAGATGTGAAAAAACTCTAAGTGTAATGAATCATGTGTCATTTCATGCTCATTACACTTTGACTTCATTCACAACCAAGAACAAATTTGCCCTCTGCAGGCAATAAAATATTTATAGTAGCCAGTAATGTATCATATGGAAGAGGTCAGTCACCGATGAAACCCTCTTCCATTTTTATAGCCTGGCAGATTCAGGTAAGGGTGGAGAGGCCCCTGAATTGCATATGATAAACTTGCTTTTATTTTTTAGTCGATATATTTTTATCAGTTACCTGTTGTGTTCAAGGCTCTGGGAGAGGCAATGCTTAGGCCATAGATGAAGGGGGAAGGCATTACTTTCTCACAGTTTCCATTACTGACACCATAAGGTTTTTAGCTTCTCAAATTCAAGATCTTGAAGTCAGCTCTAGCTCCTTTGTCTTTCACCTTCAATATTCTATCAGTTACCAGGAACTATAAAGTCTTTCTTCACAACGTTTCCCTCATGCCCCTTCCCTCAAAATTTTTTCCACCATTGTTCTAGTTCAGTCTTTATTTTGTTCATTTCCAAACTGATTTCTGCCTTTGCATACCCCCATCCATTCTATATGCAGACAAATCCATCTTTTTTTTTAAAGATTTTATTTATTTATTTGACACAGAGAGAGATCACAAGAAGGCAGAGAGACAGGCAGAGAGAGAGGGGGGAAGCAGGCTCCCCGCTGAGAGCCCAATGCGGGGCTCCATCTTAGGACCCTAAGATCATGACCTGAGCCGAAGGCAGAGGCCCCAACCCACTGAGCCACCCAGGTGCCCCCAAATCAATCTTTTTAACACTACTTTGACAATGTCATCCCTCTACACTAAACTTTCATTAATTTCTCACTCTCAAGATAAGTTTCAAGTCCTTAGCTTGGCATTCGAGGCATCTGCAGTTTGGGCCCAGATGATTCTCCCATGTGTCTTTTAGTGTGTGACCGAGAATACAATCTTAGAGGTGCTTCTTGGGAGATAGGTTCCATGTTTAAATGCTGTATATGTGTTCTGCAATGACGAAATCTACTTAATGAATGTGTTTTAATCTGGCATTTCTCCATCCTTCTATTCCTTATATATCCATAAAGTCTTTTGCTTAAGTAAACTTTTTTTAAAAAAGGTTATTTACTTATTTAAGTAATCTCTATCCTAGTATGGGGATTGAACTTGCAACCCTGAGATCAAGAGTCACATGCTCTACTGACTGAACCAACTAGGCATCCCATGTTTTAGTAAACTTTTTTTAAAAAGATATTTATTTATTTATTTGCCAGAGAGAGAGAGAGAGAGAGCACAAACAGGGGGAAATGGCAGGCAGAGGGAGAAGCAGGCTCCCTGCTAAGCAAGAAGCTTGATGGGGGACTTGATCCCAGGACTCTGGGATCATGACCTGAGCAAAAGGCAGATGTTTAACCGGCTGAGCCACCCAGGCACCCCCAAAGTAAAAGTAAACTTTTTTTTTTTTAAGATTTTATTTATTTATTTATTAGGAAAGAGAGAGAGTGAGAGAGAGCAGGTCAGAGTGAGAAGCAGACTCCCCACGGAGCTGGGAGCCCGATGTGGGACTCGATCCCGGGACTGCGGGATCATGACCTGAGCCGAAGGCAGTCGCTCAACCAACTGCGCCACCCAGGGGCCCCAAAGTAAACTTTTTAATTGGAGTGTAACATAGATCCAGAATAAGTACAGAACATCTACATAAACAGCTTATATAAACAGTTTAATGTATAGTTATAAAGTGAATATACCTGTATATCTGCTGCCCAGATCGAACACAGATATATATGTATGTACACACATGTTTGTTTATTATCAACACCCCCAAGTCTCCATGCTACACCTGAGCCATTGTCCCTTCCAAATGTAACTACTCTTTGGACTTCTATCACTATATATAAGTTTTATCTGTTTTTGTTTGTTTGTTTTTATAGAGATATAACTGCTATATAACAAATATATCTCTGATCTGGGCGGCAGATATACAGGTGTTTTCACTTTGTAACTGACATTGGGCTGTTTACTGAGATTTTCCGTACTTAATTACAGATGTGTGTTATACTTTAATTAAAAAGCTTACTTATTTACTTGAGCCAAAACCAAGAGTTGGATGTTTAAGTGACTGTACCACCCAGGTGCCCCTATTTATTTTTAAGATTTTATTTTCAAGAAGTAATCTCTACACCCAAAATGGGGCTCAAACTCACAGCCTCGAGATCAAGAGTTGCATCCTTCACCAACTGAGACAGCAGGTGCCCCAAATTCTGTGTTTAGATGATCAGCTTGTCACCTAACTTCTGTGCTCTTAGATCTTCTCAACTTCACCCTGAGGGTAGGCAGAATTTTAAAGATTCCTTTCTCCCCTGAACTGCATGATTCCAGTTCATTTACTGCTAATTTAACCCGACACCATTCTAGGTTCTACTCTGAGGAATTTTGAAGTTGTAATTAAAGTCCCAAATCAGTTGAGTCTAAAACAGTGAGATTATCAAGGTGTGCGCGATTTAATTACCTGAACCCTTTAAAAGGTAGAAGGGGAAATCTGAGAGATTTGAAGTTTGAGAAGGACCTACTTTAAAGATGAAGGGAGTCACATAAGAAGGCATATGGGCAGCCTGGAGGGGATAGCTGACGGCAAGGAAACAGGGACCTCACTCCTAAAGCTGCAAATAACTGGATTCTGCCAATAACCTGACCTTAGCAGCATATTCTTCAGATAAGAGCCTTCCTTTGGTTGACACTTTGATTTGGCCCCGTGGTAGAGCAGAGCCCAGCCTAGATTCCTGACCTCCAGAATTGTGAGATAATAATTCATAATAATGAATGCTGTTTTAAGATGCTAAATTGGTAGAAGACAAGTGTACCTCCCTTCCACCTTCCTAATCCTACTCTCATGTCTAACCCCTGCCACCTTGTCAAACCTGGAATGCCAGCCTTAAATGCCAATTTCCTTCACAGTGATCTCACCCTCATGTTTCAACTCTTCAGCCTCCCCTCCATGGGTTCCCTTTCAACCTGTCTCTTCCTGGCTTCACTTTCCTATGATGAGTCATTTCGCACACTCAAGTCCTTGCTCCATTTTTCTGTGCCTTATCCACCTGGCAAAACCATGTTCTTGAATTTATTCAACCTTCTAACCTGCTCTATCTTAACGAATGGGAATTCTTTGTGAATGGGAAAGCCATGCCCACTTGTGGCTTTGATCCTGCTACATTTATAGAATTCAGTCTTAGGGGTCCCTGATGTTGCTGTGCACTCTCTCCAGGTCCCTTATTACTATTGGGAGGACAAATTTTCCCCTCCACCAATTCAGTTCCGGGGGTGGGGGTGAGCCGGGGCTGGGGGCGGGGAGAAGGAGCTGAAAGTTAACTGACAACAGATTAAAGTAGAAAGGATAAGGTTTGTGGGGTTTATATACCAACTTAATAGGAGCAAAGGGGTGCAGGCAGGAAAGAGGGCTTCCATTGGAGAACAAAGGACTTTCAGGAAAGACAAATGGGCCTTTAGAAAAACAAATGAACGTGTGATAGTTTGTGATAGTGCTTGTTTATGCAATTTCTTTTTTTTTTTTTAATTTTATTTATTTGACAGAGAGAGATCACAAGTAGGCAGAGAGGCAGGCAGAGAGAGAGGGGGAAGCAGGCTCCCCGCTGAGCAGAGAGCCCGATGCGGGGCTCGATCCCAGGACCCTGAGATCATGACCTGAGCCGAAGGCAGAGGCTTTAACCCACTGAGCCACCCAGGTGCCCCTGTTTATGCAATTTCTGATCCAGGTGTGAGTGGTTGGTTTTTTTCCTGGCCTTGAAGCTGCCCTGAGAGGGGATTTATGGCTGTTTTACTCTCTGAAAGCCTTGCCTTTATCAGATAAGGGAAACTCCAAGAAGGCTTCTTTCAGCATCAGCTGTCTCTCAAATATCTTCAGTTTAAAATAAAATTCATAAAAAAAAATAAATAAATAAAATAAAATAAAATAAAATTCATACCAACTCTGTGGGGCTGGGTGGTGATGTGGGCAACAAAGGCAAAAAGAAATGTAGATAAAATTAAAGTTTCTTGTAACGTGTAGCCCTTTGACAAATACTTGACAGAGGCCAAGTACAACGGTCCTCCACGAAATCCCACAGGAATGTCTTGCTAGAGGGAAAAACAACCTTAGCTTGACAATAGCTAGGCCTCCAGGATTCTGTGAGTCTTCTTTAGTGTATGAAAATCCTTTTGGAAACTTCCCTTGGCTTTACCTCCCACAATTCCATAGCATATAATCAGTTGCTCCTCCCAGTCCCGGGGCAGTCCTTTCTGCCCTTGGGTCCTGTCCCCGTGCCTTAATAAAAATACCCCTTTCTACCCAAGACATCTCAAGAATTCTTTCTTGGCCTTTCACTCTGAACCCCAACATTTCTTTTTTCTAAAGATTTTATGTATTTATTTGTCAGAGAGAGAGAGTACAAGCAGGCAGAGTGGCAGGCAGAGGCAGAGGGAGAAACAGGCTTCCTGGCTAGCAAGGAGCCCAATGCGGGACTTGATCCCAGGACCCCAGGATCATGACCTGAGCCAAAGGCAGACACTTAATGACTGAGCCACCTAGGCATCTCAAACACTTTCTTTCTTTTTTTTTTTTTTTAAGATTTATTTATTGGTGGGGGAGGGGCGGAAGGAGACTCCCTGCCAAACATGGAACCCCACGTGGGGCTCGATCTCACAGCCCTGGGATCATGCGACAGTTGTATGCTCAAACGACCGAGCCACCTAGGTGCCGGGAACTCCAACATTTCCACATCAGGTATTAGCATCCTCTTTGTTTCCTTAAGGCTTTGTGGTAGGCAGAATAATGGCCTCCCAAAGATGTCATGTCTTTTTTTTTTTTAAAGATTTATTTATTTATTTGTCAGAGAGAGAGAGAGAGAGAGATCAAGAGAGAGCACAAGCAGGGGGAGAGGCAGGCAGAGGGAGAAGCAGGCTCCTTGGAGCCTGAGCAGGAAGCCCCATGCAGGACTCGATCCCAGAACTCCAGGATCATGACCTGAGCCAAAGGCAGACACTTAATGACTGAGCCACCCCAGGCATCCCAGATGTCATGTCCTAATAGAAAATAAATGTGTTAGTTTGCCTGCCAAAGGAGAAGTAAGGTTGCCAATGAAATCGAGGTTGCTAATGAAATGACTTTAAATAGAAAGATTATCAGGGCTTGTCCAGTGTGGCTAATGTCATCACTAGAGTCCTTTCAAAGTAGAAGAGGGAAGCAGAACAAAGAGATATGGTAACAGAAGCAGGGTCAGAGTGATGCTCTGCAGCTGGCTTGGAAGCTGGAGGAATGGGATCTAGAGCCCAGGGATGTGTTTGGCCTCTAGAACCTGGAAAAAGTTCCAGAAAGGAATACAGACCTGCTGGCGTCTTTGATGTTGGCGCAGTCAGGCCCAGTGTGGACTTCCGACCCATGGAAATGTAAAATAACACATTTTTGTTGTCTTAAGCCCTTAAGTTCATGGGAATTTGTTATGGCAGCCCCAGGAAACAAATAGAGGTCTGTTCCAGGGTTAAGCATTTTCTCGAGTCCCTTGTCTTTGCTTTCACTCCATACCTTCAGCAGATCCTCCAACTTCAGAGAGAAAGTACATTTCTTTCAATTTTCTTTCTTTCTTTCCCAGATAAATTAAGACATTTATCTGCTTGAGGACTCATCCTCACTCCCTTCCCTTCTGTAATTTAAAAAAGGTTTCCTTTTCTAATGCTAATTCCTCTAGATTCCATTTCCATTCCCTTCTTAAGGGAACGGATTATACCAATTAACCACCTTTTCTTCTCTGTGACTTGTCCTCCCGGCCTGCACACATATTCCAGCCTGCCTAACTTAACCAGATAAGAAATATTCTTATTTGAACCCCAAGATGGTTTTAAGAGATACTATTTTCCCTTACCTCATTATTGTGAAACCTTTGGTAAGAGTTATCTACACCCTGTTTCTGCTCCTTCACTTACTCATCAGTGTTCAAGCCCTTTGTAGGCTGATCTTTCTCTGGTGGAGTTCATCAGAGGTCTCTGGTAGCTCTGAAAAGAGCCATGGGGGAACACAGTGCCTAAGACCTCTTGCACTGTTTTTTATTTGCTTTTTTATTGGTTTTTATTTGGGAGTAGTGAAAACAAATATATCTGGATCCATTACAAATGTTATATACAGAACCCAAATGATGAAGTTTTAGAATATAAGTGAGGTTCGGTGGGGTGGAGTCCGGAGCCAACGACCAAGAAAGAATTCCTGAGACATCTTTGGTGCAAAATGGTGGTTTATTAAAGCGCAGGGCAGGGAGCGCTGCTGCTGTTGCCGCTGGTGCCGCCGCCACCCCGGGGCTGTGAGGAGCGGTCCATTACATATTTGCAAGTTGGGAGGGGGTCAGGGACAGCGTAAGTCTCTAAGGAATTTTGGAAGCAAGGTTTCCAGGACCTTGAGGGGGCTCGCTGTTGTTGGGAAAAGGTCATTTATTACCATCTAATCAACATAGTCATGAGACCATTCAGATGTACATCGGTGGGCCATATGCTTGGGGATGATTGTCAGCATGTATCTTGGAGGGTTTAGAGATAAAGGAGGTTTCCAAAGGAATTTTTCTATGTTAAAGTAGAGTTACAGGATCCTGGTTGGGGGAGGGAGGGTCGGTCAGGCTAGAGTTGCCTTTTGCCCTTAGCAAAGTATTAAGGTGGAGACAGTTGAGTCCCTAGAGGAATGTCACTCTGCCTGTTTCAAGGACTTGTCAGTGGGCTCTAGGGAGTAAGGAAATTTAATAACTTTTCCTCTGCCTGTTTCCCACATCACAAATGCCCCCAGGCCCATAATAAGCCCTGTCTGAAACCTGGACTTGCAAGGGGAAAATTGACCCTGAGAAGTTCACCACTTGGAGTGAGTAGTGAGGAAGGTACAGAGTCCTTACCAGCTCCTTGCACTTGGTGAACAGGCTTCTGAGTAGACTGAGAGCTTCGGGCAGCTGGGAAAGGCTAGGAAGATATTAAAACTCCTATGAGAAAGATGAAGAGAGCTTCTCATTGGTCTCTATGGGAACTTTGATAGTAGACTGCCTGATTCATGGAGTTACAGGCCCAGGAAGCTTGTTCCTTTAATGAGAATACTGTTTTTGATTTGGCTTTGGCTGCCAGTCTTACAATAAGCCATACCGTTTATCAGCATTAAACGAATTTGTATCCTTGGCCTGTGTCTGTTGCTAACATCCCACCAAGCACTAATACCCTGGTGAAAACCACACAGGCAAGTCCCTCACTGGTGTGATTATTGGAAAGGCGTATTATCATCACTCCCTCCCCCCTAAAAAGAAAGACTTCCCGTTATTTTTGCAGTTTTCAAAAAGGGAGGCTTCACTGATTTGATGAAGGAGTCTGTCTGCTCCCTTCACCTGGGGTCACCTTCCCTATTTGTCTGTCCACACATATTGCCCACAAAAGCACATGGCGACACCTCACCCCTGCCAGGGCCCATGTGAAATCTTCAATGTGTGTTTCACAGGCGTGGACTCCAGATGGCCCCAAAGCTTTCAGTGAGGATTATAAAGAAATCCTATTTTTGATAATTATGTGGTTTGATTGTAAGGCTAAAATAGGACAGTGACTTCAACTAGCTGGAAGACGTCCAGCAGATCAATGTTCACCAGAGTACCAGTCTCCTGTGTCCTTGTTCTGCAGCCCAAGAAATCAATAGAGAGAAATGAGAAAAGGCCTTACATAGGACATTTATGAATAAACCACAAATGATCATTAAACATTAAAAAAGTTTACTCTCACTAAATCTAAGAGATGTAAATTGAGACACTGCCATTTGTCATCAGATTTAAAGAGATTACAATAATTATTATTCTATCCAGTATTTGTGAGAGCTCAGGTGAACAAGCAACTTTTTAAGTTGTTAGGAGACTGAATTTGGCATGAACTTTTTTGTGGGAAATCTGACTATATGTATTAACGAGTTGTTTGTTTTTATATTAAATTTTTTTTAAAGATTTTATTTATTTATTTGACAGAGACACAGTGAGAGAGGGAACATAAACCAGGGGACAGGGAGAGGAAGAAGCAGGCTTCCTGCCGAGCAGGGAATCCCCCCCCCAATGTGGGACTCCATCTCAGGACCCTGGGATCATGACCTGAGCCGAAGGCAGATGCTTAAAGACTGAGCCACCCAGGCACCCTCTGTATTAAAAATTTTTAAGTGAGCAATAGCTTTTGCCTGAACAATGCCTCTTCTGGAATTTATCTGGATGTGTGCAATGGCAGAGCTACAAATATGTTTTGTGAATAACAGTTAATTTAATTATGGTATATAACAAACTATTGAATACCATGCTACTATTCATTTTACAGTTGTAGAAAGATACGGAATGAAAGGGAAGGGCATTTACAGTTTACAATGTAGCAGTTTACAAAATAATAATAGTTACCATCTATTGACTGTTAACCAGTGTTAATAATTCTCTTCAGGGTTTTATACACATTATCTCAATCTATCTTTATTCGGAGAGATTGTTTTCCCTGATTCACCTAAAGACCAAGTAATTAGTACAAGTGCAAATCTCCAGGGTTGGGAGAACCAGGATACGGATGCAGGCTATCTAACTCCAGAGATGCTGCCTTTTACCCCCGTGCTTATTGCATATAAGCCCATTTTTTGTTTTGTGTGTGTGTGTGTGTGTTTTTAATACATATGCACAGAAAAAGGGTAAAAGCAGATAGTATGTGGTTGCTGGGTTACAAGTCATTTTTATTTTCATCTTGCTTGATACTACAACAAGGGAGAGAAAAAAAGTTTGGTTAATGGGAAAAAGAAAAAGTGCCAGAATGAGAACACATTCAGTAGGAATTCCAATCCTGGGATCTACAAGTACTGGGCAGTTACTCTTTCCTGGCAATATAAAAGAGGTTATGAGATGGAGGGCAGAGAGCAGTGGTCTCAGAAGCTGTGAAGTCCCCTACTTATTCTCCTAGCTTTCGACCCTGTGCATCTGGTCTCCTTTGGACCGGGTGACTCATGTGTAAACTAGGAAGGTCATCTTGGTGTTCCTCCTTCCCTATACCCTATGACCTAAAACACTCAAACACTAAAAGAAAAGACAGGGCATTTGGAGATGATTAGCCCAAAGTAGAATGCTAACTTATGAGCTAAAATGACTCATTCTTTAATAATGCAATACATTCATGAAAGGCTGGCTTTAATCTGAATTTATCAAACAGAATTTAATGGCAATGATAAGCTTTAGTGAGTATCAGAGTGAGATTAGGAATTAATGTAACTTTGGCAAGCATATACATTGATTTATCAATATGAAAAAATCAAACTCTTAAAAATTCGACTAAAATCAAGGTAGAAAATTTTTTCTTTTAGTGATTTTTAGCCCTATGTTAGGTGAGGCTCCGTCTTTAAGTATTGTCATGTTATCTTTTACTGACTGAAACACTGACTTTTATTGATTTACTTTTTTAAAAAAGGTTTTATTTATTTGCTGGAGAGAGAGAGAGAACACTAGTGGGGGAGTGGTAGGCTGAGGGAGAGTCTCCCTGCTGAGCAAGGAGCTCCTCGCAGGACTCGATTCCAGAACCCCGGGACCATGACTTGAACTGAAGGCAGATGCTTAACCAACTAGCCACCCAGGTGTCCTTACTGATTTACTTTTAAACAAAATTCCTTTTTCCATTATAAAAGTTGTATATCTGCACTAAAAAAATTTAGAAAATTATACTAAAATAGAAGGAAAAAAAAGAACCATAATGTCACAACCCAGAAAAATTACATTTTCTTGAATTGCCAGCTATTTTCTATGCATAAGTTTTTGGTTTGTTTTCATTTTACATATCGCAGAATGCTATATTCTACCTATTATCCTATTTCTTTTTAAATGTGCTTTTCATCAATTTTATGTGTATTTTTTTTATTTTTATAAGTCCCCTCTTGGAATTGTCTTTAGAATTTGCTGGCAATTTAAAAAATCTTTACTGATACCAGTAAAATTTTGTTCTTTAGAGGATGTTTTTAAATTTTGCAAACAGTTATTAAGAGCTAGCTCTGAAAAATTTTTCTCAGTCTTGGCTTAAAGTGAGAAATATATTTGTATAGGGTCTTTAAGTGTCTTTAAATGGACTCAAAATTAATCCAAAAACCAGTTTTACCCAAATGTTTGAGTACATCATGGATATGTACTTTAAAATCCTTTAAGGGGGGGCGCCTGGGTGGCTCAGTGGGTTAAAGCCTCTGCCTTCCGCTGGGGTCATAATCTCGGGGTCCTGGGGTCAAGCCCCACATCTGCTCTCTGCTCCGCCGGGAGCCTGCTTCCCCCTTTCTCTCTGCCTGCCTCTCAGCCTACTTGAGATCTCTCTTCTCTCTGTCAAATAAATAAATAAAATCTTTAAAAAAAAATCCTTTAAGGGGCATCTAGGTGGCTCAATGGGCTAAGCATATGCCTTTGGCTCAGATCATGATCCCAGGGTCCTGGGATCTACATCCGGCTCCCTTGAGCTAATTCGATTTAAATTTAAAAAAAAGAACAAAGTATACAGAATGGTATTTTTAATATTCTAAAAAATTATGTACAACCAATTTATTATTGAGGGTTCCAGTCTAAAAATTCTCCTTTTTAAAGTAGGCTCCATTCCCAACATAGGGTTTGAACTCACCAGCCGGAAATCAAGGGTCACACACTACCAACTAAGCTAGCCAGATGCCCCTGATTGAAGATTTCCCGTAACGGGTTACAAATTAAAAATAATCCTTAGTGTTCCTAGTGTTGCTCTAAATAATTTGATTTTTGTTTGTAAATGCAAACCAGAAATTAGATGTATTAATTTTCAAGGGTAGATGCAGCAGGCAAATTTTGCGAAAGCCATAAAGACTCATAAAGCCTGATAACCAAACCTTTTCTTGAATATGCACACTTCCTAGCTTTCCCACACGAACAGTACTACTGAGAAGTATTTATTACAAGAATGTACAGAATACAATTAGACCGTTCATAGTAAAATTTTCATTCAGCTCCCCCCCCCTTAGATTTAGTTCCTTAATTTGTCTTGGGGCGTAAGCACCTAATTTCTCAGAAGCTCATTCTATAGGGACCTACTTGCTCTCGGAGTGGGCAACATGTGTGATAGGACAAAACCCCTCAGTGTCAGCGTCCCTCGGAGCTTTGGGGCGCGGGACACACACAGTGACCAAATCCATCCAGGTTAGAGCTCGTATTGATCAGCCCGGGTAGCGTCGTGTGGTTACTTTCGTACAAACCCTGCAGGTGGTTGTTTTGGGTTTGTCCATTTGGGTTTGGCGCTCCGGGAGAGTCATCTCCGTGACCTGGGTCCCGCAAGAGGGTGGCCCTCGAGGCAATGCCCTGTTTGGTCTCCCGGCAGCCCATCCGGGCGCTTCTCCCCCGCGCCGGGCGCTTTATCGCGACCAGGCAGGCGGCGCTACTCCTATCTCCCGACTCCAAGGGGCCGCCGCCCCGTGCTCTCCCGGCCTGCAGCGGGGGGGGGGGGGGAATAGGGAAGGCGAAGCCCGCGTCGGCGCTAAACGCGCTCGCCTCCTAGCCGCCGGCTCCTGACAGTCACTGCGCCCCCGGGCCGGTCCCTGCCCGGCCGCTAGCTGCGCGAGTGAGTGCCGGCCCGCCGGGAGCGCGCAGACACCGTGGGTGAGCTGTCCGCCGAGCCGAGTGCTTGGGGCAGGGCGGGTCACCCCGCGGGGTGGGGGAAGAGGTTCTGCTGCGCGTGCGCTGGCGGTGTCCTGAGTCCCCCGTGGTTCGAGGTCGAGTCCAGAGCGCTCAGGAGGCAAGAGGGACCCCCCGGCCGTCCGGCGGAGATTGGGAGCCGCAGGAAGGAAGCAGGCTGGAAAAGAGCCAAGGAGATTTTAGAAAAGCTCTTCAGGATTTAGAAAGCGCGGTACAGATGCTTGTGCCATTGTTAGGAGCTGCTTCCTTAGGGTATGTTCGGAAGGTTTGGCTGACTCAGCTCAGGGACTATATAAACGATTGTTAGTGCTCTGCCTCTGGGAACACGGACTCTGAGATCGAAGACCTCGGTGGAACTGAACTATTAAGGTGAGTGAGTAAATGGTGAAAACCATTTGGGATGTGTGGCTTGAAAGGTTTGGTGGGTATTTCGTGGACATTTGGTAGGAAATAGAAAACATCGGTTGAGACGACTAGGTTTTAGTTAGTCCTTTCCAATTTCGTTGGAAAGTGAGTGTGAAATCCAAACTGACATTTCAGACTGGCTTTTCAGAAATCAATGCCTGGGTGCAAACTGATTGTGTGTCCGGTGGTGTGTGTTAAGAATTAGTCGGTAAACTCCTGCCTTTCTCCAAATGTATGAAACAAAAGTTGATGGAAAAGTAGATGGATAAAAACTTACTAAGCATGGAAGTTACTACAAGGTAGGAGAGAGATTTTTTAATATTAATACTTTTAAAGGGATTAACCAATATATTTTATGACATATATAGTTTATATATTTTAAGACTTTATTTATTTGACAGAGAGACACAGCAGAGAGGGAGCACAGGCAGGGGGAATGGGGAGGGAGAAGCAGGCTTCCCGCCAAGCGGGGAGCACGAGGTGGGGCTGGATCCTAGGACCCTCGGATGACGACCTAAACCAAAGGCAGACGCTTAACCCAGGCGCCCCCTGGACATAAAGTTTTGTTCACAATTTTGGATGGCTTGCTAAAAAGTTATTGAGCTTCCTTTGTAATTTTTTTTTTTGGCGGATAGTTGGTTTTTAATGATTGACTTCAAAAAATTAACTGGCTTATTACAATTACTATTAAACATAGTATTAAACCAGGGCACCTGGATGGTTCAGTTGGTTAAGCGGCTGCCTTTGGCTCTGGTCATCATCCCAGTGTCCTGCTCAGCAGAGAACCTGCTTCTCTTCCTCCCCCTCGCCCCCACTCATGCTCGCTCTCTCTCAAATAAAGTCTTTGAAGAAAATAGTACTGAAGAAGTTAGAACAATACAGAAAAATACAGGACCAAAAAAATTAGATTGTAAATTTACAGTTACAAAAGTAACTGTAATGTTGCCTAGTTTTATTTTCTTGCCGAGGAGTGGAAATACAAAAGCTCATCCCACTTTTAGAAAAACACAGCTTTATAGTACAAATGAGAATCTGTTATCGTTGTTCCTGCCCCTGTGCATTCAGCAATAACTTCCTTAGGAAACACATTCTTCTGTGTTAAGATGCTGTTAAAATACACTTAGAGCCAAAATCTATTTCTGTGTTTATTTTTATTAAGCATCCATGAAACATTTGAGGTGAGCATAAGTATTCCAAGTGGAAAATAAAATACAACCAGAGTAAAGGGAAGCACGTTAAATGGACTTGGACAGATGCTGTGCAGATTAAAGTTGCCTCCTGGAAGCCATAATAAAAAGGGATGGTTAGTCACACAATTCAATGAGGATAAAGGGGGAAACATACCAGCTCCATAGAAAAGCTTTTTCTGGCATTTACAAAAGATGTAGAGGAGACTGTAAATGGCTTGGGAGAGCATCCCGTGGGCTCATTCACATAGTACATGCAGTAGTGCATTTCCTAGGGTCGTTCACTGTAGTTGCAATTTTCCTTACCCTAAGGGTTATAAGAAACCCTTGTTGGTTGCTGAGACCCTTGGTCACATATGCTGTTGTTTGATTCTTTGGGGTTTATTCTATACACTGCACTTGAAGTAGGTCAATTGTAGGATATGTGAGCTCTGTGTTGGGGGAAAAAAATAAAGCCCAAGTCATCAAGATGTTTTATCATCATTGGTTCACAACCTAGAGTGAACTAGGAACTGATATTTTAAAGGGATAAATCTAGATTTTTATAGATGGATGGATGGATGGATCTAATGTTCTTTAAATACCTTATATTTGGGGCGCCTAAGTGGCTCAGTCGTTAAATGTCTGCCTTTGGCTCAGGTCATGATCCCAGGGTTTTGGGATCACGTCCCTCATCGCATAGGGCCCCTTGCTCGGTGGGAAGCCTGCTTCTCCCACTCCCCCTGCTTGTACTCCCTCTCTTGCTGTGTCTCCCTCTCTGTGTCAAATAAATAAATAAAATCTTTAAAAACAAAAACAAAATACCCTATATTTCTCTCTGTCAGGAGTTTTTGATAAAAGTTTGGCAGCAATTAAAGGTTATATCGAGAGGGAAGGACTAATCTGTGTTGCTTACTGGGGTGATAGGTTAGGGTTGAGATTTTTTAGTGAAAATTAAAGAACCCGAATGACCATCATCTCTATAGGATATAGGATATATGGGTCTACCTACGGGAAGCTAAATTATATCCTTTAAAACATCAGTTCCCAGTTCACTCTAGGTTGTGGACCAGTGGTGATAAAGTGTCTTGATGACTTGGGCTTTATTTTTTCCCCCCAACACAGAGCTCACATATTCTACAGTTCACCTACTTCAAGTGTGGTGTGTAGAACCATCACATTTCATCATCCTCTCTCCTCAAAACCTACTCGCCGTTACTCCCACTTCTCATGCTAGGCCCGCCCTCATAGCTTTTTGAAGCAGGTATTCTACGTCACTGAGAGACCATTAGCAAGGGGGTATCTAATTTTTGAGCCACACCATTAGCTTATTCATAGAGATAAATATTCATTCAGAGACTCATAACACGGGATGTTGGTAGTGTTGTTTAAAAACCCAAGTCCATTTGACGTTAAAAGCAAAAATACTGGGGCGCCTGGATGGCTCAGTGGGTTAAAGCCTCTGCCTTCTGCTCAGGTCATGATCTCAGGGTCCTGGAATCGAGCCCCGCATCGGGCTCTCTGCTCAGCAGGGAGCCTGCCTCTCTGCCTACTTGTGATTTCTCTCTCTGTCAAATAAATAAATAAAATCTTTAAAAAAAAAAAAAGCAAAAATACTGTTCTCATCATGATTCCAATGAAATTTTGTTTTTGACGGAAGAGTGGAGTAAAATCTTGGCAAGTTCTGAAACCCCATTGAATGAGGTTTCTTGCACTTTACTGATCACTTGCCCAATCTCTTTGGGTTTGTAGCTGAAAAATATACTACCCTTTAGACAAGAGCTGGCTGGAGATTAGTACTTGGGGTCAGGTAGTATTAGGTTGTGTCATTTCACTGGTATTAAGTTCTTCAAGTTTACTGGAAGGGTAAAATTGGAAGAATGTTCCCTAGAGCTAGAGACCACCCATTGCATTCTGACTCATAGGTAGATACATATCTCCCCACTTCCCCAGGGAGATGTGTTCCATCTTACCTCTCTTAGAGTGCTGTCCCAACCCAGAGGCAAATTAAAGTGTTTTGAATTTTTCAACAAAAAGCGAATTCCTGGGGCACCTGGGTGGCTCAGTGGGTTAAGCCTCTGCCTTTGGCTCAGGTCATGATCTCAGGGTCCTGGGATCGAGCCCCGCATGCGGCTCTCTGCTCACTGGGGAGCCTGTTTCCCCCTCTCACTCTGCCTGCCTCTCTGCCTACTTGTGATCTCTCTCTCTCTGTCAAGTAAATAAATAAAATCTTTAAAAAAAAAAAAAAGCAAATTCCTATGTTTTTCTCCCTTCACTATTTCTACCCATGTAAGTGATGTGGTTTTGAAAATATAGATGAGATTTGCTGAGATGAGGTCTGGAGCTGATGACCAGGAAAGAATTCTTGAGACGTCTTTGGTCCAAAATGGCGGTTTTATGAAAGCACAGGGACAGGACCCTGGGGGCAGAAAGAGTTACTTTGGGGTTGTGAGGAACAATTGATTATGTACTGTGGGGTTGGGAGAGGTAAGGAAAAGAAAGGTTTTCCCAAGAACTTTCCTATACTAAAGAGGACCCACAAGATCCTGGAGGCCTTGCCATCTTCAAGTTAAGGTTTTTCCCTTTAGCAAGGCATTAGCGTTAAAAGAGTTGAGAGCTTCCTGGAAGAATGTCACTCATTCCGGTCCAGGAGTGGGGGATGGGGATGGGAGGGTTGCAGGGTGTCAGCTTGTGCTTTGTCCTCAGCTAGCCTTCTGCTCCCACATCATAAAGAGGAGGGCAAATCACTTCTGGAGTTTTACAAAAAGTAAGCTTCTTGCTCTTCCGTCTCAGTATCAAAGTGATAGCCATTAAAGTTTGGCTTTTAGGAGGATCTCACAACCCTCATGTCATTTGAATTTCAGCTAATCATAAATATGCCAGGGTGACAAGAAAAAGATATTATTGTTATGTTTATAAAACATAAATATAACAAATATATTTTCAACAATGCTCTTCAGAATGCATATAGCAGTGACTGGGTTTGTATAGCTCTTGCTGAAGTTTTCAGAAACATAGATGGCATTTTTTTTTTTTTTTAAGATTTGTTTATTTATTTGAGAGAGAGAGAACAAGAGGGCAAGAGGGAGAGGCAGGAGGGGCAGGAGGGAGAGGGAGAGAGAAACTCAAGCCAACTCTGTGCAGAGTGCAGAGCTGGACGTGGGGCTCAATCTCACAACCCTGAGAACATGACCTGAGCTGAAACCAAGAGTCGGACGCTCCACCGACTGTGCCACCCAGACAGCCTCAAAGACGGCATTTTAAGTCTGACATTATGCTTCTGTTATAAATAATGAAAAAATACTAGGGTTCTTTCATTATTGATTTTTATTTGCTGTTTTGAAGTAATTTTTTAAGCTTACTGAAAAGTTGTAGGAAAATATGGTACAGAGAGTTCCCATAACATCTTGTATAACTGTAGTAAAATTGTCCAAACGGATACGTTCACATTGGTGCAATATTATAATACTATTATCAAAACTATAGACTTATTTGGAGTTAAGTGGTTTTTTACTATCCTTTTTCTGTTCAGAATCCAGTCTATGAACTTGTGAAGAGTACTGGTCACTTATTTTGTAGACTGTTCCTCAATTAGTACTTGATGTTTTCTCATGATTAGATTGAAGTTACGCATTTGGGGGAAAAAATACCGGAAGGAATCTCAGTGCATCATGTCTGGGACCCATGACGCCTTTTTCCTGATGTAAACCTTGATTAAGGTGCTGTTCGCCAGGTCCCTAGTGGAAAGTTATTTTTCTCTTTGTAATTAGTAGATATCTTGGAAGAGAAACTCGGGCTGTGGGAATATCGTTTCCCCTTAAACTTTTATTCACCAATTTTAGCATCCATTGGTGGAACTTGATGTACATTGTACTATATTGTTCTTATTTATTAAAAGATTTTATTTATTTATTTGAGACGGCATGAGCTTGAGCATGAGCAGGGAGGGGCAGAGGGAGAGAAGAGAGACAATCTGAGGTAGACTCCAAGCTGAGCATGAAGCCCGACGTGGGGCTTGATCCCACAACTGTGAGATCACAACCCAAGCCGAAACCAAGAGTTGGCCACTTAACCCACTGAGCCACCCAGGATCCCCTGTACTATCTTGTTCTAATGGTGATCAAACTTTTTTTTTTCCTCATTTCTTCTATGTTTACTGATTAGAACTTTACCCCCATTTATTTATTCAGCTATTTGTATCAGTACGGATTCATGGATATTTGTTATTTTATGGGTTGTTTTTTTTTTTTAAGATTTTTCTTTTTTTTTTTTTTTATTTATTAGAGAGCAAGAGACTGAGAATGAGAGGGGAGAAGGCCAGAGGGAGAAGCAGACTTCCCGCAGAGCCGGGAATCCGATATGGGACTCGATCCCGGAACTCCGGGATCATGACCTGAGCCGAAGGCAGTTGCTCAACCAACTGAGCCACCCAGGCGCCCTATGGGTTGTTTTTTAACTTGCTGCTCAAACTGTTCCAGCTTTGGCCACTAGAAATTTCTTTCAAGTTGGCCTCTGTGCCATTTTACCATACCCCTTGCCCCCTTACTCCTACTCTAAAAAGCTTTGATCTTACTTGCTGGTACCACAGAACGCTCCTGGCTCGTTTTGTATTTTCCATGTCTCAACCGTGGAATCAACCATTTCTCTAAGATACTCTGGTTCTTTTTTCGAGAAACCAAAATCTGGGCACTAAGTACGTTACTGGAGTTACTTTGGGCTTTTTAAGTTTAATAAATTTGTGACCTAGCAAGTGCATGTGTACAAATGGGATAATGCTTTTTTTTTTTTTTTTAAGATTGTATTTATTTCTTTGACAGAGAGAGACACAGCGAGAGAGGGAACACAAGCAGGGAGAGTGGGAGAGGGCGAAGCAGGCTCCCTGCCAAGCAGAGAGCCTGATGTGGGGCTTGATCCCAGGACCCTGGGATCACAACCTGAGCCAAAGGCAGACGCTTAACCGACTGAGCCACCCAGGCTCCCCGGGATAATGCTTTAAATGTTAAATATTATTAGGACTTCATTGTAGTTGCCAGTTTAGGTTTAGTCTCTTTTTTGTTTTTTTTAGGTTTTTTTTAGGTTTTGTTTTTTTTTTTTTTTTTTTTTTTAGGTTTAGTCTCTTATGGGAAATAAATAAAATTATCAGGGTTTCAAGTTCTTAAAAATTCCTGATTTTTCTCAAATAATGATCTGTAAGTGCTTACAAAACAAACAGAATGAACACACAAACTAATTTATTAGGCTCTAATAAGAAAGCAGGAATTTAATTGTTGTTGTTAAGTAGCTTAGTTAAATTACATTTTGACTAATGGCTGAATATATGTGAAGGGGACTTCTGCATAGGTCCTATCTTTGTGATGTGCGAAATGTCTTCAAATTATAAGGAGAGTAGAGGGTTAACATTGGGTGGAAACAGAGGGAGTCCTAGGGGTGTTGTCTTGTCATAAATAGAAAGAGTGGGCTGGAAGGATAGGAGATAAGAGATGAGAAAGATAGGTGGGTGAGAAGACAGCATGGTGTCTTTAATTGCAGTTCTAAGGTTATGTGTTCGCAGGACTTAGATAGTAGGGAGCATGAGATCAAGGGGCTGAGGAGGCCAAGGATAAAGATCTTCTATTTGGATTTTGAAATTCACTGCAGCTGCCAAGATCCTAAACTTTACAATTGTGTGTGACAGTGTAAATCCATCAGTGTCTCTTGGAAAGAGTTTACGCTTGTATGCTCAATCAAATGTGGGTCTGTAATGTTTTTTTAAAAAATCAAAAAGCAATACAATTATCGCATAAGGAAGACCCCCAAGAGGGTGGGGTGGTTTGCTATCCACGAGAGTCTTGTTTATGGCCCTCAGATTTCAACCAAAGATCTCTCTCTCTCTCAGATGTCTTACAGGCATCTAAAACTTACCACGTTAGAAGTGAGTCCTTGAGTTTTTAATGTCCCCCCGTCGTTGCTGAGGCTCATCCCCTTGCCTAAGCAATCTCACCTACTTTCTTCTAACTGGCCCTTGCTGCTGTGCTTGCCATACCCCTGCCAGATTGCTCATTTAAAAACATAGTTCAGATCAGACGTCCTGCCTCCAGGGCCTCAGTGGCGTCCCACTGATTGTACATGCCTTCCATGATGGGGTCTCCGTGGCCCTGTCTGGCTGCCCTTGTTCTTCACGCCATGTTTCCCAGATTGCTCTGCTGCAATGCTGTGGGGGCCTAGACTGCCAGACTGGGCTTGTTTCCTTGTCCCGAAGACTTCGGCTGTCTGATTCCAACTGTTACCCAGCAGCCTTTAGACCTGAATATGGTGTCAACGTTGGATGCCTCAAGGCGGATCTGTCAAATCATAGATAAACATGAAAACCCACTGAGTTATAGACGACTTTGGAAACGCAAGGGATAATTTATAGAAGTTAAAATTCAGATTTTAAGTTCCCTTTCGAACAATCCTCAATACTCTTCCTGCTTCTGTTTTCTGTCCGTAAGTCTTATAGTAATCACCGGACAGTGACTTGGACCCCCCCTAACTCCTTGTCAGGACTGTAATCCCTTGGCTTCATAGTAAATCGTTGAAGGAGATTTGCTTACACAGTCTGTCCTTGTGACTGCAAGGCAGTGTTGAAACTCTCCATTTACTAGTGTTAGCACTAAGGAAAGAATGTAAGAGGAAGGCACTGAATTCTTGACCTGAGACTATCCTGGGTTCTCCTAGCATGAGCATTAGTCATGATTGTGGGCAGGTGTCTGGCTGAGGACTTTGGAATTAACCTGTGAACTTTTCTTATCTATATGCAGCTTATATTGTATTATGCATTCTGTTTACAGTAGGCTTTCAGATTGTAAGTATGGTGAAGAGCGAAAAAGAAAAGAAGGGCATTTATAAAATGCAGGTTATCATCCTTATAATAGATATGCCAACATCTATGCAGAAGACTGTTCAAACTTTTCAAAAAAGTAAAAATGTGGCTTCACTAATAGGAAACAAGAAGAGAGGAAAGGTGGCATTGGTCCGATCACTAGAATAGGGACAACTGGAAAGGGGAAAAGAATCTCATTATTTAAAGCCCTTCAATCATGCGTGAAAGGATTTTTTCAGCTGGCGAAGAGATATAATCAGACCAGATAGCAGAGTAGGTTGGGTTCAAGTGACTTCTGAAGCCATTTGGATGCTTCTCTTTTCTTTATCATGTTATTGTACCCATGATCAACAGTGTATTCATAATTCAATTTATATTTTGTGTATCTGATTAAAAATTTCATGGCATCTGATTTGACATGTAATATAAATCCATTTGATTTGAATATGGTGGGGTGTGTGTGTGTGTGTGTGTGTGTGTACACTTTAGTTCCATTGGTCTTGGGAAACTGACTCTACAAATATTTATAGACAAATGTATAAGGGCTATTTTTTTGGGCTCTTATTTATTAAATCACTGACTTCAGTGTTATGTAAAGATATTTGTAGAGCAATTTAAGAACAGAGTTAATAGATAGTGAAAATTGCAGCTTAATAAATGTTTTGGGGGACTTCTGGCTGGTGTAGTCGGTTGACATTGACTCCTGGTTTCAGCTCAGGCCACGATTTCAGAGTCGTGAGATCGAGCCCCATGTCAGGCTCCACACTCAGCATGGAATCTGCTTGGGTTTCATTCTCCCTTTCTCTCTACCCTCCGCACCACACTGTCTCTCTCTTTCTCTCAGATAAGTAAATAAATAAATCTTTAAAAAGAAATGTTTTTGCAGTAGATCTAGGATACAGAAAGGGATCAGAATGCAATGAGGACCAGCAGATGCTCTGGAAGGAAGGAAGCGCAACAAGGTGGGAAGGTGATTTTTGCGATAGGGAAATCTAGATGTGATTTGGGTTTTTTTTTTATACAAAAGAAGATAATGCTAATCCAATGGTAGCAACACATATGTCCAGAAAGCTTCTGACCATAGGGAAAGACTAATGTTTACTTGGAGGCAGTTACTTTTGGTGACTCTTCTAAACCCAGTGTACGTTCTTAACTGGAGATCAAGCACTTTGAGGTTAATGGTGCTGAGGTTGTTGTATTTTCTTTATTTTGTAATTACTACTATATGTTTTTTATTTCGTCTTGGAGTATGCATTGTTCCATATTGGTGTTAGAAATAAAAAGTTTGGGCGCCTGGGTGGCTCAGTTGGTTGAGTGACTGCCTTCGGCTCAGGTCATGATCCCGGAGTCCCCGGATCAAGTCCCACATCGGATTTCCGGCTCCATGGGGAGTCTGCTTCTCCCTCTGACCTTCTCCCTTCTCATGTTCTCTCTCACTCTTATCTCTCTCAAATAAATAAAAAAAATATTAAAAAAAAAAGAAATAAAAAGTTTGTTGTCTTTTTTTTTTTTTTTTTGTATGTGTCTAATGTGCCTTAGCTGGATGGTATGCCTTGGTTATAGGCTGTCTAATCTCTTGATGTGTGACTCATGAATTTCTGAAACCCTCCATCTCCGTGAGGATGATGTTGGAATCCTAGTGAGGAACCAAGCAGCTCCTACATAGTGTGAATCACAAACTTAATCCCATCACAAGGAAGGCACTCTTTGTATGCACACACTTTCTAAAATGTGATCGCATGGGCAAATTTTAGCCATCTTCCCTGCATGGGCATGGATGGTCTTTGGGGCACTTTAGTTCCAGTTGGTGCCTTTTATTAGCAGAAGATCTCAGAAAAAACCTCATCTTAGAGATTTTCATCTTGAGCCAATGTCCTATTTAAATTCAGTGTGTTATTTGTTTCTCTTTATGAGTCTTAGGAAAGTATTAGTGGCTTCCTCAGTGCTAAACCTCAAATAGGGATGGTAGTAGAAATGATTGCTGGCATTAGAACTGGCATATTTTGGCTTCTGAAGACATGGAGAGCTAGCTTAAGAAATTTATAAAATTAAGATGTAAGTTTTGTAAATTACTTGTACCTTGTACTTTAGTTTTCACTGCTTTCACCTATTTAAGAGAGTAGGATTTTGGCTAATTATTACCATTCATTGTGTTCACAGATTAAAACTAAGCTATTTAGGGGCACCTGGGTGGCTGGCTCAGTCAGTTAAATGGCTGCCTTTGGCTCAGGTCAAGATCCTAGAGTCCTGGGATTGAGCCCCACATGGGGAGGGGGCTGCTCAGTGGGGAGTCTGCTTCTCCCTCTTCTCCTCACCCTGTTCTCGTCCTCTCTTACTTTCTCTCTCTCTCAAATAAATAAATAAAATCTTAAAAAAAAAAAAAAACAAACAGCTTAGCTATTTACCTTTAATTTCCTGGGTACCAGTCTTTGGGTGGTTCCTACTTTTCCAGTTTCTGAAATTGAATCAAGTGTTACACCTATGATAGCAATAGAGCAGGTTTTGGGTGCAGAAACATAACTCAGCTATTACTTTGGTTTCTAGCAGCTTTATTATGATATGCCCAGGTGTGGTTTTCTTTTATTTATCCTACTTGGATGTTCCTGGAGCTTCTTCACTTTGGGCTTAATAACTTCATCAGTTTTAGAAAATGCATGGTCAGTATTTCTTAAAATGTTGACTCTGCTTCAGTTTTGCCACTCCCAGATTTCCAGTTACATGTATGCCAGAATGTTTTCATCATATCCCATATGTTTCTTAGGCTCCTTAAAAAAAAAAAAAAGATTTATTTATTTATTTTAGAGAGAGAGAAAGAGAGAGCCTGAGCTCCTAGGAGGGGCAGAGGAAAGGGAATCTCAAGCCGACTCGAGCTGGGCATGGAGCCCAATGCAGGGCTCAATCTCATGACCTAGATCTCATGACCTGATCTGAAACCAATAGTTGGATGCTTAACTGACTTCACTGTCCAGGTGCCCCTCTTAGGCTCTTTTGTGTAGTTTTCATGCTTTTCAGTCTAGAGGACCACCCCCCCCCCCACCATGTTGATAATTTTCATCCATGCTTCAATCTGGTTGTTTTCTGCATACCAGTCTACCAGTTTCACTGATTTTGTTTTCTAATCTGTGCCTAAACTGCCATTAAACTCATCTGTTGATTTTTGTTTTGTTTAAATATAGATTCTAGTTCTTTGGTGATTATCTTTTTATTCATTTTCTTTAAGATATTACATATCTATAAAGATATGTCAATGTCTGATGACTCTAGTCCACATTACCTATGGATCTATTTCTCTTTTCTTGTGGTCCTATTTTCTGGCATGTCTGGCAATTTTTTATTGAAAATTTGGATGATGATCTTTCAAAGTGGATTTAACTTTTTTCTTGCATGCAAATCAGGTATGAATGGGTCAGTTTGAGTAGAAGTTGATCTGTTTCTGGGTTGCCTATTTTCTCAAAGCATAGCTCTTATGGGACCACGAAAGCTTAAGATTTCCAGTTGATAACTTGCAACTCCGAATTTCACATTTGTAGCCCTAGGAGGTGTTGACGCAAAATGAACAAACTTTAAATATTTGAAAGAGAGGCTTCTCTGGTTTTGGAAACAGGGTAATGCTAGCCTCGTAGAATGACTTTGGAAGTTTCCTTCCATTTATATTTTTTGAAATAGTTTGAGAATCATAGGTATTAACTCATTTAAATGTTTAGTAGAGGGAGCGCCTGAGTGGCTCAGTGGTTGGGCCTCTGCCTTAGGCTCGGGTCATGATCTCAGGGTCCTGGGATCAAGCCCTGCACTGGGCTCTCTGCTCGGCAGGGAGCCTGCTTCCCCCTCTCCCTCTGCCTGCCTCTCTGCCTACTTGTGATCTGTCAAATAAATAAAATCTTAAAAAAAAATGTTTAGTAGAGTTTCCCTGTGAGGCCACATGAAACCGTGCTCAATTTGTTGACATATAATTTTTCACGATATTCTCTTATAATTGTTTGCATTTTTGTGGTGTTCGTTGTTATTTCTCTTCTCTCATTTGTGATTTTATTTATTTGAGTCCCTTCTCTTGTTTTTTATAAGTTTAACTACAGGTTTATCAATTTTATTAATTTTTTTTAATTTTTTTTAAAGATTTTATTTATTTATTTATTAGGAAAGAGAGAGAGTGAGAGAGAGAAGGTCAGAGTGAGAAGCGGACTTCCCATGGAGCTGGGAGCCCGATGTGGGACTCGATCCCGGAACTCCGGGATCATGACCTGAGCCGAAGGCAGTCGCTCAACCAACTGCGCCACCCAGGGGCCCCAATTTTATTAATTTTTTTTCAAAGGCCCAGCTCCTGGTTTCATTGATCTGTTCTCCTGTTTTTTCTCTTTGTTTCTATATCATTTATTTCTGCTTTGATCTTTATTATTTCCCTTCTTCTGCAGGCTTTAGGCTTCATTTGCTCTTTTTCAAACTCCTTTATGTGTAAAGTTAGGTTGTGTATTTGAGATTTTTCTTGCTTCTTGAGGTAGGCCTCTATTGCTATATACCTCCCTCTTATGATGGCTTTTGGATCCCTATTACGCATCCCAAAGGTTTTGGAGTGTCATTTGTTTCCATGTATTTTTTTCTTTCTTCTTTATTTTCTTAATTTTCCATTCTTTAGTTGGATGTTTTTTAGCCTCCATGTATTTGTGGTCTTTCCAAATTTTTTCTTGTGGTTGACTTCCAAGTTTCATAGCATTGGGGTCTGAAAATATGCATGGTATGATCTCAGTCTTTTTTGTACTTGTTGAAGCCTGATTTGTGACCAAGTATTTGATCTCTTTTGGAGAATGTCCCATGAGCATTTTAAAAGAATGTGTATTCTGTTGCTTTAGGATGAAATGTTCTGAATATATCTGTTAAGTCCATCTGGTCCACTATGTCATTCATAGCCATTGTTTCCTTACTGATTTTCTGCTTAGATGATCTGTCCACTGATGTAAATGGGGTGTTAAAGTCCCCTATTATTATTATGTTATTATCAATGAGTTCCTTTATGTTTATTAATTGTTTTATATATTTGGGTGCTCCCAAGTTGGGAGCATAAATATTTACAATTGTTAGATTTCTTGTGAGATAGACTTCTTGTGAGATATGATATAATGCCCTTCTTCATCTCTTGTAAACAACCTTTGGTTTAAAATCTTGTTTGTCCACTGAAGAGAACAACAAGCCAGTAGCTCTGATGAACATGCAAAAATTATCAACAAAATGCAGGCAAATTGAATCCAACAGTACACTAAAAGAATCATTCACCACCATCAAGTGGGATTTATTCCCAGGTTGTAAGGGGGGTTCAGTATTTGTAAATCAATCAATGTGATACACCACATTAATACTGGAAAAAATAAGAACCACATGATCCTCCCAATGGATGCAGAAAAAGCATTTGACAAAATACAGCATCCATTCTTGATAAAAATCCTCAGCAAAGTAGGGATAGAAGGAACAAACCTCAACATTAAATAAAGGCCATATATGAAAAACCTGCAGCTAATATAATTCTTAATGAGGAAAAGCTGATAGCTTTTCTTCTTTGGTCAGGAACAAGACAAAGATGTCCACTCTTACCACTGTTTTTTAACATAGTCCTGGAAATCCTAGCCTCAGCAATCAGACCACAAAAGGAAATAAAAAGCATCTAAATCAGCAAGGAAGAAGTCAAATTTTCACTATTTACAGACAGCATACTCTATGTAGAAAATCCAAGACTACACCAAAAAATTGCTAGAACTGATACACAAATTCACTGCAGTTGCAGGATACAAAATCAATATACAGAAATCTACTGCATTTCTATACACCAATAATGAAGCAGCAGAAAAAAATCAAGGAACTGATCCCATTTACAACTGCACCAAGAACCATAAGATACCTAGGAATAAACCTAATCAAAAAGCTAAAAGATTTATATTCTGAATACTATAGAACACTTATGAAAGAAATTGAAGATGACACAAAGAAATGGAAAAACATCCCATGCTCATGGATTGGAAGAACAAATATTGTTAAAATATCTATATTATCCAAAGCAATCTATATATTTACTGCAGTCCCCTTCAAAATACCAATAGCATTCTCCACAGAGCTAAAACAAACAATCCTAAAATTTGTATGGAACTACAAAACACCCCAAGTAGCCAAAGCAGTCCTGAAAAAGAAAAGCAAGGCTGGAGGCATCATGATTCTGGACAAACAAGTTATATTACAAGGGGATAGTGATCAAAACAGTATGGTACTGGCACAAAAACAGACAGAGATCCATGGAACAGAGTGGAAAACCCAGCAATGGACCCATGACTATATGGTCAACTAATATCTGACAAAGCAGGGAAGAATATCCAATGGCAAAAAGACAGTCTCTTCAACAAATGGTATTGGGTAAACTGGACAGCCACATGCAGAAGAATGGAACTGGACCACTTACTTACACCAGACACAAAAATAAATCCAAAATGGATGAAAGACTTACATGTGAGACAGAAAATCGTCAAAATCCTAGAGGAGAACATAGGTGGTTACCTCTTTG
The DNA here is from genome assembly GCA_028533885.1 of Nasua narica. NCBI lineage: Eukaryota > Metazoa > Chordata > Mammalia > Carnivora > Procyonidae > Nasua > Nasua narica. Next base: position 63,560,102 of record CM052800.1, on the reverse strand, counting down.
CGTTGGCCATAGCAGCTTTTTTCTAGATGTGTCTCCTGAGGCAGGGGAAACACAAGCAAAAATAAACTATTGGGACTACATCAAAATAAGTTTCTGCACAGTGAAGGAAACAATCAACAAAACTAAAAGCAGCCTTCAGAATGGGAGCATATATTTGCAAATGACGTATCTGATAAAGGGTTAGTATCTAAAATAAATAAAGAACTTACCAGACTCAACACCCAAAAAACAAAACAAATAATCCAGGTAAAATGTGAGCAGAAGACATGAAGAGGCATTTTTCTAAAGAAGACATCCAGATGGCTAATAGGCACATGAAAAGAAAATTTCAAAGAGAAAGGAAAAAAGAGTTTTATTCAAACCCAAGTTAGATGGCTGCCTGGGATACATAATCTTTACCAAGAAGAGAGTGCTTTGGGGAAGAAACATTTGGTGCTGGGTTATATGTGGTTTTTATATAAAGGGAAACAAATTATGGTGAAGAAGGATATTCCTTGAACGTTATAGATGCTATGTTTTTAGCATGTGCAGGGCTGTATGACTTTAATCTTACGGGAATCAAGGAGGTTTGTTTTGTTTTTCTTATCTTCATGTTTGGAATACTCCTTCTTAGAAATTTTTTGAATGAAGCAAATACACAGTGTGTGTTCCAGGCAGAAAGAGAGCCAATACTTTGTGATTTTGCTGAGTCATTTTGACCTTGGTGGCAAATGTTAAAGTGTGGCTTCCTAGAAGCCTAAGAGCAGGGCCAGTAAACATTAAAAGGTGAAAATTTCCTTTATCATTTCTGCCTTTAAAAAGAAACTTTTTTTTAAAGTAAGCTCTACACCCAGCGTGGGGCTTGAACTCATGACCTCAAGATCTAAATTCATATGCTCTACTGGCTAAGCCAAGCATGCACCTTACATTTCCCCCTTTAATCAGTAATCTTTCCTCAGGAATCATTGATGAATCATTAATGTTTTTATGTCTCTTGGTGTCAGGGTTCCTGGCTTATCTGTCCCTTAAGTCCCTTGTTGCTAGGTATGAAAACATAATTATATATAATAATAATAAATAAAGGGCGCCTGGGTGGCTCAATTGGTTGGGCGACTGCCTTCGGCTCAGGTCATGATCCTGGAGTCCCGGGATCGAGTCCCAGATCGGGCTCCCAGCTCCACGGGGAGTCTGCTTCTCCCTCTGACCTTCTCCCTTCTCATGCTCTCTCTCACCCTCTCTTTCCTAATAAATAAATAAATAAATAAATAAATAAATCAAATCTTTTAAAAAATAATAATAAATAAAAATAATTATATATTCCCCCAGGGGTCCTTATTGCAGGGAACTTATTGTAATGTAAATGGTGGGAAGCTTGAAATTAATATATGTTCTCTATTAAGTCCACTTGACAAGCAAACATAGCACGTGTGCTTGGCTTAGGTTGTCTGGGTTTTGCATTTCGTATAGCGTTTACAACAAAGATACACGGACAGTAAAAGAATCCACTAAGTACAATTCGAAGGAACCAATGCGACACATTGGACAGGAGAAAAACCCAAAGAATCCTTTACATACATCTTGACAAAAAGGTGGGGAAATTTTCGATTATTTACAAGGAAAGAGGGAACGTGTGCATGGAGCAAACATATGTAATGTTGATTCCCATGTTTACTTTGGGGGGTGGACAGTTAACATCAGAATGAGGGAAAATTCTGTCCCCGACCAGGAGGTGATCCGAGGGCTCTGGATATGCTCTGAGCTGAGAACTGGTATAACCTGGATAGGCTCGTCGTCTCAGGAATGGGAGGCAGGGCCTTGCTGCTCATAGGCTGGAGCCATACCAGTGGGCCGTGAGTCAAGGCTTCTGCAGAGACAGCTGGTGCGTTTGTTAGTGGGGTCTGAAAAGACACAGCAGTTGATTAGGGGGACACAGTTCTCTGAAAAACTTTAAACTGTCTGCTAGTTTTAACTGCATTTACCCATGGGGCACAGTTTCAATTCTCCCTTGAACTGGGGTCATTTCTCAACTTTGGATTAGGATGATGAACTGTCTGGATAGTTTATCTCCTCAGGTGAAGGAAATTTCCGATAAAGAGCAGTTTTGTGAATCTTAGCTGTAATCTGCCTGTGTGTGCGGGTAAGCAGAAGTTTTTTGTCGTTTTGTTTTGTTTTAACCTATAGGTCGCAGCAGCAAGAGAAATAGAAGCAACGTGGAGTCAGCCAGGCTAAGTTTTTCTCTGTTATAATTCCCCATCGTCAGTGTTCTATTTCATTTTTATGGAGCATGGGCAGAGGTGCAGTCTGATTGAGGAAGTGGGGCTTTGGAATAAAAGGATTTGACATGGTGTAGAATGTAACTTTTGGTCCCTTGTTTTAATGGAGGGGGTATGGGAGGTAGTTGGCCATCTGAGAACTTGGATGCTTTCCTGCATTGTTTGGCGCTTTATAACATCATTAACTTTATCCTGCCATAGGAACAGTATAGTTCAACCCAATTTTTTCATTCCCTCTAAAATTGATCTGATACCAGTGGTTATCACTCAAGCGGTCCCAGCCACCTTGAAAAAGAAAAGTCGGGGTGGGGGGCAGGATAAGGTGGTCAAGAGCCTGTTGTAGTCAAGTGGTTCCCTGTTTGATTTTATTTATATGGGTTCTTATTTCCGAGGAGGAGTTAATGGAGGTGTGGCCAGTGGTATTGGCTGCCCGATAGGCTCTGCCTTGTTCAGCGAGCAATCAGGTCAATTACTAAGAGGCGTTTCTACGGAAACCAGAGAAAAACCCAGGTTAATGATTGGAACAACTTCGAAACCCAGCCTCTGAGTCCTGAACGTCGCCAGTGAGATTTCTAGATGTCAGGCTCTGATGGAATAGGAGCAAGCAGCAGCGATCTAATGGATTTTTCGGCTTTGTTGTTAGCATATCTCTGGTGATCCTTCTGTGTGGCTCACAGAGCAATAGGCACTAAGATGGTACGTATAGGTTATAGTGTAGATACTATACTGTATAAATAGGGTAGCTTCTCTAAAGGTTATCTCAAGTCATCCAGCTTCCGTTTGCCAGGCTTCAGGAAAAAGGGCAGTTTTCGTTCTTAGTGATTTCAAGACTAGAGAATGGGAGAAGATTAGAAACCTTGGTTTGGAGAGTCATAGCCAGATATTGGAGGAGACCAGAAGAATTCAGGATCCAGCCCAGTTTCATAGGCAAACAACAAACACTCAGAGGTGTTTAATCAGAACTAAATCTAACATCCACGAAGGTGTGTTGTTAAAATACAATCTTTCTCTCGAAAGTGACCTTCATTCCTGTCAAAGATAGCCAAATTAAGACTAATTTGTTGGTAAAATAAGTCCGGCTTTAATGAACTTGGCCTAATTATTTACATTAAGCACAGCAAGAATAGTCATTGAACACACAGGTTCTTTTAAAATCTGCTTTTTTGGAACTTTTATAAGGAATTTCACATTGCACCTTTAACTTTTATAAGGAATTTCACATTGCACCTTAATACTTTTTAAGGCCAAGAGCCCAACGAAATATTTGCCATCAGATTCGACTGCAATGTCCGTAGATATCAGTGAGTTCCTCTCTTCTTGAGGTCCTCCAAATATCCTGAGGTTTCTTGCACCTGCCAGGAGTGACATTCTTTACTACTTGATAAGGCTGCTAGGAGGTCTGTAAGCAAGGTATCAGGCCAACATCTCCAAGAGGCTTTATCAGTACTATTTCAGTCAACCATACTTCCTTAAAGCTGTCTGGTCATATCTGATTCTATGCATGTCTCTCTCGAATATGGCATCCCAGTCAAATCTTTGGTAGTATAACCAGTGTTTCCAGTGGTGTCCTATAACATGGAGAACCGATTCTTACTGAAATTATATAAATAACTGCCATGAAAGCAAGACTCATTACTGAGAGTTTCTAAATTCTGGAGTTTTCAGGTAGGGAGAAAAGAAAAATGTTTTAGTATGTTCACAAAGGAATATTTTACTATGTTTTTGTAAGTCATAGGTATCTTAGGGGAAGTTTCCTTAAGTCTGGAAGAGCAGAGAACCAGCAGTTTTAAACCAGAGTTATAAAAACTATAATTATTGGGCGCCTGGGTGGCTCATTTGGTTGAGCAACTGCCTTCGGCTCAGGTCATGATCCCGGAGTCCCGGGATCGAGTCCCACATCGGGCTCCCAGCTCCATGGGGAGTCCACTTCTCACTCTGACCTTCTCCCTTCTCATGCTCTCTCTCACTCTCTCTCTTTCTCTAATAAATAAATAAAATCTTAAAAAAAACCCCTATAATTATATTTTCTTGATTCATTTAGTCCCATGTAATTAATTTCAATTTTGTCCGAGTGCAGTTTCTTTGTTAGTGCTGGAAATTCTTAGTTGAGTTTTGTGATCTTAAGGATATCAGAAGCCTGTATTTGTCAAAAGTCCTTTTTGTGAATCTCCTTGAAGTTGAAACACATTCCGTAAGAGCATCAGAATAGTAACTGTAAATGACTAAACACTCAAAAACGGGCATGGTTAAAGATCTGAGGAGAGTTCATTATAATGCAGTTGATAAGGAAATCTGGTTATTTCCATGATACAAAACATTTTAACATTTCAGTAATTAGAATTTAAAGTGATGACGTTATACTGGGGCATAGTAAAGCTTTAGGAATTTTATATAATTTCTGGAACAGTTATGTAACATTTACCCACATAATATAACCTGAGAAGGTTTATCACATTTGTTTGACAGTGTTTCCCATGTAACCTAACATATCAAATAAACAAGCCTAATTTATCAAAAAACCTTTACATAGAATTTTAAAGTTTTGGGAAGTTGGTTAAGAATATAAAAAAATTTTAAAGCACATGCCTAAATAGCATTAGAGATCACTGCAAAACTTAAAATTTCATGATCTGTTTAACTAAAGTGGCAATAAGAGATTCTCTAGAAGGTTATCTAGTTTTTAGCAAATCTCAGCTCCTTTAATATTGACACATGTTAGTTTTCTTTAGTTAAAGACCTGATAAAAACAAATACAGAAACTTGGTTTTACAGGGCGGATAAAGAAAAAGCTTTGTAATTTCTTAATCAAGAGCAGACCAACAATCCAAGAAAACTTTGTCTTTTTAAAGATTTTTATTTTTATTTATTTATTTTAGAGCGATTGAGAGCATAAAGGGGAAGATTTGAGGGAGAAGCAGGCTCCCCACTAAGCAGGGAGCCCGGTGTGGGA
>CM052800.1:63506877-63537088 GCA_028533885.1 Nasua narica | reverse complement strand
AAAGCCTGGTGTGGGGCTTGATCCCAGGAACCCGGGATCGTGACCTGAGCTGAAGGCAGAAGCTTAACCAAGAGAACTACCCAGGCACCCCAGTAGGGTTTATTTCTAACTTGTGTATCATCTGAGTTGTTTTTCTGTAGCCTTTCTTTTGGTACTTCTGTCTCTCATTCCTCCCTCCCTCTCTTCCTATCTTCCTATCTTCTGCCAGTACTTACTTACAGGCTGTGTGTTGTGTGCTGGGCTCCTAGGTTTTAGAGACAACATTGTGGGCAAGAGAGACAAAAATAACTCCTTTTGTGGTTATGCAGAGTTGGGAGGAAAAAACGAGATGAACAGGGGAGATTTATAGTTGATGACTAGGGATGAAAGATTTGCCTGGAAGACATTTGAAGCTTTGGGTGAAGAGGAGCTTTTTTAGATTATGGTGGCTATTGTTTAAAAGCACTCTGTTTTTAAGATTTTTTTTTAAAGTAATCTCTACACCCAAGGTGGGGCTCAAACTTACAACCCTGAGATCAAGAGTTGCATGTTCTACCAACTGAGCCTGTGGTGGTGATAGTTTAATTCCCCTGGATTTATATCCCTTACTTAGAGATAATGAAGAATGGGGGTATTCTGCTGATTATTGCTTCATATCATACTGTCTGACATTTTAGAAAAACGTAAAATGTATTTTGCTTGTGTTTCGTTTGAAAGCATAGTTCTGAAATGCCACCATTTACTATTTATTTTTGTTTTAGAAGTTTATGAGTTTGGGGCACCTGGGTGGCTCAGTGGGTTAGGCCTCTGCCTTCAGCTCAGGTCATAGTCTCAGGGTCCTGGGATTGAGCCCCGCATCGGGCTCTCTGCTCAGCAGGGAGCCTGCTTCCCTCTCTCTCTGCCTGCCTCTCTGCCTACTTGTGATCTCTCTCTCTCTCTCACTGTCAAATAAAAAAAAAAAAAGAAGTTTATGACTTTAGGTTTCCTTTGTCTTGGCTCTGTTATTTGATTTTATCTTTTTCATAAGATGCATTCCAATCTTTGCCTTTAGGTTAAAGTTTTTTACCAATAGACAGTCAATTGCCCTAACTTCCTTGCGTGTAATTCCAGGGAAATGAGCTGAAAGTAGTTGTTGACTTCTTGGAATTTATTTATTTAATTGAAGATATGTTTAATTGAAGATTTATTTATTTAATTGAATATATTTAATTGAGTATAATTAATTTAAGTGTTTAATATATTTAAACACTTCAATATATTATATTATATTATAATCAATATAATATATTATATTGAATATATTATATTATAATATATTTAATTATATCTTCAATATATTTAATTGAAGATGTTTAAAATTTTTTACTTTTTAAAAATTTTTAAATTATGAAAATTTAAATAGAGCAGAAATGTAGCGAATAATCTAATTACTATCATAATTACAGTTATAGTATAATGAAAATAATGGTATGATTACTAATAATATTCACCTGGATTTCCCAGGTGTTAACATCTTTTTTTTTTAATATTTTATTTATTTATTACAGAGAGAGAGAGAGATCACAAGTAGGCAGAGAGGCAGGCAGAGAGAGAGGGGTGAAGCAGGCTCCCTGCCGAGCAGAGAGCCCCATGGGGGGCCCGATCCCAGGACCCCGAGACCATGACCTGAGCTGAAGGCAGAGGCCCCAACCCACTGAGCCACCCAGGCGCCCCCCAGGTGTTAACATCTTATCCCATACTTGCTTCACCTTTTTTTCCTGAAATATTTTAAAGAAAGTTATAAATACCATATTTTACTCCTGACTACTGATTTTGCATCTTAAGAAAAAGGACATTTGCCTACATTACCACAGTACTGTTACTAACCAACAAAATGAACAGAATCTTAATATCAGCTATGTTAAGCCATATTCGTTCACATTTTCCCAGTTGTCTCCAAAATGTCTGCTATAGCTTAGTTCTTATAGGATCCAATCAAGGGCGTGAGTAGCACTTCATTATTATCTCTTTGAAGATTCTTAATATAGGGATTATTTCCTACCTCTTGCCTCTCCCAGAACCTTCTTACTTCCCCTGCCCCCTTGCCCTCCACACACAATGACACTGACTAGTTGAGAAGACTGGGCCAGTTGCTCTGTAGAATATTCTGCCTTCTGGATTTGTCTGAAAGAATGAGTCAGGAATTCTGTAGTGAGTTGGGATATAGGCAGGGTCAATTTGGGAAGGCTTATGGTGATTTAAGAGGTACTGATGTGTGTGATAGAAAGTGACCTTTCCCATTTGCCAAGCCCAGTGAGGACTTTTAGAGGGGTGGGGAGGGAAGGTGTAAGAAGACTAATAAATTCTAGATGCTTTCCCCTTTTCCTCTCCTACCTTTGTCTCCCTTCTGCTTTGTGATTTCACTATGCCAGGGCCATATGTTTTAGTGTTCTAATTTAGCTTTCTTAAAACTAAATATTTGATAGGGATATCAAATATTTGATAGGGAACAGGAAGTACCATCAAGCATGGCGTTCATACCAGGCTTGGCCACTTACCTGACCTGAGCCTCGGTTTGCTCATCTTATTAAAGAGAAACCTATCTCTTCTCCCATAATTTCATTTATTGGTTATTTGGAATAAGTGAGGATAATGACATAAAGTGCCTCTTAACAGGGTTCGCAGGTTTTAGGACCTCAACAAATGGTAGTAGCTGTGGTTGTAATTGTTAACGATGATATTTGTGCTTTAGGTGGGAACTCAGTTTATCCGTGGTGTGTCTGGAGGAGAAAGAAAAAGGACTAGTATTGGAATGGAGCTTATCACTGATCCAGCCATCTTGTTCCTGGATGAGCCCACCACTGGCTTAGATTCAAGCACAGCAAATGCCGTCCTTTTGCTCCTGAAGAGGTAAAAGCCGTGGGAACATTGTTCCTCCATTCATCCAACATCTGATCCCCTGCGATGTACCAGGTAGTCTTCTCAGTGCAGGAAGTTCAGGAGTGAGCACAACAGGCAAAAATGTCTTCCTTCTTTGTTGGAGGGAAAGAGTCAACCAACAAATAGAAGTGTTTCAAGACAAATGAAGCAGGGTAAGAGTGTAGCAAAAGATGGCTGTGGTGGGGGTGAAGGTGCGCTATTCTATAGCAGGGTGGTCAGGGAAGACCTCAGTGATGTGACGGGGAGCTGGGAGCAGGGAGTAGGACCTGGCTGTCTAGGGGAAGAGAGTCCAGCTGGAGGGAAGAGCCATGGTCCTGAGGCAGAGCAAGCCTGATGTGTTTGGAAGCATCAAAAAGGCCAGAAGGAACTGAACCCCAGTGGACTAAGGGGAATGGAGGTCGCTTACTGATTTCGTTTGCTGGGGCTGCCGTAACGTAGGGCCACAGACCGGGTGACTGAAATAACAGAAGTTTAGTTTTTCACATGCTTGGGAGGCTAGGAGTCTTAGATAAGAGCATCAGCGGGATTTTTTCTTCTGAGGTCTCTCTCCCTGGCCTGCAGGTAGCTGTCTTCAATGTGTGTCTTCATTTCATTTTCCCTTGGTGCATCTGGGGCCTCCTCTCCTCTTCTTAAAAGGACACTGGTCCTTATTAGATTAAGGCCCACTTGTATGAACCATGTTGTTGTTTAACCACGACTACCTATTTAAAGGCCCTATCTCCAAATGCAGGTATATTCTGAGGTACTAGGGGTTAGGACGTCAACATGAATTTGGGGGGAGGGGCACAATTCAGTCCATAACAATTAGAATAGGACATGAGATGGAACTGAGTGGGTGGCAGATTATCCAGGCTCTGTAGGCCACTGTAAGAACTATGGCTTTTATTGTCTCTAGGTAACATGGGAACTTTTAGAGAGTTCTAGAACAGAGGAATGGCAGCTGTGTAGAGAAAAGAACTGTATAACTGGGCAAGGTGAGTACAAGGAAGCCAGTCAGAAGGCTGTTTGTATTAGCTCGGTTGAGATATGACACTGGTTTTGAGTAGGATAGTGGTGAGGTGGTGAGAAGTCGTGGATTCTGGATGTTTTTTTTTTTTTAAAGATTTCATTCATTCACTTGACACAGAGAGAGATCACAGGTAGGCAGAGAGGCAGGCAGAGAGAGAGGGGGAAGCAGGCTCCCCGCCGAGCAGAGAGCCCGATGTGGGGCTCGATCCCAGGACCCTGAGATCATGACCTGAGCCAAAGGCAGAGGCTTTAACCCACTGAGCCACCCAGGCGCCCCCTGGATGTATTTTTTGAAGATAGAACCAGGAGCATTAGTTCCTGAATTGGAGGTGGGGTGTGGTTATTGAGAGAAGAAGTTTCTAAAATTTAGGGCCTGAGAAATGGAAGAATGGAGAAAAGAGTTGCATTTATTTTTATTCCTCCAGTGGGAGGAGTATGTTTATAGGAGAAATTTCAGAAGGTAAATTTTGGACATCTAAAAATTAAAAAAAAAGTTTTAACCTTACAGAAGCGTTAAAAGACTCGTAGAAAGAAATCTTATGTCTTCTTACTGAGATTCCCCAACCGTTACCATTTATCTGCATTTGCTCTCCCTCCAACCTTCCACCCCACAGCCTTTTCCTGACATCATATACCTTCCCCCCTAAATACTCTGGAGTGTAACTCCGAGAAACGTGGACGCTCTTCCTACATTACCACCCTCTACGCCTCCCCGCCGGGAAGTCAGCATTGCTGCCATCACCACCATCCAACCCTAGACGCCAGCAGGACTTCCACCAGTTGTCCCAGAAGTGCCTCTTTCTCCTTTCTGACTCAGGATGTTCCCCAGAAACACTTGTTTAAATCTTTTTCAATCCTGAAGAGTTTTTCAGTCTCTCCTGGCTCTCACGTCCTTGTCTGTCTTCAAGAGTACATTTCGTAGAGTGGCCCTCAGCCTAGATGCCTCCAGGGTTCCCTCATGACCGGACTCAGGCCATGAGTTCTCGGCAGGGGACCGAAAAGCGATCCTGTGTTCTGCATAAATCAGGGGCTGCCTGATTTTGACTTCTCCCACCAGGGGTGATATTCATGACTGTCACCTGGTCGTGTTGGTGCCTGCTGGGTTTATCTGCTGTGAAGGAACTCCTTTTCCCTTTATAATTGGTTAGTATTTGAGATAATCAGATATTACATCCATACTCTCTTCCTTATCAAATCTCCACCCACTAGTTTTAACATATACTAGCAATTTCTGCCTCCATCAATTACTGGTGTGATGGTTGCCAAGTAATTTCCTGTTTACATCGTTCTTTCTACACATATTAATTGGCATTCTGCTGTAAAGCACTTCTCCTCCTTCCCTATTCATTTGTTTTCTCATATTTTTAGTCAGTGGATCAATGGATTATATGATGTGTTATTCTTATTTATTTTATGACTAGATTAACCCTGATTTGGCCATTGGAAGCCCCTTCAGTTTGACTTTTTGTGTCCTTTTGCCATGTCCCCTAATCACTCTTTAAGCAGTTCTTTGCTTTATGGTCAATAAGATGTTCCAGGCTCATCTTGTACTTTTCCTGTGTCAGATGTTTCTCTAGGGAGTCCTGGTACCTTCTGTTGTAGTCAGAATTTAGAAACCAAGATCTAATTACTTAGTGTGCTCGCTGAAAGTGCACTTTCATTGCTTCCAAACCAACTTAGCAGACATACCTAGGAAATACTTGTGTACATGTGTGTGCTTTATGTTTGTGCATATATAACATGGAAATATGTTTCTGTATTTTTTTTCATTAAAGATTTTAAGTAATCTCTACACGCAACGTGGGGCTGGAACTCACATCTCCAAGATCAAGAGTTGCATGCTCCTGGACTGGGTTCCAGGTGCCCCTATTTCTATATTTTATATGGAAAATATTTAGAATATTGATTTCTTATGTGTATATATATGTGTATGGTTGGCACAGAATGATACATGCAAACATACATCTGCAATTAGCACTCTGCTAGCATGTATATATATATATATATTAAAAAACCCATGAATGCATAATATTTCCAATCCAGTCTAATACTTGAATGTTCTTTTTAGTCTTTGCCCTCTCCCTATTTGTAAATGATTTTTTAGACCAGGCAAAAACTTAGCTGTCATTATCTCAATATATTTACTTACTTGCTAAGCCAAGTAACTTAATTGTTAAATATAACTAATCTCCTAGTCTCTCTGGACATTCTTTCTGCCTACCACCTCTGGGACTGCTCCCTCCAACCCCAGTTTTTTAAAGGCTGCTGCACACATCATCTTCACATGACATCCCCTCCTTGTCATTACCTTGCTTCCTCAGGTTTGCTTGTCTCAGGCCCTCATAATCAAGTCTCTATGCTAGGTTAAGAAGAAATGGGAAGATTTTAGACATCTTAAGTTTGAGATGGCAGTTTCACATTTAAGTGAAGATGCCAAGTAATGGGTCTGGGGTTCAGGTTCTGTTAGGGAATGCATGATCTTTTGTTACCTGTCAGTGTGTCAGCAGTGGTCATTAGAGGATGGTGGATTGATGTGGAATATGGGGCTATGTTGTGTTTTATCTGGTTTTGCACTAGTTAGCACACAGGCATCTTTCCTTGGGCTGGAGGGCTCCAACCTAGAATTTCTCACACTCCACTGTGCACACTGATCACTGGGGTCTTGTTAACATCAGATTGTTTCCCCTGCTCTGAGATGGAGCCCGAGTCTACATGTCTCCTAGGAGATACTGATATTGATGCCAATGGTCCTCAGACCACACAGCTGTCCCACAGAAGCACTTCTCTGCTTCCAGTCCTTCATGGGCTCTTTCTTGCCCTCTGAGGAAATCTGCAGCTTCTGAGTGAGGGGCCTCATCATGGGCTGGTTTTTGGGGGCGGTCTCTTTTCCTAGCGTCTTCCCCTACGCCCGGCCCCAGTCCCCGCGCACACATCTGGGGTCTGCAATGACGCGGAAGTACTTGTAGTCTCCTTAGTAGACCTTGTTATTGCGCACTTTGTTTGCCATCTTCCTTCCTCTTGACTGCGTTTTCTCTTCTTGGGTTACTCTGGTTGGGCCCTTTGATGCATTGCTTACGTTGTCTTCAGGCCGGGTTATGGTCTTCCATTTTGCTTATAAGGAACCCTCAGCTTCTTTTATCCCACGCTGTACTGAAATGGTTGAGTCTACTGGCCTGATCCTCTTTGAGGCAGAGCAAGCTTTTACCCACTGCTAACATGCAGTAGGTGCTTAGAAAATGCTTAAATTCATAGGATACCACTCATAAGAATGTTTTCAATAATGACAGGTTTTTGGCAGTGATTTTGGCCTTTGTTTCTTCTGTCCATGATTAGTACCTCCTGTGTAAAGGTAGTTTAGCAATGTTTTGGCCTTGGAATCAGACCAGGGATCAAATCTCAGCCCTGGGCCTTACTGTGACACTTAGGGCCAGTCGCTCAACTCTCTAAGTCTCATCCCTACCATAAAGGTAATAATATTATTGGTACTGCCTTGTAACAGTATTGTGAGGATTGAGATGAGTATGAAAGTAAGTAGCAAAGACATAGTGAGCACTCAGTAATGTTAATTGTATCATTAGGGCAAAAGAGTGAAAACCAATTCCTAAAGAGCCAGGAGATTTAAATGATCAGTGAGAATGGGGCATACAACCATCACTTTAATATTTAGTCCATGATGTGTTTCTGAACTTGAGTGTACTTACAGATTATCTGGGTGCTTGTTAGAAATAGGGATTCACTAGGCCCAGTAGGTCTGAGGAGACTGTCCAGGGATCTGCATTTTTCATTAATATTTTGGTTGATGTCAACTACCCATGTTAGAAACCCTAGCATTTCACAAAAGCACTGCATTTAGGTCCCTTAACTATCAGATAATATGAAATGAGAAGTTAATAAGAGAAAATCAAGTCAAACTAAGAACACATGATCTGAAGACAGGAATAAAGTTGCCACGATGTTCAAGTTTTAGATGTTTAATGACTTTTATTTTTTCGCTTTTAACTTAGGATGTCTGAACACGGACGAACAATCATCTTCTCCATTCATCAGCCTCGTTATTCTATCTTCAAGCTGTTTGATAGCCTCACCTTGTTGGCCTCAGGAAAACTAATGTTCCACGGGCCTGCCCAGGAGGCCTTGGGGTACTTTGCGTCAGTTGGTATGCTTGACTTTTTCACACAGTAAGATCCTTTATTAACAGAATCCTGAAAGAGAGCAAAGGAGGTCTCTAGGAGTGCTGTTTGGTCTTTGAGTAGACATACTATGGCTTCTACCACCTCCAAAACATCTTTGGTTAGTTTGGTGCTAGAATTTTTCTTCACTTCATAGTGCTAGCTTGTTCTTTAGGTCTCTTTCCTGTCCTATTTGACTATGCCTGCTTATGTATGTATGAATATTTCTACTGGGCCTGTATCTGATCCTCTTCCCAGTTCTGGCGACCTTTCACTCACTAACAGTTCAGTGAATATGTTGGCCTCATAACCAGTTATCTGTCAGTCGAACGTTTTTGAAAAGGCCTCATAATATCCCCAGATAGTTTGTCTTCTTGTCCAGATTATGGATCAGACTTTCTCCTATCATTCCCTTTTATGGGATGTTGGTCTGCTGTGATGGGGGTTCATGAAGATGCTACTTCAAATTTTCTACTAACATTAAATTACACATTTAGGCCTTGAGGGTGTGTGAATGACTTACCAGTCAATAGAATGACTCATTGTAAGTCTTACTTTGAGGGGCCAACACTTCTGACAGTTTTGGGCTGCCTAGTTCTACTTAGAATGGAAATATATACTTTTTTTTTTTTTAATGACTCATGCAGTCTGTTTCATTTTAGAGACATTTGGATAGGATTACAGATGGTGCTCCATGACTCCAAATACAGTTTTAAATATTCACTAGCCATCTTTTAAAATTTTTGTTTAATCTCTCTCATTTAAAGTTAATAAGCACACGCAGGTCTAAGGAGTTTAGGGGAGTTGAACCTGATAGACTATAGGTCAAGTTGAGTCAGAGGATCATGCCACAAGGAGTTAAGTATTCACCTGTGCAGTGCCACTCACATTGTCTTGGGAGTGCTGCTCCAGGGATTTGTTCTCTATATTGGAATTATGACAGCATAACCCATGGTCATTTGGCAGGTAAACTGGGAGAGCAGAACACACCCCTGGCCTCTCCGAGGTGCTGTCTTGCTGTGCCTTGGCATTCTTTGCTTATTGCCTTGCTTTGAGGAGCATTTGTCCTAGCTACTTTTTTTTTTTTAACTTTTTTTTTAACTTTTTCTTAAACTTTAACTTTTAACTTTTTTTTTTAACTTAATTTTTTCCCCTTGGATCTACATGTAGATTTTTGAAGCAGTTCTGATAAGCATCAGAGCATTCTGATAGCTGTTTAAGGTCTCATGAATTATGATGGTTAAGGACCAGCTATTAACTTCAGGTTTTTAGGGAGTCCAATGTTGGCTTTGAGTATGTTGTTTTTCTGGAAGACGGAGCATTGTTGATATATCGTATGATGGAATATATAAAAAGAAAGGGTAAATCAGTGAAAGGAGAAGAGGAGGGAATAAAAAAGAGATGAGGGAGAAGTTGTTCTCTTCCCCTGCCTCACCTCTCTCACCCATGAAAGTCAGTTTTTACTTTCCAAGACCATCAAGTTCATACACCTGAGTTGCCTTCTTTTTGTAGGTTACCAGTGTGAGCCTTATAATAACCCTGCAGACTTCTTCCTGGATGTCATTAATGGAGATTCCTCTGCTGTGAAATTAAACAGAGAGGACCAGGATGGTGAAGGTATGTGAATCTGTTGAGAGTCACAGATTATTGCTGAACTGAAATGGCCGAAGATTAGCCATTTGGCAGCTCAGTAAGACATGGCTTTGTGAATTTGTATTAATGCCGTCTTCTAACAGTTGTCTTAGTCCGTTCGGGCTGCCTAACAAAGATACCATCCCGTAGGTGGCTTAGACAATAATCATTTATTTCTCACAGTTCTGGAGCTGCAAGTCCGAGGTGAAGGTACCTATAGACTTGGTATCTGTTGAGAACCTGCTTCCTGGTTCAAAGATGGGTGACCATCTTCTCGATGCCTCTTCGTGTGATGGAAATGAGGAGGGCCCTCTTTTATAAGGGTTCTACTCTCATTCATGAGGGCTGCACTCTCATGACTTAATCACCCTTCAGATATCATCACATTGGGGATTGGGTTTCAGCATATAAATCTTCAGGGAACACAAACATTCACTCTATAGCACTGGTCAACATAGATTTTTGTTTTCCATGATTGGCGTATTTTTCATTGAATGTATGAATGAGTATTCATGTGATAGTGTCACTTTTAAGGGGAAATTTCATTAAAAATTTCCCATTGTTTATATAATGTTTTGAAATAAGAAACTTCGCAATTTATATATTTGCATAGAGAAGAAAACAAGGACTGGGTTTGGATATCAAGAATTATAACTCCCTCTGGTAAGAAGTCTATTTTAAAAGAATTAGAGTTCAAGTGTTATGGTTAGGAAAAGGTCAGTAGGTTTGCTGTATTCATAAGTTTATGGAAACAGTTGGCCAATTAACTGTGTTTTTCTAATGTTGTAAAGCAATGACAGATCTAATAATTTTTTATGCTCAAGCATTAGAATTATGATGTTAGGGAGGAATCAAAGAAAGGGGTTACGGGAAAATGGGCTAAGTCAGTTGTTATTTTATGCATAATGTTTCCCTTCTTTATTCACCTTTATTCCAAAGTCAAGGAGACTGAAGAGCCTTCTAAGAGATGTACTCCACTCATAGAAAAAATCGCTGGGTTTTATGCCAACTCTGACTTCTACCGAAAAACAAAAGATGAGTTAGATCAACTCCTAAAGGGTCAGAAAAGGAAGAGCACAGCCTTAAAGGAGATCACCTATGCTACCTCCTTCTGTCATCAACTCAGATGGATTTCCAAGCGTTCATTCAAAAACTTACTGGGTAATCCCCAGGCCTCCATAGCTCAGGTAACCTGATAGATTCTTCAGATTATGCTGGGACATACTCATGTGGGAATGTTAGGTTCTGATATAATCTATTTTAGGATTATACTTATCTTCTATTCAAGCTTCCATTTATTTTTCCCCACTCCATTTGGGATGTAAAAACAGCCAACAGAATAAGTGAAACACCATGAAATTTTTACCTATGGAAAACTTTTTTTTTTTTTTTGGCTACCTAATTAAGACTTTTTGTTATTAAGACTAGCTATAATGGGTAATCTTTGTCAAAAAATCTTTTCTTCAAAGATGGTGAAATAAAGGAAATGTTTAGCCAGTTTTAGGGTTTTCTGGTGGCTCTACACATTCATTTCCTGACTCATTCAGCAAGTCCTCATTGACCATGTGTGCCGTTTTGGGAGCTTGTATGCAGTGGTGAACAGAATTGGCGAATGAACTAGATAGCGAGTCATTTGGTAGAAGGAGCTAAGGAGAAGGTTGAAGAACAGTGGGGGAGAAAGGAAGAGAAGAGAGAAGGAAAGGAGAGTGGGAGACAGGGAGAGAGCAGAGAGGGGTTGCTTGTATTCGATGTCAGGCGGGCATCTAGATTCACTGAATGCAGCTGAAGGTCACAGGGTCAGCTGCTGTCTCAGGGAAGAGCCCATGTGCAGGTGCTCTGCCTCATTGTAGACCTTCTTCACTTAGGGGTTCTCATCTTAGGACAGCACTAGGTACCTAAAACAGTTGGCAATTAACAACATAGTAAGCAGGCTTGAATTCTGTTAAATAAGGCTATACACTGTCAGATTAACTTTCTTTTGATAAAGAGACAATCATGTTCTTTTCCCCTTTGGGGAGCTCTGTTGATAGTTGTTGATTACTACCCCTTTATTGTTGTTATTCTCAGGTGCTCTGTCCTACAAACCCCTAGTATTCCTAGTTCATTGGTCCATCCTAAGGAAATCAGTTTAGGCAGTTATTTTGGGCGTTGTTGATTTTATTATCAG
Organism: Nasua narica; assembly: GCA_028533885.1. Classification (NCBI taxonomy): domain Eukaryota; kingdom Metazoa; phylum Chordata; class Mammalia; order Carnivora; family Procyonidae; genus Nasua; species Nasua narica. The sequence goes on along the minus strand of CM052800.1, from coordinate 63,525,214 downwards.
TCATTGGATTTCTGTTGAGTACCAAAAGATGGCATGTTGTTGGCACTAATAGGATATTACTGACTTCTTTGGGCACCTGGGGGGCATAGTCAATTGAGTAGCTGACTCTTGGTTTCAGCTCAGGTTGTGATCTCAGATTTGTGGGATTGAGCCCCAATTGGGCTCCATGTTCAGTGTAGAGTCTGCTTAAGACTCTCTCTCCCTCTGCTTCCCCCCCACCCCATACGTGCATGAGATCTTTCTCTCTCTCCAATAAATAAATCAATCTTAAAGATATGACTGACTTCTTACCATATGAACCATAATTTTCCTACTTTAGTGCTATTGCCTTTTAAGTATTAGTATCCAGAATCTCTATCCCTCTTTGAGACATACTGCTAATTGCTCCAAACATTTTTGCTACTATTATTTTGTATTTCTGTCAGAATATACACTTCTGTGTACTATTAATCAAAGTTAAATTTTTATTCTTCTAAAGTAGATTTGATATCATTTGGAAACAAGTCTGATAAATAAGGTCAACCTTGTTTACCCATTTTTTTCAACAGTGAGATAATGTAATGGAGTTGATGCTTTAGTGTGATTTATACATTATATTTTTTTACTTGGAAAATAATGTAAATTTCTCTTTTTTCTAAAAGTGATGTATAAGTGCCTTGTCCAAGTCACACATATAGTAGTGCTGGGCAGGATGTGATTAGAATGTGGAGTTCTTTCTTTCTTTTTTTTAAGTTTTTATTTAAATTCTAGTTAGTTGGGGCGCCTGGGTGGCTCAGTGGGTTAAAGCCTCTGCCTTCGGCTTGGGTCATGATCTCAGGGTCCTGGGATTGAGCCCCTTATGAGGCTCTCTGCTCAGCAGGGAGCCTGCTTCTCCCTCTCTCTTTGCCCATCTCTCTGCCTACTTGTGATCTCTCTCTCTCTCTCTGTCGAATAAATAGATAAAATCTTAAAAAAATAAATTCTAGTTAATATGCAATGTATTATTAGTTTCAGGTATACGATATAGTGATTCAACACTTCGATACAACTCCTGGTGCTCATCACAAGTGCCCTCCTTAATCCCCATCACCTATTTCACCCATCCACCCACTCATCTTCCCTCTGGTCTCTATAGTTAAGATTCTGTTTCTTGGTTTGCCTCTCTCTTTTTCCCCCGTGGTTGTTTTTGTTTCTTAAATTCCACATAGGAGTGAAATCATATGGTATTTGTCTTTCTCTGACTTATTTTGCTTAGTATGATGCTCTCTAGCTCCATCCATGTTGTGCAAATGGCAAGATTTCCTTCTTTTTTTAGGATGAGTAATATTCCATTGTATATATACCATATCTTCTTTATCCATTCATCGGTTGATGGACACTTGGACTCGGTCTATAATTTGGCTATAGTAGATGCTGCTGCTATAAACATAGGGATGCATACATCCCTTTGAATTAGGGAAATAATTTGTAAGTAATTACCTTTGGGTAAATATTAATAATAATAATAATGCAGTTACTGGGTCCTAGGGTAGCTCTATTTTCAGCTTTTTGAGGAAACTCCATACTGTTTTCCAGAGTGCCTGTACCAGCTTGCATTCCCACCCACAGTGCGGGAAGGTTCCGCTTTCTAGAATGTGGAGCTATTTCTAATACAGCACGATTCTGTATCTTTTGTTGCTAGGCTTCCTTCAGCTGCAGACCCAGGCCTAGTGCTGCTGGGCTGCATGTTCAGCCTGCTTGCCTCCTCAGTGAACTCGCTTCCGCAGAAGGAGTCCTAACAATGCTCAGATACATGGCGATCTTGTAGAACAAAGATAGAACATTGCATCTCTCTGAGCATCTGCTGTTCCGATATGTACATACTGGCATGTTAGGATAGGAGCAGGTAGATCTTTTCATAAAGGGCTAGACATTATATACTTTTGGCTTTGCAGGCCATGTGGTCTTTGTCTCAGGTAGTCAGCTCTGCCATTTTAGCAAGAAAGGAGCCATAAGATAATACATAAACAAAAGAACATAGCTATGTTCCAATAAAACTTTACTGATAGACACAAATCAGAATTTCATTTAAATTTCACGTGGCAAGAAATAGTTTCCTTCTCTCACTCTTTGAGAAGAGTGGTAAAACCTATTCTTAGCTAGAGGGCTGAACAGAAATAGACCCTAGCTTGTTGACCTTTGGTTTAGTGTTTTAATCTGGTATATAGTTCACTTCTTTAAGTGTTTGAATGTGAGGCTATTAAACTGCTTTACGGCTTCATGCTGATAAATCTCATATTGGTAATATTACAGCCATACTTAGATTTCAACTAGTCACTTATGTGGTTCAGACTTTGCTTCTGATAATGCCACTGAACTGAAGGTTGTATTTGGATGACCTTGGAGTAAATGGATCATCTGTATAAAGGAATTTAATATTCGCTTAATGTGCCATAGGGTTTTCTGATCAAACCAATTTGGAAAACACTATCATAACTCTCAGAGATTCATTTTTACATTGGCATATTTAACATGTGACTATGAATTAGTTTTTTGTTTTTTTTTTTTTTAAGATTTTATTTATTTATTTGACAGACAGACACAGCGAGAGAGGGAACACAAGCAGGGGAGTGGGAGAGGGAGAAACAGGCTCCCCACTGAGCAGGGAGCTCGCAGTGGGGCTCAATCCCAGGACCGAGGGATCATGACCTGAGCTGAAGGCAGATGCTTAACGACTGAGCCACCCAGGCACCCGGTAGACTGTCCTGTTTAAAAAGTCTGAATATTCTTAAAGTTCTTTTGTCTGAAAGTAGAGACTTGTATCCATACACATGCACACACGGTAATGGAGTCATCATCATTTATTTTGGAAGCTTGATCTGTTGGCATGAAAGTGGAGTATATTCTGAGGGTAATGAAAATTATACCAGGGTAATAGATTTTTTCCAAATTTCTGACTATCTTATTAGCAAGGGAATTTTGAAGACATCTCAGATCATACTTTTTTCCAGACTGTGGTCTCCACAACTAGCCTTCACAGATTACGATCCTCTTTTCCAGTTTGGTTTGCTTTATACCAGAATAGGCTTGTAAAAAATTTCGAGGCTTAATACCATTACTCTGTTGTAGTACTGAGATTGTTTTTGTTTTTGTTTTTTTTTAACTTTGAAGGTTCCAAGATACATGATGGGATATTTTTTCTTTAAATGACCATTTCTTCTATTTTCATATTCAATACAACATAAAAGTACAATAAGTAGAATTTTCTTAAATAAGTTCTATCACAGTATAACCCTTAATCCTTTTTGCTTATAGACGTGTCCTTAGGAGAGACATTTTGTCAATCTTTTTTTTTCATATTTTATTTATTTATTTGATACAGAGAGAGACAGAGAGAGAGCGGGGGAGAGGCAGAGAGAGAGAGGAAGAAGCAGACTCCTCGCTGAGCAGGGTATCCATGTGCCCCCATTTTGTCAGTATTAAAAACAAAAATGATGTTTGTGTAGTGTTCTTAGGAGTCCCCAAACCGAGTAAGTGAATGCAAGTAAGAATGGCAAAGAATTGGCAGCTTAATTCTACACTGTTAGGTGTAGGTCCTTGGACTGAGGTTGCTGGAGGAGCTGTGACAAGAGAAAGGGCAGTGGCAGCATGTAAGTGCCCTCAGTGAGAGCTGGCTGAATGCTTTGGTGGCTATGACTTTGCACTTTTCCAGGGCAGGCATGCCCTGTCCCCTGGGTCAGGTGGGCGGTCAGCCTAACCCCTGTTTCCTTATCATGAAGAATAACATTGTTAGCATTTTTTTACGTGTGCTCGAAAAATTTTATTTATTTATAATGGCAAGAGCAAAAATATCCTGTTTTTACTTGTACTTCTTAAAATATAAAACTGCATGTTCACTGGCACAAAAGGTTGAGAGTTCAGGTCAGAACTCTTATCCATTTGGACTTTATCCCTCCAATGACTTAGCCAGGCGCTTGCATTGTTCCCCTGGTTTTCCCAGGCCTTGTAGTCTGAACTGGACCTTGAACTGGCCTGGTGAATCACTGGGAGGATCCTTAGTATTCGGGGAGTCTGCTGGGTTCTGTCAGCCTCCCCAACATGCAGATCAATTATTTTTTAATTTAGAAAGCAGTCTCATAACATACACTGTTTTATATTCACCCAAGGACTTTGCCTGAACCACTGGAAGTATCTATCTCAGTGGAGAAATTTGATTACAGAGCCTTACAGATCTTATAATAATAAATGGTGTGTTAAGTTTTTACCTTTCATTAAAACTTGTTTTTCTTTTTCTTTTTGAAAAGATAATTGTAACAGCCATCCTGGGATTGGTTATAGGTGCCATTTTCTATGATCTAAAAAATGATCCTACAGGAATCCAGAATAGGTAAGTAAATTTGGATCTTGATTGTGAGAAAGTGCTGTTACATCTTTCAAGCTAATGAAAATCCATTAAGAATTTGAATTTGAGATAAGTACAGGGTCAACTGAGGAGTAAGATAAGTCAGTGAATTGCAACCTGAATATGCGTGTGTGTGTGTGTGTGTGTGTGTGTGTGTCTGTGTGTGTAATTTATACAGATTATACAGGTAATTTTTACCTTCTTGACCAGTTTTAAGCATACAGTTCAGTGACATTAAATACATTCACATTATTTTCTTAAAAGAATTGATCTTTTTAGAGAGAGAGTGTGCAGGCGTGGGGAGGTGTAGAGGGAGAGACAGAATTTCAAGCAGAGTCTTCGCTGAGTGCAGAGCCTGACGCGGAGCATGATCTCATGACCCTGAGATCATGACCTGAGCCAAGATCAAGAGTCGGATATTTAACTGACTGAGACACCTGGGCACCCCAGTACGTTCACATTATTGTGCAACTATAACAACTATCCAACTCCAGAACTCTTCATCTTCCCAAACTATGTCTCTATACCTATTGAACAATAATTCCTCATTCTCCCTTTCTTTAGTGCCTGGAAATTGCCATTATACTTACTGTCCCTGAATTTGACTAGTCAAGGTACTCATATAAGTGGAAATCATACAGTGTTTGTCCTTTGGTGACTGCCTCATTTTCCTTAGCATAGTATCTTCAAGGTGTACCCATGTTGTAGCATATACGAGGATATCTCTTCTTTTAAAGGCTGAATAATATTCCATTGTAAGGATATACCATATTTTGTTTATGCATGTCTCTGTCCTTGGACACTTGGATTATTTCAACCTTTTGGCTGTTGTGAATGTTAGGGTGGAAGAATTTCCTCTGCCATTCAGAGTCCTCCTAGTAGGACTAAGAATCACATTAATAAGAGACAGATTAACAGGAGAAAATCAAATTTAATAGCGTGTGTACAGGGAATCCACACAGACCTGCAAATTCCAAAAGCAATGAGACAACATGATACTTATTTGACCTAAGGAGAAGAGGGTAGAGTAAGGGGAGAAAGACCTTAGCAGGAGGCCGAAGGTGATGTTTGGAAAACAAAGATTGCCCTCTTATGCAAATAAATTTCTTAGGCAAAGAGGCATCTTTTTTAATAGCTTTCTTCCTGGTACAGGTTCTCCTTTCCAATGTAAATTTAGGCTGTTGAGGGGGAGGTAAGAAGCTTTTTTTTTTTTTTTTTTAGATTTTATTTATATATTTGAGAGACAGGGAGAGAGAGAGGATGAGAAAGAGCACAAGAGGGGAGAGGTCAGAGGGAGAAGCAGACTCCCCGCTGAGCAAGGGGCCCAATGTGGAACTCAATCCTGGGACTCCTGGATCAGGACCTGAGCCAGAGGCAGTTGCTTAACCAACTGAGCCACCCAGGTACCCTGATCAGAAGCTTTTTTTTTTTTTTAAATTTTTATTTATTTGACAGAGAGAAAGCACTCGTGTGCGTGCACAAGCAGGGAGAGCGGCAGACTGAGGGAGAGGGAGAAGGAGGCTCCCTTCCAGGGGAGGGATAACAGCCCTGCTTCCTGACTCAGGGCTCCATCCCAGCACCCCAGAATCATGACCCGAGTTGAAGGCAGATACTTAACTGACTGAGCCAACCAGGTGCCCTGAGATAAAAAGCTTTTCCTGAGTCTGCCAGGCCTTGATTGTTTTTAACTCAAAATAATTTTCATGTTGCAGTGACTCTATCTTGGAGTGGCCTGCCCTTTGCCCCTCATTGAGCAATGCTGCTATGAACGTAGATGTACGAATAAATATCTGTTGGAATCTCTGCTTTAAATTCTTTTGGATTTACACCCAGAAGTAGAACTATTGGATTATTTGAAATAGTCTATCTTCCACAGCAGCTGTATCATTTGGCATTCCTACCAGCAGTGCACAAGGGTTTCAATTCCTCTACAGCCTCACCAGACATTACTTTGTGGCTTTTTTCTTTTTCTTCCTTTTTTTTTTTTCTTTTTTAAATAATAATAACCAACCCAGTTGGTGTCAAGTGATAGCTCCCGCATGGGTTTTGGTTTGCATTTCCCTAATAACCAGTGATGTTGAGAACCCTTGCATGTGCTTATTGGCCATTTCTTTCTCTTCTCTGGAGAAATGTCTATTCAAATCCTTTGCCCATTTTTTAATTGGATTTTTAAGTTGTTCAACTGTAAGTGCTCTTTATATATTCTGGACATTAATCTCTTATCAGGTCTAAATTTGCGAATATTTTCTGATATTTTGTGGGTCATTTTTTCACTGTCGAGAGTGTCCTTTCATGCACAAAAGTTTTAAATTTTGATGTCCAGTTTATCTGTTTTTTTCTTTTGTTTATAAATATTTTTTTTCTATTTTTTGATTTGCTTGCTGTGAGGGGGTGGATGACACTCAGGTTTTTCTGTTATATGGTTAGCACTTGTGTTTGTTTACCGAATTTTAATCATCATGTGCCCTTAAAAGTAGCCTGGTGGGGGTGCCTGGGTGGCTCAGTTGTTAAGCAACTGCCTTCGGCTCAGGTCATGATCCTGGAGTCCCTGGATCGAGTCCCTGGATCGAGTCCCTGGATCGAGTCCCTGGATCGAGTCCCTGGATCGAGTCCCGCATCGAGCTCCCTCCTCAGCGGGGAGGAGTCTGCTTCTCCATCTGACCTCTTCCTCTCTCTCATTCTCTCTCTCTCTCTCTCTCTCATTCTCTCAAATAAATAAATAAAATTAAAAAAAAAATAGCCTCGTCGTGGGTATTGAGGAGGGCACATACTGGGTGGGTGCATGAACAATGAATCTTAGAACACTGAAAAAATAATAATAAAAAAAATTAAATATTTTTTTCATGATGAGACTTTGTAATGGGTTCCAGCATGCTCTGAGTGTCTGTGCTCAACAGTGTCAAAGACTGCAGACTTCTCCTTGTCCTTCATGTAGAAAGCTGTCCTGTGCCAGGCACTGTGCTCTGTGTTTTAAACCGTGGACGCAGGCTTCTGCCCCAAGGCGTGGGTTGGTGTTATCCCCATTTTTCCAGAAGGATATGAGGAAAGTTGCAGTAGCTTACGTTGAATCTGTTTTGATGTCTGATTGTTTATGAAAGAAAGAATAAGCATAAAAGTCAATTCCTCACTCAAGTAAAATAAATTATCTCCTGTATAGAATCAGATAGTGTTACTCTGTGTTGAGATTATTATGGAAGCTTATTTCCAGAGTTACATCACTGTTATTCTCTTTACTTTCCCTGAAAGGATGTGGTGCTCTCTCACTTGTTTCCAAGCTTGCTAGTCATTGAGGAATTGTACCCATCGTAGATGCTGTATTTTTACCAAGCACAGAATATAGGTCACAGGATCTATTGCCCATGGACCTTTTGTGTTGTCCAGTGGGAAGTATTGGGAAAAGTATTGGAAAACGTAACCTCAACTGGAATTTTAAAGAGGAATTGGATATCTAACCATTAAAATTCTTGGTAGAAGAATCAAGAGAAATAAAGAGGTTTAGCAGTTTCTTCAGATGTTTTCTGGAGACCTAGGCCTTTGGATTTATTTTAATTTGCATTTTTGACATAAACTTGCCACCACTTTTTCATCATTTGAAATTGGTCAGGAGGCCAATGGTTTGATTCTCTTTGGGAATGAATTATCCCAAAGAGATGTTCTTGGCTCTTTTTCTAACCTGCATAACTAACAAGCTGGGTTTTATTTGTATGTAGTGTATGAGCTTCTGTGACCTAATATTTACCTTACAGGGTTGTGGTGGTAGCTAAACAAATTAATATATGTTGAGAGAAAAGATACTTTTAAAAATATTTGGATCAATAAGTAGATATTACAGGCATGGATTACCAGCTTGAAAAGAATTGGAATACCTTACATTCTTTAGCCATAAAAACTATTTGCTATAAAACAAATCATGTGATTTAGAAGTAATGTCAGTATCTACTGGTTTAGAATCATGACGAACATAACAGTACTACTAGATATAAAGCTTAATAAATTGAGCTGAATTGTTGCGTGTCTCATATTTCTTTCTTTCTTTTTTCTTTTTCTTTTTTTTGCATGTCCCATATTTCTGAAATTAGCTTTTACTTTGCTAGTAGACTGACTGACTTGTGTGGAAAAAGTTGCGGCCTGTGTACCAGGTCGGGCTATTTTCCGTTAATTAATTATTGTATAAACATTTACTTTTAAAAAAGTCTGTTCTCTCAGTTCTTTCTTTTTTGTTGTTAAAAACAATTACTAAGTGTTTATGGATTTTTTTTTTGAGGAACTATACCCTTGGTTTTATATTTTTACAAATGTTCTCTCTTATTCTTGTGTCATGTAAAAGATGGGTCACTTTAGCTCTTCCAGTGCCAACTCACGCCTTCAATGTCAATGACATGGTTTGGTTATGAAGGGAAGCCCAACACTGGTTCTGGAATGTTGGAATGCTTTCGTAACATCAGTGTGTGTATCAAAAAGTGTGGATTAACTGTGTCTTTCCTTTTAAAGCCTTAATTATTTTACCGAGAAAGAAGCATTAGTAGTCTTCCTTTTCTTACGGGTACACAAATAAATTTTTCCTTTATAAGCATCATTTTTTTTTCTCTTTTGAGCACGTTGGGAACCGTTTTGGTGTTGGCTTGTCAAGGACAATATCCAGGCTCTCCTGAGTGTCGTGTGCTGGATATACATAATAAGGTGTCGATTGAGGTTTTCTTCCACTGTCCTTTTGCCTCCTCATGTCTTAATTTCTTCTTTCCTTTAAAAAGGTGGCTGATAGAGGTTTTTAAGCTTTGTAGTCTTTATTTGGTTTACTCTTTCTCTGTTCATACATTAGGAATGATACTTGTTGTTTTCGTTAGTTAAAATTCAAGATGATAATATTTTTATGACCTGCGTATTCATCAGCACAGACTGCCATCACAAAGAACCCTAGGCTGGGTGGCTCAAACAGCAGTCTGGACAACAATTTCTTACACCTCTAGAGATCAGGGTGCATCCATGGTCAGGTTCCAATGAGAGCTGTCTTCCTGGCTCACAGGCGGCTCCCTTTTTGCTGTGTCCTCACACGGCAGAGAGAGAGCGTGCACTCTGATGTCTCTTCCTTGTCTTTTAAGGACGCTAATCCCATCGTGAGGGCCCTACCCTCATGACCTCATCTAAATCTAATTACCTCCCCAATACACTGTCTCTAAATATCAGCACACTGAAGGTTTGGGCATTAACATAGGAATTTGGGGGAGGACACAGTTTAATTCAATGGTTACCCAGGACGGTGACTTCTGAACTGTGCTCTGTGGACTCCCAGGGGTACCACTGTGGATGCCCAGAGCTGGTGGAGAGAAAGCTGATGCAGCATTTACTTCCCTCTGTTTTAACCAGAAGAGTTTCTATTTAATGTTACAAGGTATCATTTGAGGAGAACATTTTGCAGTTAGAAAAGGGACCCAAGAATGTTTAATTGACTGCAGTGCTTTTTTTCCTCCCTTTCTCTCATTGCAGATCAGGGGTGCTCTTCTTCCTGACCACCAACCAGTGTTTCAGCAGTGTGTCAGCTGTGGAGCTCTTTGTGGTTGAGAAGAAGCTCTTTATGTGAGTAGGTCTCTGTTCTAGGAAGGGGGCTCGCTGGTATCAGGGGCTGTTGGTCAAACTTGTCATATCCAGTATTGGGCCACAGCTTGGTTCCTGGGTATTGCCCACGTTAATTGAGAAAAAGCAGCCAGAGGTTGTGAGGACAGTCGTGAGCATGTAGGGCTTGAAACTAAGGAAAAAAGGAGTTCAAGATTAAAGATTAAGGCAGAGCCGGCAAATCCAAATGCTGCAGAAAAAGCAAGTGATAAAGGGGTGAAAAAGGATCTTTTGTTTTTAGCCAATGAGAAGTCATGATGGCCCCCATAGGCAAAGGTAGAGGGTCTTGGTAGAGAGAAAGTAGTAGGCTGAGCAGTAAATATATATAAGGTGTGGAGGTTAAGCTGACAAAGAATGTGGACCCAGCTTAGCCCTCAATGGGAGGGGAATGGAAGGAGCCCAAGGCAGCTGTAAAATAAAGTAGGGTCTCTTTTGTTTCTTGTGTTTTTCAAAGTTGGACAAGATTTGCCCATATTCACATGGTGAGGAAAAGAATCATTCCAGAGGGAAAGAATGATATTGGTGGAGGAGTTTGGAATGATAGGAGGAAGGTGTCAGGAAGAGGAAGGGATCTAGAACCGGAGAGGGAAGGAAACAGGATTTGAGAGCTGACAGGGATGTGTGGTTGAAAGGTATGATTGTTGAAGGAAGAAGTGCCATTTTCTTTTTTATCATGAGAGTGGAAGAAGTGATCGAGGGCTGCTTTAGGAAGCTCGGAGGAGAGCAGAGCCACCTTCTTCATACTCAGAAGTGGGAAGAAAGTAAAGCCTGTACTGTGACTGAGCTCAGCTACTGGAGCGCTGTTCTCCAAGGAGAGCCAGTGTTGGGAGAGAGGAAGGAGATGCAGGTCTGCTCACTGGGAGCTGCTGGTGCTCAGGGGGCAGGATGGATGGCATCCATAGGGAGTTCTAGAATGAGAAGAGGGGTATTGCACAGACTCGTGTGGGGGTGACATCACAGGGGAGGCTCACACCCAAGATGGTGCCTGACGCTGACAGGATGGAGGTTCGCCTCAAGGATGTGAGAAGCTGTAGTCCTTCCACCCCTGGTGGTGGCAGAAGTCTGTAGGTAAACGAGCAGCCCAATCTCGTCTCTGCCTTCCTAAACTAATGCAGAATGAATTTTTCTTTTTTAGACATGAATATATCAGTGGATACTACAGAGTGTCATCTTATTTCTTTGGAAAACTGTTATCCGATTTACTACCCATGAGGATGTTACCAAGTATTATATTTACTTGCATAATATACTTCTTGTTAGGTAAGCAATATGACAACAGGTTTGTGTCTTTAGTCTTGGATATGAGGGCAAGCCAGTTTCTTTTTACCAGCTTATTTTTGGTTCTTAAACTCTGAAGCAAGTCAGTGAGATAAGGAGACATCTATCCACTGTGCATGCTCTGAAATAACTGTTCTCTGAGGACATTTTTGTCAAGACGTGTCCTAAACTAACTTTTAAAACTACTTATAACACTCTATTTTACTGAAAGATGCTGTTTGTCATTTATAGACATGGAAAGAATTCACAAAACTGTTTGAGACTCTGCTGGGGGAGCTGGGATAGTTACTACCTATTTATATTTTTATTCCTGTGTGTGTCTGTGTTTATATGTAAAGATAGTGAAAGATAGTGACTTTCAGGGCTTCCTGGTTTAATACAAATACTTCTTTGATAGGTGTAGTTGGATTCATTTGTGCATTGTGTTTATAGGCTTCTTGTATCAGGATTTCCTTATATTTTTACAGATAGGCATAAACACACACATCAGAAATAGATCTTTTAATTAAAAAATATATATAAGTGAAGCACCACAGAAGAAAACCAACTGATTGAGTTTAAACTTTCATTTTATATATAAGAGGTGTGTCATAAAGAATTAGACATAGAACCTAGATCCTCAAACTGTTGGTGGCTGTTCCAAAACTTTCAGATTGTGTGATTCATAATATTAGTCCATTATAGTTTGTACAGTAGTTTTATGAAACTTATTTAACCCCACCCTCAATCCCAGAATTATATGGTGCTTTGTCTTGGGGGACTTGGAATGTGGGGACGTTCCCCCAGATGTTGAAACCACGGGAAGGTCACCTAATCTTCTTCCCAGTTTCTTTCCTCAACGCAGTGATAGCAAACAGTCATGTGGTGATGTTTGGGTAAAACAAATAAGCTCTCAACAAGTTTTGTGCTTAGAAGAAAAGGCAATAGAATTGGGGCCAGTTGTGTTGCCTGGAGCTCTCCATCTCAAGCACAGAAATTGCTAATAATTACAAATAAAGGAGCAGAGATGTTACACAGAAATGTGCTTATGCAACAAGTATAAAAAAGAAACTTTATACAGTAATATGGGGGGGCGCTGGTAATGAAATTGGAGACCAAGGTGGTAGAATAGAGGATGAATGTTCTTCATTCTGGTGATAGTTTCTTGAAATATTAGAGAGTGCTTTGCACAGTAAGCAATCCCAAACACACAGTTACCTTGGCGGTTGGATTCAACCCCTTCTTTTCTTCCCAACTTAGGCTTGAAACCAGTTGTGGAGTCCTTCTTCATCATGATGTTCACCCTTATGATGGTGGCTTATTCGGCTAGTTCTATGGCACTGGCCATAGCCGCAGGCCAGAGTGTGGTATCCATAGCAACACTTCTCATGACCATCACCTTTGTGTTTATGATGGTGAGTAGGAACTGTGCTTCTTTGAGAAGTAATTTCCCCTTGCTCCTTCCCACAAAGTTACCTGTTACCTAAAACCTGCTTTGAGGATTCTGTAAATGGGATTCTCTGCTTTAAGGAGACCATGCGTTGAAGGATAGCTTATATTAGAGGATATACAGATTTTTCTTGACATTACCCAGCCTTTTTGGTTACTGTTTTTTTAAAGATTTTGTTTATTTGACAGAGAGAGATCACAAGCAGGCAGAGAGAGACGAGGAAGCAGGCTCCCTGCTGAGTAGAGAGCCCGATGTGGGGTTCGATCCTAGGACCCTGAGATCATGACCTGGAGCCGAAGGTAGAGGCTTTAACCTACTGAGCTACCCAGGCGACCCTTGGTTACTGTTCTAATATAATTGCTATAACTTTAGTTAACATTTTGTTACAAATGAGTTTTTAAAAGATGCTTCTTGGTGACATATAGTGAAACCTTGATAAACTGAAATTTCAAAAACCAATCTAGACTTTAAAACCAAAGACTGTAATGGGAGATGAAGAAGGACACTGATTATGGTAAAGGGGACAGTTCAACAAGAAAATCTAACAATCATAAATATTTATGTGCCCAATATGGGAGCATCCAAATATATAAAACAATAACAGACATAAAAGAACTCATTGATAATAATACAATAATAGTAGGGGACTTTAACACCTACTTACAGGGCGCCTGGGTGGCTCATTTGGTTGGGCGACTGCCTTCGGCTCAGGTTATGATCCTGGAGTCCCGGATCGAGTCCCATATCAGGCTCCTGGCTCTGTGGGAGGTCTGCTTCTCCCTCTGACCTTCTCCCCTCTCATTCTCTCTCTCTCTCTCAAATAAATAAATAAAATCTTAAAAAACAAACAAACAAACAAACAAAAAAAAAACACCCTACTTACAGCAGGGGACAGATCCATCTAAGCAGAAAATCAACAAGGAAACAATGGGTTTGAATGACACACTTGGCCAGATGAACTTAACACATATATTCAGAACATTTCATCGTAAAGCAACAGAATACACATTCTTTTCAAGTGCACATGGGACATTTTCTAGAATAGATCACATACTAGGTTATAAATCAGTCCTCAATAAATACAAAAAGATTGAAATCATACCATACCTATTTTCTTACCACAACACTATGAAACTTGAAGCCAACCACCAGAAAAAATTTGGAAAGACCACAAATACATGGAGGTTAAACAGCATTCTACTAAATAATCAATGGGTCAACCAGGAAATCAAGAAATGAAAAAAATACATGGAAACAAATGAAAATGAAAATATAATGGTCCAAAACCTTTGAGATGCAGCAAAAGCAGTCCCAAGAGGGAAGTATATGCCCTACCTCAAGAAGGAAGAAAAATCTCAAACAATCTAACCTTATACCTGAAGGAGCTATAAAAAGTATGACAAATGAAACCTAAAACAAGCAGAAGGAAGGAAATATTAAAGATTGGAGCAGAAATAAATGATATAGAAACTAAAAACAAAACAAAACAAAACCCAGTAGAGCAGGTCAATGAAATCAGGAGCTGGTTCTTTGAAAAAATGAGTAAAATTGATAAACATATAGCCAGATTTATCAAAAAGAAAAGAAAAAGGATCCAGATAAATAAAATCACAAATGAGAGAGGAGAAATACACCACAGAAATACAAACAATTCTAAGAGAATATTAGGAAAAACTATATGCCAACAAATTGGACAACCTGGAAGAAATGGACAAATTCCCAGAAACGTATAACCTACCAACATTGAAACAGGAAGAAATATAAAACTTGAACAGACTGATACCCAGCAAAGAAATTGAATCAGTAATCAGAAGTCTCCCAACAAACTAGAGTCCAGGCCAGAGGGCTTCCCAGGGGACTTCTACCAAACATTTAAAGAAGAGTTAATACCAATTCTTCTCAAACAATTCCAAAACATAGAAATGGAAATTCCAAAACCAGACAAAAGACTCCACTGATGAACATGGATGGAAAAATGCTTAATACTTACAAACTGAATCCAACAGTACATTAAAAGAATCATTCATCACAATCACATGGGATTTATTCCTGGGCTGCAAGTGTGGTTCAGTATTTGCAAATCAATCAGCATGATTCATCACATTAATAAAAGCAAGGATAAGAATTATCTGATCTTCTCAGTTGATGCAGAAAAAGCATTTGACAAAGTACAGCACCTTTCTTAATAAAAAGCATCAACAAAGTAGGTATAGAAGGAACATAACTCAATATCATAAAAGCTATATACAATAAACCCACAGCCGATAGTGTCCTCAGTGGGGAAAAACAGAGCTTTTTCTCTGTGGTCAGGATCAAGACCCGGATGTCCACACTTACCACTGTTATTTAACTTAGTACTAGAAGTCCTAGCCTCAGCAGTCAGACAACAAAAAGGAAAGGCATCCAATCGGTAAAGAAGTAAAACTTCTCGTATTTGCAGGTGACATGATACTCTGTGGTAAACTCAAAAGACTCCACCAAAAAATTGCTAGAACTGGAACACGAATTCAGTAAAGTCACAGGGTACAAAGTCAATGTACAGAAACCTATTGCATTTCTGTACACCAGTCATCAAACAGCAGAAAGAAAAATCAAGGAGTTGATCCCATGTACAGTTGCACCAAGAACCATAACCAGCCAATAACCACATTACTAGGTATTCACCCGGGGTGGGGGGGGATACCATTTAAAGGGATACACACACACCCCTATATTTATAGAAGCATTAGCAACAAGAGCCAAATTATGGAAAGTGCTCAAATATCAATCAACTGATAAATGGATAAAAAAGATGTATATAGACAGAAAGGAATATTACTCAGCCCTCAAAAGAAATGTTGCTATTTGCAGTGATGCAGATGGAGCTAGAGAGTGCAATGCTAAGTGAAACAAGTCAAAGTGAAACCATAAGATTTCACTCGTATATGGAACTTAAGAAACAAAACAAAATGATCATGGGGGGGAAAAGAGGCAAACCCAAGAAACAGACTTAGCTATGGAGAGCAGACTCAGTTGCCAGAGGAGAGGTGGTTAGGGGGTTGGGTAAAATGGGTGATGGGGATGACGGAGGGCACTTGTGACAAAGCACCAGGTGTTGTAGCACTAAATTATGTGCCTGAAACTAATATTACACTGTATGTGAACTAATTAGAATTTAAACAGAAACTTCTAAAAAAAAAAAAAAACCCACAAAAGCCAGGAACATTTTGATTGTAAGATTCCCTCATAACAATGTCAGGTTGGGGGGGGCCTGGGTGGCTCGGTCAGTTGAGGATCCGTCCACCTTCGGCTCAGGTCGTGATCCCAGGGCTCTGGGATTGAGCCTCCCATTGGGCTCCCTGCTTGGCAGAGAGCCTGCTTCCCTCTCTCCCTCTGCCTGCTGCTCTGCCTACTTGTGCTCTCTAACTTTCTCAAATAAATAAAATCTTAAAAAAAAAGTTAGGTTAATTACCCAACTTCTATGCTAGTGTTAGAGAACCGTTGACTTGTTTAAGCAGTAACTTCATGGTTGGGCTGGATGTACTCCTCTCCAGGGGCGTAGCTAAGCTCCGTGAGAAACAGAACGGTTTGCAGTGGGGGTAGCCTACCTTGGGTCCCTCTTATATTTTGAAAAGGGGTGTTTTAAAAATACTGAAAAGTTCCAAAGTCCACACAGTACTGTGTCGCCTCCTTTCTGGGTTCCTGACATTCTCTTATACCAGTATATTTCTGCCTCTCTTTTTTTTTTCCCAAAGATTTTATCTATTTGACAGAGAGAGATCACAAGCAGGCAGAGAGGCAGGCAGAGAGAGAGAGGGGGAAGCAGGCTCCCTGCTGAGCAGAGAGCCTGATACAGGGCCCGATCCCAGGACCCTGAGACCACGACCCGAGCCGAAGGCAGAGGCCCCAACCCACTGAGCCACCCAGGAGCCCCTCTGTCTCTCTTTTTTTACATGGTTACTGAAGCCTAACCTTACATGTCCCCTAACTTTCCTCATACGCAGGTGAATCAGTAGGCGAGTCAGCCGGCCAATCAGCTAGTTACCACCTTGCTCCTTAACTACATCAAGTGAACAGGAACGTTAGCCTGTTTACTTAATACACGTGTTTTTTCTGCTAGAGTAGGAGAAGATGTCTTTAAAAGGAGCATAATTAGCACAAATTTTTGCCAAAGTTTAAGTCTTCTGTTTCTGAGTTTGACGTCTACCAATCTACATGTGGTTGAGAAAGTGATAAACCTTGCATATGTTTTCTGTCATGTTATCCAATAAATAACGTGTCAATTTATAAGAATGCTTTGTGTAATGTATTAGATGCTTCACCTTACTATTATTTAAAAATTTAAAAAACAATGACAGCAACATTGTCATTGTTAGGTCTATCCCAGCATACCTAACTACCAGTTAAAAGTTAAATATAAACCTCTTCTCACATAGCCCTCTGTTGCTGGAGTAGTCCGGCCCTCGGTCTTCACTGTAAGGCTGCTTTTTGGTAGCCTGAAATGAAGGTATTCACCATATTTTATGCTGTACTTCCCCGTGTTATTCTGTATATCAGTTCCAGGCTTTGGGTTATTTGAAACATGCATCCTGAACCCCAGATTATCTCTGTAGTGATGCAGAGATAGAATGCAAGCCCTTGTAAGTAACAGTCTCACTGTGTTAGGGAAGGAGAGGGGGACATGAGATGGTCAGGATCTGCTCTGACCATCTCATGGTCTGTAGTTTCCTGGTGTGAGCACAGAGTGGTCGTATCATTAGGACAGTCGGTACTTTACGGACCTTTCAACGTGGGCAGTTACCTATAGTAAAAGCCTTGACAGTGAAGGGTCTTCCAATGAGATGACAAGTATTAGAGATAAATTGTCATTCCTTTAGAACCATAAACAGCCTCAGCTCTAGAGGGGCATACGTCTGCAAAGTGAAGCCTTAGAAGAAATGTTTGTGAAGGTTGTAGGGGACTCAGAAATTATTCTCTTAATCCTCCATGAAATCCCTTCACTGGGTCTGATTCTTGGTATTTGCTTTTGTAGATATTTTCAGGGCTGTTGGTAAATCTCAGAACGGTTGTGCCTTGGCTCTCCTGGCTTCAGTACTTCAGCATTCCTCGATACGGCTATGCGGTAAGTTTTCCTCATCTGTTCTTGTGACTGCTTCATCGTTCTCAAGCTGGGAACAACCAGAAGAGAGCCCAACGACCTTATGGCCCCAGCCGTGAACTGTGAAAGTCTCCCAGGGGTTTCATTTTCAGAGCGATGAGCAAGAGTTTCACCTTGATCGTCCCTGGAGGTTTCCCCAGTCACCCTGCTGTCCAAGGGAGCCGAGGGGTGCAAAGAGAACTCCTCATAAAGGAGAAAGATTGACTAATGGATATAAAAAACTGTAGTTGCATTTCAGTTCCATATGAAAATAGAGAAGGAGGGCTAGAATATATATTTTATATTGAAATTAGAAGAAAAAGAGCATATAATACAGCTACTCTGTTGGCTTTAGAAACTCCACAGAAACCCAATATGATTGGGTTTCTGACTCCCAAGAATTAGCACTGGTTTTGATGAAAATAAACAAGAACAATATAAAGGAGTCTTAAATTAGGTGCTGTAAATTTTTTTTTTTAAAGATTTTATTTATTTATTTATTAGGAAAGAGAGAGAGTGAGAGAGAGCATGAGAAGGGAGAAGG
>CM052800.1:63468059-63506377 GCA_028533885.1 Nasua narica | reverse complement strand
ATTAATTTTATATCCTGACACTTGATTGAATTCCTGTATGAGTTCTGGCAGTCTTGGAGTGGAGTCTTTTGGGTTTTCCACATAAA
Source organism: Nasua narica (assembly GCA_028533885.1). Classification (NCBI taxonomy): domain Eukaryota; kingdom Metazoa; phylum Chordata; class Mammalia; order Carnivora; family Procyonidae; genus Nasua; species Nasua narica. Next base: position 63,506,291 of record CM052800.1, on the reverse strand, counting down.
GTATCATATCATTTGCAAAGAGTGAGAGTTTGACTTCTTCTTTGCCAATTTGGATGCCTAAGAAACTTTTTTTAAATGACATTTGATTAATGCAACATCTTGTAACATGTTATCACACACTCTTTTTACCTAATTATTATGTGACCACAGGGTTTATCAGTTTTTCCTGTTCTTGGTATATAATCCTGGCTTCCTTAGACTTCCCTGTAAACACTCTTCCCTCATTATACAGAGAATAATATATATCTATACTTTACATACAAAATACACTTAAAGAAGAAACAGAACAGCAAATATATTGGTGCCTACTTTAAAAAAAGAATTTAAATGCCTCCTGTTATATTTATCCATTTATATTACACTATCCTTTTTTACATAATTATTTTTAATTATGACGGTAAGAAACACAACATAAAATTGGGTATCTTCACCATTTTTGAGTTAAGGAAGATTTTTTTTAAGTATAAGTAAATATAATTCCTATAAGGTAGGAAATATTAATTTATAAAAATTTACTTCAGACTATGTCTATAGTCTTTTGAATTTTATTTTTCTTTTCCTGGTAGTCAGAAGAACTAATCTATAATGGAGAAGATCAATTAATTTGGTTTAAAATAAAATAAACCTTAGGAATAAATGAAAAGTGTTAGCTACTACTTACACTCCTTCCACTGCTCTCATGGTGGCCTAAAGTGAGTTGTTGAAGAGGCAGTGTACCTACTAATCTGTTTCTCCATCTTGGAAGCCATTCTTCATGGTCTTTAGATTTGAACTGTATTAACCTCAGTACCTCAATATCTACATATATTTGAAAAGTAGCATTACTCATTTTTATATGACCTCTTTAGGCCACCCCAGTGCCTGCTCAGTGGGCCTCATATCAGACCAGCTGAAGTAGCAGAGACAGATACCACTCATGGGTCTAAGAGCTTGGGCTCTCACCAACACTGAGGTACTAATGGCCACTACAGGTGCCTGAGTGTCCACAGCAGGGCTGATGCTGAGCTCTCCATATGGTCCTGTCTTTAACGGGACCAGCTGGCCATTTGGTGACAAGTTGATAATACACAAGAACTTTGTGATTGTCCCAGAAATCTGTGAGGATTAATGTATTGGAGTATGAGTCCTACTGGAGGCCTTAACTTTGTAGAAATTCTGTACTTTGTGTTTTATTTTGCATTCCCTCATGGAAGAACTGTACAGTGTGTTATGATACGTCTTGATCCACTATGTCTAAGGAATTTTCCCTTGGGGCGTAGCAGTAGAATTATTAGAAAACCATCGGCTTGAGAGTACTTCCAAGTCATCGCAGTGTTCACACTTTTGGCTAGTATCCATGGCAAGAAGTATACTTCATTTTACAACCCATTGCTTGTGATAATCCAAACAAGTTTCACGGGGTGCATTCTGAAAGTTATTTTTGAAAATAGAGTTTGAGTAAAATGATTTTATAGGCCAACCAATATAATACAATGAATATGTTACAAATAAAAATTTTCAAAGTTACACAATTTTATATGCCCTTTACTTACTTTTAGTTTCCTGGTTTGACCAATTATATGTTTATGGTGGTACTATTGCTTTACCTATCTCGGATAGAAATCATAAAGATCGAGTCATTCTTGCTACTTATTTTTCATTTTATGTTTTTTGTTTTCATACATCCTTACAATTCTCTGAATTCCTCTGGCAGCTGTAAAATGAGAATTTCTTTTAGCTTTTAGGTTACATGGTTGTTTATATTGAATTGTCCATTTTTCAACTAGCTTCCAGAAGAGCAGCCACCCAGCTGGACTTTTTCATTTTCGGCTGTGTGCTTTGGTATAAGCCTGTAATTTCTTTTATTTGAATTGTTACCAAAATAATTGGAATCTTATTTATGCAGATTTAGACTCAAAGTTGCTAATAACAAGGAGGGCCGCCTCCTTTCTGTTTGAAAGGTCAGCCTTTGTCTATCGCCATACCACCCTGACAGCGCCCGACCTCGTCTGAAAGGTCAGCCTTTGACTTGTTCATCTGGTTAGCTTTAATAAAGTATTTTCTTTTTACATTCCATTTTGGTTGGTAGGGGTGGGACCAAGCAGGGTTCTCTCTTCCTATAGACCGGGGTTGACAGGCTTTATCTGTGAAGGGATCCAATAAATATTTTTGTAGCTTTTGCCTATTTTTTCTTTTTAAACGACCTCTTAAAAATGTAAAAATCATTCTTGAAAAATGTACAAACTATTCTTAGCTTGAGGCTATCCAACCCGGGCAGTGCAAGCCAGATTTATTTAAAGTGTCGATGAACCAAATTTCTAAGAAATTTGCTGGTGATGTTACTAAGATATTTTTCAAGGTATTATATTGAGACCCTGTTTCTTCATAATAGAACAAATATATTGCTTCTTAGTACTGGGCTCTCCCTTAAGAGATCCGGCCACCAGCTGAGATGAGGCCTCATGGAGTTTGTGGGAGAGCCTGCTTTGCATGTTTAGGAATTGGGCCCTTTTTTTTTTTTTTTTCCAGTGCATGTAAGGGGTGTTATGCTCCGAGGAATTAATTCACACCGGCCATCCTCAGAAGGGGATTGATGAGCCAGAGCACTGATTCATTAATTTAAACAGTAAAAATGTTGTTATAGCCATCTACTTGTGAAACTGAGATCAGAAGCTTCCTTGGTAAAAACACAATTAGGATTTCAGATTAATTCAAATAATGTCTACTACATCTGTAGGAATGTGTGTCAAGCTAGGCTGAGTCGTTGCAAGAGCCCATCGTCCCCAAGATAATGCAGGAGGTAATCCGTTCCCTCCTCATCCTCACAGGTTTGTTTATTCTCAGTGGAATAAAGATCCCAAGGAAAGAATACCTGGAACCTCACCAAACCTAGGTCTCCTGTCTTGCTGTACCCGGCCTTCTGTCTCTTGGTATATACATTTAAAAAAAATGGTTGACTCACATATTGCAGCCTACTTTTTGTCCCCACTGAGCACTATGAACACAAGATACATTCAAAGTTGAAGTAACTTTTTTTTTTTTAAGATTGATTTATTTGACAGAGAGAGAGAGCACAAGCAGGGAGAGGGAGAAGCAGGCTCCCAGCTGAGTGGGGAGCCTGATGTGGGACTCGATCCCCGCACCCCGGGATCATGACCTGAGCCGAAGGGAGACGCTTAACCAACTGAGCCACCCAGGCACCCCTAAGTTGAAGTAACTCTTGTTTTCTAGACTGTGAGCTTCCACATTTCTTTCCTGTTACCTCGGATTTCCCAAGCTTGCCTGCTAAGAATCAGTGATCATCTGGGATGCATATGTGAGGAAGGAAGGCACGGAAAGGCTATTTTTCCCCTAGCTGTTTAGGTATCTCTGAGGATTGAGGACAGAGCCTGGGAATTCCAGGTGATTCTTTGGGATATACTGATTTAGGATTGTAATAACCAGGTAAGCCTATTTTAATTTCAATATAATTCGATCTTGATCCAGTCACTGTGAGAGCTGTATTCACAGCCATCTATTTTGTATCTACCAGATATCAGAATCACATTTAGACCCAGGCGAGCTCATGAACATCACCTGATCTTCAAACCCTTTTTAGCCTGTGGGATCGTTCTTCCCCTGGCAGCCCCACACGACAGCACTATGGGTCTCTGATGAGTGATAGTTGAAAGTGCCATCGTCCCAATCGAGCGAGGGTTTGGCCGCCTTTCTTTGTCAGGCCGACAGAACGCGAGGCATCAACTCAAGAACAGAGGGCTTGGTAGTACAGCGTTTGGAAAACCTCAAGCTGTTCCATCTTTTTCATTTTGCAGATGAGGAAACTTGAGTTTCAGAGGCTGTGACCCGCCAAAGGCCACACGGACTATTTTGTTGCTAAGATTTGGAACATACTGCACTGTTCCCAGGGTAACCTGACATCACCTGTGGCGGGTCCCTTGTGCAAATGTGCAGAAGCCGGGATGGGCACAGTGGTCTCCAGTAGAAACCAGGGAGTTGTGCTTTAAAAAAGTGTTCCAGGAGCTGTGACGCCAACACACGGGGCCTTTTCATCTCTACAGTTACTCAGGCAGATGTCCTGCCTTCTCTCTTTGTCATGTTCCATTCACCAGATTTGTGACTTGGATTCAGACTTACTTAGCATCACCTGTATGTAACTTAGCCTCTTAGGCATAAAATAGGGACCCTGTTAGTATCTACCTCTGTGGAGGCGTGACAATGAAGAGAATATGTGTCAAGCGCCCCGAAGTACTGGCTCATAGGATGCCCTCGATACACGGTAGCTATTAATCCCACAGGGCATCAACCCTGGTCGTTAGCACCATCTTCCGCGATATGTCCCGTGCACTAAAGCCAGGGTTGGCAAACTATGGCCTTTAGGCCAAATCTGGCCCACTACCTGGTTTTGTAAGTAGCACTTGATTGGAACACAGTCACACACATTTGTATTTGGATAGTCTATGGCTGCTTTTGCACTACGATGGCCAGGCAGTTGTGACAGAGACCATGATGGCCCATAAGACCTAAAATATTTACTATCTGGCCCTTGATGGAAAGTTTGCAGGCTCCTGGAGAAACCAAGAGTTCTTGTTCCCAGCAGGGACGGGATACAGGCCCCCGCACGAGTGATCTTGGCTTCTCTCAGTGTCATTCCTTTGAGCCCATTTGCAGAATTTCTGTTTCCTGTCTGCTGCTGTCGGCTCTACTGGAGAGGAGCTCCCAAATCTTCAAGGGCGGGGGGACACTTCTACTTGGGAACACAGTGAAGGTTCCACCACCCCTGAAACTGTCTGCCACGTACACACTTGGAGATTGGCACACTGGTGAACAGCAGGCAAAGAAAGCAGGTATCACACTGCTCATCTGTGTTGAGAGAGGCTAGACCCAACTGCTGTCTTAACGGGGCAGAGAATTCGCAGCGGTAACCTGGTGTTTCCGTGCTCAGTGGTTACCCTCAGGAGGCGGTCAGAGCCGCCACAGCCTGATAAAGGATGAGAGGGCTTTGAGCCTTCCGCAAGGGTGTGATCACTGCACCAAACCCACAAGGCAGCGCAGTTGAAGTACTGTCCAAGAATGAGGAAACTCTAGAAAGGGTGGGAGAGGAGGTAAGAAACAGTTTTGGCCTTGTGAGCCGCTGCAGCAATGGGGACTAGCGAGTTCCACTAACCCTCCTGAATTACACTCTCCAGAGATTACAGCTGGCTTCCTTTGAAAAGCCCAAGTGGACTTAACATGGGCACGAGTGGATCTAAGCGGTGCCAGGGGTGGACGAAGGAGATGCATTTAGTGCCCTGGGGCAGGTCTCCCCTACACCTCCGATTTCGGCTGCAGCTGTGATGGACAGTTGGGTGTGAGCTGGGATCGTGCTGGCCGCACCCTACCTCAAGCCTGCACCACAGATCTCTTCGCGTTTTACTGCTGTGAGGCCCCCAGAGCTAAGAACCTGCTTGGCCCAAGTGCAAGCATAGCCTGAAAATGTGGGTGTGTCTACCCTTCCACCCACAGGGACCAGAGCCGGTGGATCAAATTCAGGCGTTAGGCTCTTCAGACAGGGAATTATGGGAGGCATTCTGCAGTGTCCTCAGAGGTGGAACTGAGCTCCCATTGCCTCCAGAGGCACCTTCCGTAACACACCTGTATATATGCTGGCATTTCCTCCTTTCCTGGCTCACTCTCCATCCCCTGCTCTGGTTGTGTAGTATCACCTCCCAGATAAACTGCTGGGACTCAAGTCCTTGTCTTGGCTTTTCTCTCAGGACACAAATACATTCCCATTAATACCAGAAACAAAACAAGCCTGTCCATTCTCACTGCTACTCTCCAACATAGTACTGTCCTTATGAGCTCCTCTTCTCCCCGGAAAACCCAAAGAACCAATATAGAATCTATTAGAGTTAGTAAAGGAGTTCAACATGTGTGAGATATATAAGATTAATTTATAAAACATTTGTAGTTTCCCTTTATATCAGCAATAACCAACTAGAAAATAGATTCTCATAGTACCAGTAAAACTGTATTAAAAATGCATAAGATCTTTAAGAAAAAAAAAAAAAACTTAAAGGACACTAAGGAAGTTCTGAGTAGAGAAAGAATCACTTCCGATAGTGTTAAGATGTCAGTTTCCCCTAAACTAATCAATAAAGTCAATGCAATTCCACTTAAATTCCAGTGGGACCTTTTTTTTTTAAGATTTTATTTATTAGAGAGAGAGAAGGAGCGCGAGCGAGCATGAGAGGGAAGAAGGTCAGAGGGAGAGGCAGACTCCCCGTGGAGCTGGGAGCCCGATGTGGGACTCGATCCCGAGACTCCGGGATCATGACCTGAGCCGAAGGCAGTTGCTTAACAGCTGAGCCACCCAGGCGCCCCTCCAGTGGGACCTTTTTCCTCTCTGTCCATCCCTGCCTCCACAGGAATCCACCAATTTGTTTGGCTATTGCATAGAAAAATAAACGTTCACAAAAATAGCACAATTTTGGGGAAAAAAAAGACCTTACCACACATGAACACATAGAGTCCTAATAATAAAAGTTGTGCAAGAACATTCATAGATCAGTTTGTAAATGGCTAAACAGAAACGACATCATGAACTAACAAGAATATTGGCAAAACTGGCTTGTTGTACGGAGAAAACACCTGTGGGCCTTGCTCAAGGTTACTCTTTTACAAGGTATTAAATGTGAAAGGTAAAACTGTAAATTTAATAAATAAAAGTTTTCGACCGTACAAAGGTCTCCAAACCCTCAACACAGTAAGGTAAAATAAATTGATGGATTTTTTAAATATAAAAGCCAAGGAAACATTGACAAAGTTATCAGTTGGATGACAGATACTAACAAGAGTCCAAAACTGATAAGGGATTAATACTTAAACCATACAAGGAACTTGATTTGTTGATTCGCAAATCAACAAAAAAGGCCATGACTCTGTAGAAAAATAAGCAATGAACAAAAACATACATGTTTCCCAAGAGATCAAAGTGTAAGATTTTAAAGGTTTGAACAGGCACCTTACCAAAGGGGAAACCCAAATGTTGAACAATTATGTGAGGGGATGTCCAACCTTAGGAATTAGCCATCAGAGAAATACAAAAAAAATGAAGCCTTACTTTAAAACCATGCCATTAACAGAATGTAGGAAGCTGGACAGTTGGGATGCTGGCGAGGGTTTGCATAAAACTGGTAATCTCATGCACATAGTGGAATTGTAGACTGGTGCAGTCACTCTGGAGGGCAATCTGACAGTTCTGAATAAAATTAAATATTTATAGGGACGCCTGGGTGGCTCCAGGCCACTGTTAACACTTAACAGTCGGTTAAGTGTTCTACTCTTGATTTTGGCTCAGGTCATGATCTACAGGTCCTGGGATCGAGCCCCACACTGGGCTCTGCGCTCAGTGTGGAGTCTGCTTGAGATTCCCTCTCCTTCTCCCTCTGCCCCTCTTCCCTGCTCATGCACTCTCTCTCTCTCTTTAATATAAATAAATAAAATTTTAAAAATTTAAGTATTTGTAGACCCGGCATTCAGCACTCCGACTCCTATTATATATCCATGGAGGAACTCATGAAAAGCCAACGAGGGAATTACGTTCAAAATTCTGAAATAACAGAAATATTCGAACCAACTGTTCACTATAGAAAAGCGTAAGTAGAATGTAGTGGCTGCACAGTAGGAAATACTACACAGTCCTCAGAATAACCTCCTAGAGGCACATTCTGCAGAAGAAGTAATCTGTCAATCATATTATTCTTTGGACATAAAAAATGAAGATGCCTTTTTCAGTCTGAGTGTTTACTAATGAGTCTCATGATACAAATTACCCAGCTGCTTCTACTTAGGAAACAGACCACTGTCACATCTGTTATTATACCAAGTCTTTATTGAGAAGTAAAGTGCTCAATATTACACATTAATGAAATTCTCGACTGTCGAGAGACTTGCATATGTAACATCTTAGTAATACAAATATAGAGGGGAAGATGATAGGAGAGGGATGAGAAGGGAATTCTCCATGACTAAAGAGAAAAAAATATGTAACTTACGGGTGAAAAGAATTTTGTAAAATCTTATAGGTGAATTGAGGAACAGTATAATACTAAGTATATAAAAGAACTTTCTAGTGACCATAATTGACATATGGCACATGGTCAACACACATGGATACCACATAATGACTGCACTTCAAACTGAAGTTTGTTTACATGTAACAACACAGTACACGGACATAAATACGTACACTCAATATCCCTGGAATGCAAACTTTAGTACCTTGTAATAAAGCACTTTGTGTAGCATATTCAAAAGAAAGGAAAGAAAGCCAGGAGGAATCCTGTTAAAGAAACCCACTGTGTATCACTTCTCTAGAAGCCAGCTTTAAAAGGTTCGTTTGCTTATGTTTTCATTGAAGATTTGACTGACATACTCTACCCATTACATGAACAATGTGCGAATTCAAAACAAGGCACTAAAACACGTGCCTCTCTTTTTTTGTTCTTCGAGTCGGAATTAATTCACCAATGCTGCATTCTCTCTTGCTCGTCCCATTAGCTCTCAAATGGTTACCTCATTTGACACTTTTGAAAAATAAGATCTTTATTTTTTATTGAGAAATAGATTTCTTCTCCATAAATTTGGCGAGACCCTTTCGTAATGGGGGAAAAAAAAAGCCTGCTGCAAACTGAAACTCTGGCCGATACATTCTGATAATGAAATTTTCAATACCAGAAACTCTTTTTGATTAAACTGAGTTCCATTTAGATGATAAATTCTAGTTTTGAGATGCAGGATCGAGAGTATTTGAGTTCTAAGGGCACCTGGGTGGCTCAGTTGGTTAAATGTCCAACTCTCGATTTTGGCTCAGGTCATGATCTCAGGGTCAAGAGACTGAACCTCGTGTTGGGCTCTCTGCTGAGGATGGAGCCTGCTTAAGGTTCTCTCTCTCCCTCTCCCTCGACCCCTCCTTCTCTCTAATAAAAAAAAAAGTATTTGAGTTCTATATTCTCAAAACAGCATAAAACTCAAACTTTAGTTTTACGGTATTTATATATGCATTTCAAAACTCCCTTAAATTTTTGTATAAAATGAACATATTTGCTGAGTTAAAACCTTCAGTGCAGTGCATACTTAAAACATTTAGTAAGTTGGCCTTCCCAGATTAGTTACAACATCAAAATCAGCTGCAAATAAGTTGGGCCACCTGGGAACAGAATATATGGACAAATCTTCATATTAAACTAATTATTAGAATAAGTCAAACTTAGTGATAGGGCTCCTGCCAATTTTCCCATGTTATGGTTAGACATGACATATTAACCCACAATCAATTAATCATTGGTTGCTTCATGCAGCTCGGAGCAAAAATAGTGTGAATAAGTCAAATAGTTATTCCCACAGACATCAAATACAGTAACAAAAAAAAGCACAGTATTCAACATTTATCTTAACCATTCATACAAATTCTAGCATAATGACTACATATCCATTCTCTGGTTTCGAGTTCTTTTCCAGCTCATCTTTTAGAAAAGTTTACCCCAGGAAGGTAGTTGAAATAAAAGGCTCCTTTCTTAGAAGAAAGCGATGTATTACATCCATGAGCTAAGCCCGAGTGGGAAGGAATGCCCCTACTTTCCCTTCGCACACTAGGCAAAAATGTCAATACTGATTTCTGTGATTGGCAATAAAACTCCGAAAGCCTTTCCACAGGTCTCTCCTCGCTTTAAAGGCTAATTCATTGTCAACTGAGAAGACTCCCCCATGGTAGCAAGTAGGCATATCACTCCCTATACTTTACAAATACTTTTTTTCTAGACTCAATATTTACATCTAGATTTCTTACATGAGGGGAAAAAAAAAAAAACTTCTTTGATCTATGGGCAAGGATTAGCTAAAATAAATTAAAGTGCAGAAGCATCAACAGCTGGTCACAAAGAGCAGCGTCACACGGTGGGCGGGGCATATAAATAGCGTACTTGTTCTGGCAATGCAGGATAGCTCCTTTCTCTCCGATTAGGAACACGTACTAACGCAAGTCCTAGACGTGGACGTTGGAACTCCCGTTGGCACCTACACCTTCTATTCCTTCTGTAGACTGGGAGGAAGAAGGGCGGGAGCTTCTGGGGCGAGGCTGACCATTCGGTCCCAGGGGTGTGCCTAAACCATGACTTATCTGGGAAGCTGCGTCATCGGATTCCCAGCGTTCCAGCTCTTCCCGGACTAGCCGCTCCATCTGCTCCCTGTGGATTTCACTGTCACGACCCAGTCTTTCATCCTAATAAAGAAAAAAAGAGACCACGATGGTGAGGGTAGGACCATGTGTACTTTTGCGCTTAGAAGTTGCCCTAGGAAAGTAAGGGGCCAAATAATCTTCCATTAAGTGATGCCGGTGATTCAGAGCATACCTAGCAATTCCCTGAGCTACTGGAGTTAACTTTTTTGCTTAATTCTACCATTTGGTGAAGGCAGAAGCATCAGTGCTTACAGTACTAAACAATAGCTCCAGTTATCATTTGATTGACCTGATCTGTGGTTACACAGACATTTAAAAAAACGTCTCAGATTAAAGGTTACACCATAAGACTACCCTGATATTTTACTGACACAGTGTTTCTGTGTCACCTGACCACTCACCTCCGCCACCCCATCCAGCAGCCTTCCCAACACTTCCCTTCTCTTCAGTTTGGCCCGCTCCATGATCTCCAGCTTCACGATCACAGCATCAATCTTGGACACGATGCTGCCGATGGAGTGCTCCATGCGGTCCACTCGTCTCACCAGGCTGTGGGAAACCACAGGTGAGAGGGGCAAAGCCACCTTGTGCCGTTGGTTGCCTTTTCAGCTCAGTTGGCTTTTCACATGGAAGCACTAAGATTTTTTTTTTCTAAACAATATGACAATCTGAAACACATTCTAAGTAGTCTCAGACTTTAGCAATAAACTCACATATTGCTGATGGGAATGCTAACCGGCACAACTTTTGTGCAAGTCAACATTGTATTCGAAGTCTTAAAAATATATGCTTAGCTTTTATTGCGATATTCCATTTTTTGAAAAATTTCTAAAGTAAATATGTATATGTGTGATTTTTTGGGCTACCCACATATTCATTAGAGTTCTGCTTATTAATAGCGGTTCATTGGAAAATGGTTACATTAGGGGTGCCAGGGTGGCTTGGTTAAGTGTCTGCCTTGGAATCAGGTCATGATCTTGGGGTCTTGGGATTGAACCTTGCATCAGGCTCCTTGTTCAGTGGGAAGTCTGCTTCTCTCTCTCGCTCTACCCCCACCCCTGTTTGTGCTCTCTCTCTTGCGCTCTCAAATAAATAAATAAAATCTTTAAAAAGTGATTATAATGAACAGAAACGTATTCAAATGTTATTGTTCATCTATACAATGGAATTCCGAGGAGACACCAGAAATTATATGGTGATGGAATATTTAATGAAGTGAAATGAAATTCACAGTAAGTAAATAAAGTAGTTAGAAAACACTGCTCACTAGTGATCCCATTGCTTTGAACAAAAAAAAAATATGTAAATGCTTTAAAAACACAGAAATAGGAGACAACTTCTGGAATGGTGGCAAGAGGGCTCTATAGGTACTCTCCCTAGAGAAATAATCATAACTGTTGAAAATTATTTAAGTTTTTTTTTCAAAATTCTGTAAATCTTCTTAAGAGTATACAGCAAATGAAGAAGCACTTATCTAAGAAAATCCACTGGATTTTAGTAAGAAGAGTAACATTCTGTGACATGTGAGCTATGGTCTTCTCCCTCTCTGTCTCCCCCAGCTCAATGTGACGGAAGTGTCACTCCAGTAGGGTTGGGCAATGGACACAGGGCCCCCACTCCCTTCAGCTCCCAGTGGGGGCGAGAGTATCTCCCAGGGAGGCGGGCTGCTGCATTTCTCATCTCCATGCCTCCACCTCCAAATCCATGTTGCAGAGGATCTAATCCAGGCAACGGTGGCTGAGAGGAATGAGATTCTCTTCCTTCACCCAACTGCCAACTGCACGGTGGAGTTTCCATGCCAGAAGAGAGCTGAGAAGACTGAAGGCTGCCATCCTAGCCCAGTGGCGTATTCATGAAACAGGGGTATCGCTTTGGGAAGCAGACCACGTTTCTGCCCCTAGCTCTGAGGCGGTGGTACAGAGGTTTTGCCTGGGAGGAGAGTCAGGCCACAGAACACAGAGTTCCAAAGGTTCCTCCAAGAGAAATGGCTTTATTTGGAACAAAGTGCTAAGCCTAAGAGTGCTCCTCAAAACAGAGATTGTTAAGAGGTTGGTCACCTCATGAGATAAAAAGGTAAATTGTTTACCAGTTAGTTTATCAGAAAGAATCAGGCAAAGAGATAGCTAAGAAGATTGTTAAAGATGGGCTTCAAAAACTACCCCTGCAAAGAGGCCTGAATTGAATTGGGCCAGAATGTGGAACAGTTTAAATCCCGAGGCATTACTGAAAACAACAGACCAATCAGCCAACAATTAGTGGAAGCTAAGAGGTGAAAGTAATATCAACAGAGGCGGGAGGCTTCACAGAGAAACTGGGGAAAGACAATGAGAGCCCTGCTAAAAGCACTGTTTTCAAAATCACTGTGTTCTGTCGTGTGGTCACAGCTGTGCCCTCTGAGAAGCAACATCAGAAGCTTCACAACAGACTTCATTAAAAAACAAGCATGCAAACGGCAAACAGAACAAGCCTGGGGGTAGGGGAGGAAAGAAAATTAGTATCCTAAACTGCTATAATATTTAATATCTCCAGTTGTCAATTAAAAAAATATAAGACATGCAAAAAAAAAAAAAAAAAAAACAACCCAGAAAGAAATGTGACCCATAATACATAAAGAAAAAGGAGGCAACAGAAACTGTCTTTGAGGGGTCCAGATAGATTTAGTAGACAAAAAGCTCAAAGTAGCTATTATAAATATATTCAAAGAACTAGAGGAAATCAGGCTTAAAAAGATATGGACAGTATGATGACACTGTCTCATCAAATAGAGAATATCAATAAAGAGATGCAGATTATTTCAAAGAAGCTAAGAGAAATTCTGGAGTTGGGAAGTACAATAAATGAAATGAAAAAGTCACTAAAGGGGGCCTCAACAGTAGATTTGAGCTGGCAGAAGAAAGAATCAGCGCACTTGAAAACAGATGGACAGAAACTATGTAATCTGAAGAGCAGAGAGAAAAAAGAGTGAAGAAAGATGTGGGATAGCAGTAAACACCTCAACATACATAGGCTAGGAGACCCAGAAGGAAAGGAGAGAAACCAACAAAAAAATATTTGAGGACCTAACAGTTGAAAACTTCCTAAATTTGATGAAAATATATATCCCAGCAGCTTAATGAACTCCAACTAGGATAACTGCAAAGAGATCCACAACCAGGCAGATCATGCTCAAAATATTCTGAAAGACAAAGACAAAATCTTGCAAGCAACAAGAGAAAAGTAACCCATCACATACAAGAGAACCTCAGTAAATTTAAATATTCTCATCAGAAATAGTGGAGACAAGAAAAAAAGGAAGGGGAAATAAAAAGATTCCTAGATAAAGAAAAACAGAGAATTCAAGCTAGTGGGCCTTCTTTATTTTTTATTTTTATTTTTAAAGATTTTATTTATTTGAGAGAGAGAATGCAGAAGCTGGGGGGAGGGGCAGAGGGAGAGGGAGAAGCAGATTCCCTCCTGAGCTGGGAGCCGGACATGGGGCTTGGTCTGAGAACACTGAGATCATGACCTGAGCTGAAGGCAGATGCCTAACCACTAAGCAGCCCAGCTGCCCTGGCAGGCCTGCTTTAGAAGAGATACTAAAGGAAGTTCTTCAGGCTGAAAGCAAGTGATCCAGATAGTAATTAGAATCTACATGAAAACACAAAGAGCACTGGAACAAGTTACTATGTAACTGTAAAAGACGATACAGATGCATATTCCTTTTCCTTTTTTTTCTCGTCACTGATTTCAAAAGGAACTGTGCAAGACAATGTGTACACAATTATATTATTGGGGCTATAACACAGAGAAATGTAGTAATATATTTGACAACACCAGGACAGAGGAGGTGGGTATGATCAAAATTGTACTCAAATACGGAAATGACACCAGCCGCTAACTTGAGTCCACAGGAACAAATGAGGAGTACCAGAAATGGTAAGCACGAAAAAGAATATGCTGAACTTTATAAATATATACTTTCTCTTCTTGTCTCAACTTTTTTAAGGGACATAAAATTATATGAAGTGCTAATTCTAAAAATGGGATACTGGATTTATAACATATATAGATGAATGTGTATAATAATGGCACGAAAAGGGGAGGAGCTAACAGAGTTAAGTAGGAATGATATTCCTATATCTCCTTGGATTAAGTTAATATAAATCTGAGGTAGATTCTGATAAATTGATCTGTGTATGTTAAGTCCTAGAGCAACAACTAAAACATAACTGAAAAATGTAATGAAAAAAAACTATTAAAGGAATTAAAATGTTACATTAGGAAATAGCCACTTTATGTAAAAGAAAGCAATAAAGGAGAAACAGAGGAACAAAAAAGACATGAGACCCATAGAAAATGAAAAATAAAATGGTAGGTTTAAGTCCAACTATATCAATGATAACATTAAATGTAAATGAAATAAACATTCTAATCAAAAGGCAAAGACTATCAGACTGGATAAAAAGACCAGATCCAACTAAATGCTGTCTACAGGTGACACACGTGAGATTGAAAGATACAAATACATTGGAAATGAAAGAATAGAAAAAGATGTATCATGCAAAAAAGCAACAATAGGAAAGCTGCAATTGCTATAGTAATATCAGACAAGAAAGACTTTAAAACAAACAAAAATCTTACTAGAGATAAAGTAGGACATTTTATAATGAAAACAGGGTCAATCTATTAGGAAGATGTACCAATTATAAACATACACCTAGCAGCAGAGTTCCAAAACACACAAAGCAAAAGCTTACAGAAAAGAAGGAAGAGGCAACTTAATAATAATAGTTGGAGGCTTTAATAACCCACTTCCAAAAGTAGATAGAACGAATAGGCAGAACAATGGGAAATAGGAGATTTGAGTAACACTATAAACCATCTAGACCTAATAAACACCTCCAGAACACTCCACTTAACAGCAGAACATACATTCTTCTCAGGTGCACATGGAACATCCTTTAGTAAATACTATGGGCCAAGGCCATAAAAACATAAAAAAAATAAACACATGTAAACGGAGATACAAACACCAAAATGTTAACTGGCATTTTGGTTTAGTGGGAATAGGAGAGATTTTAATGTTTTGTTTTTCTTTATTTGCTAATTTTCCCATAAGGAACTTCTTTAGTATGGAAAGGATCAAACTGAGAGAGGTAAGAGAAGCTACTTGGTCTCATTTGAACTCATCAGCCCAAAGTCTACCAATTCCTTAATACTTACACTTGAAACTCTTCATAAGAAACCCCACTGGAAATGCTTCCCCTCCTTCTGGAGCTATGCCCACTGTCTTCATCATCATCCTCCTCAGAGTCATCCAGGCTTCGTGGGAAACTTCGGCTGCTCATGGGACGTGGTAAAGAGCTGTGGTCCAGATCCAGGTCCTCCTGAAGAACACAGGATCACTGAGTGAGGAGCAAGAGCACCGAGTCCCCACAGAGCTTCACTGTGGGCTTGGGCAAACGGGAAATGGCCATGTACCACTTAACACCAGACTGTGAGTCCCACACTTCTAAATTTAATGGACTGGCCAATTCGCAAAACGGATTTTTTTTAAAATTTTTTATTAACATATAATGTATTACTTGCCCCAGGGTACATGTCTGTGAATCATCAGGCTTACACATTTCACAGCATTTGCCATAGCACATACCCTCCCCAATGTCCATATCCCTACCCCCCCTACCTCCCAGTCACCCTTAGTTTGTTTCGTGAGCTTAGGAGTCTCTTATGGTTTGTCTCCTTCCCCATTCCATCTTGTTTCATGTCTCTTCCCCACCCCCCCCACGACCCCCTGCCCTGCCTCTCCCAATTCTTCATATCAGAGCGACCATGTGATAATTGTCTTTGCAAAACAGATTTTTAATGACCAGCAAGGAACTGCTAACTTGTTCGGACAAGAAAGAATATTAAAAAATTTAACAACAACAACAAAAGTAAATGAAGAAATATATTATCACCTTTTCATAAGAGAGAACACATTTATTAGCTACAAAGTAGGGAGCATATAATCTTAAAATAAAAATTTTGGCTAAATACAGCCTGGTGAAAGATGGTTTTACTCACTGTCCTCCTGTTCATATTTCACTGTACCTGGTAAAGTTTTCCACCTACTGACACGGTTCTGTGGAGCAATTTAGAAACCGCTGTTCCACACTATCTCCTTCTAGAAAAGGGACTCTTCTATAGAGTATTCACCTATATTCTCTATACCTCAATTACCATGGATGTTTCTTGGTTTGTTTAACCATTTATTTTTAAAGTTAATGTTAAAAACTTTTAATTATCCTTTCTGATTATAAAAGACCATTTCATAAGTACTCAAATGGAAGGCAGCTGCTAGTTTTATTATAAAAGTGTTAATTTTTTTTATAAGTGTTAATTTATAGAGCAACTAACTTTATATCTCCTGAGGAATCTTTTTTCCCCCACTCTCATGGACACTGTGAAGTATGTAACTCTTAGGTTTCCCTTTTCAAGCTGATGACCAGAAAGCTTAGGGCCAAACTTGTAGCTCAGTCTTTAACAAGCATATATGTATTTGCATTTTTAGCTTCATAGTCTAGTTTTATATTTTACTTTTGTTTTACCTCATTTTTTCATTTTGATTTTTTACATTTATGCCAACCTACTGTATTTTTATGTATTATTAGGTTATATATCCTTTTCGGAATATACCGGGTACTACCACATAAATTGAGACAGAGAGAGAAAGAGGCAGAGAGACAGAGAGACTCTCTGTAATCCACCACTTAGCATGATGTCTGAAACACTGTGAGGGCTGAATCAAATCAGGTTCTAAACTAGACCCACCCTCTCTTTTTCCAAGTCATCTCTCATCTGCTGATGTTCGTGTTCAGTCAGTTCTTGATCTCCATCTTGGTCGTATTTTGTGAATATTGCCTCGATCTCTGCATCAGTATGGCCCTTCCTGAAATGATTGAGAGGTTACGGATGAAATCTTTTATGTACGTGGTCCAGTGCAAACATAGAGACATGACATAGGAAGAAAGGAGAAACTGCTGAATCAGCGCCAGCCCTCCTCTTAGGATACATTCCAGAAAGACACCTTCTCTGAAAAAAGAGCATCTCTCTGAGTCCTCAGGCCAGAAACATCCTTATCACCAAGAACTTATCTTTATATAGGAATTTTCCAGGGCCTCAGAATATGTGATTCTCACCCTTTAAGATCTTGTCGAAGTTCATCAAAGTTTAACTTGCTTCCCCCTTGCCTCAGACTCTCAGAAATGTCATCCACAGTATTTTTTTTCAGTTTTAGTTTGACCAAGGCTTTATGGTAGCCCTGTTGAAAAGAAACGATTGGGTTTAGTTTATTCTCTTTTTGCATGTGCTTTCACGTCCATTTACACTAGTAACTGCTAGTGTAGATCTTGCTTCGCACAGATGTGCAGGACTATCAAAAGCCCGAAATGTACAAGTGATGTTAATAATCAACAGGAAAAATTATGACTGCTCCATGACCTTTAAAACATCTTATCAAGGGCACCTGGCTGGCTTAGTCAAAAGAGCATGCGACTCTTTTTTTTTTTTTTATAAAGATTTTTATTTATTTATTAGAGAGCGAGAGGCTGAGAATGAGAGGGGAGAAGGTCAGAGGGAGAAGCAGACTTCCCGCAGAGCCGGGAGTCCGATATGGGACTCGATCCTGGGACTCCGGGATCATGACCTGAGCCGAAGGCAGTTGCTTAACCAACTGAGCCACCCAGGCGCCCAAGAGCATGTGACTCTTGATCTTGAGGTCAGGAGTCTGAGCCCCATGTTGGGGGTACAGATTACTTAAATAAACTAAAAAAACAAACATACAAAAAACCAAAAAAACCCCCCAAAAAACCCACAACCTTTTAAGCATTAAAAACTCGCTTGGTATTGGTTATAAATTTACAGGGAAATTAAAAAAAAAAAAAACACAGTAAAATGAATACTTATTTAGTACGCTGAAATTTAAGACACCAGAAACATTAAAAATTAAAATGTCTTATTTCTTTGTAACAATTTTACCCAGAGTAGGTTGAATAGTGCTTCCCTTTTTCCTGTGACACAGGATATGGAGGAAGCCTCTTTTCTGTCTTGAGGAGCTTTGATAATCCTTTCTTAATATGGATCAGCTCCCAACATTTTATCCTTTGCCCTTTCAGTGCTGTAAAATATCTCCAGAGTTCCTTGAATGTGATGTTGTTTGCCAGCATCACTTCCTCAGAGACACTGTCAGAACTTTTCCATCACAACCACTACCCTCATTCGTGTTGATAAATTTGACTTCACTGGATTCTTTGTGTATCTGTTTTTCTACAGATATTCAAGATCTTGAAGGGTAGCAGTGTCAACATTCTATTCTAGAACTCTCTTACATTTGTTTTAAACTTCACTTTGTGTTATCAGTCTTGGTTTCTTTGCTCTGCTTTCCTCTTTGCTGGCTCATTCTCCCTTTCACATATGCACTCTTGTAAAACGTCACGTGGGGTTTCGCACGGGGAGAGATAGAAGTAACACAACTACATGTTTTGTGCCCCCACTGAACAGCAGGTGCCCCTTGACCCAGCCTACATTTTGTAAGAAGGGATGTTATCGCTCACTGATTATGATAGACATCTGTTATTTATGTAACGATTTGTAGACCGGAGAGCTAGCCGTGAAGTTTATGTTGCAATATTACGATATTACGGTTATTATACTGTGATAACCGAAATGTTCTGTGACAATTGGAAGTTTGCGCTTTACAGTATTATTCACAGTCAAGATACTGTGACAACTGAAAAAAGAACTGTGTGGAGAGGCTGGCCTTATTTAACACGAAATAATTGAAATCTGTGCATCTCAGAACCAAAGTGCAAAGTAAGGACTGCTTGTATATACCTTGGAGATTTGCTAACATGTAATAAACTGTTTTGCAAAATTCAGGATAACCCAAATCTTAGTTCCCATCCAAGGGGTTTTGTTTTAAGAACTGGAAGTTCTCTGTTCCAACATGATTCACAGACAACAGTCTTAGGACTTGAATCAACAGAAAAAGATCACACAGTCCAGGAGCCTCTGGTCTCTTAGCAAAATGATGTTAGGGAACAAGCTGTGTGCTTGTTGTAGTTATTTGTTGTTGCTTAAGTTTTATACTTTAAACCAAACCAAGAAGTCACATTGAGAAGAACAAAGCTACCCAACCTTCCTGTCCTGCCCTTCCATTTATTTAACAACTTCCTGAGAAGGTGCGTAAGTGAAAGTTCTCAGGCCCTTACTCTGTGGCCTTTTTCCTTTGATTATTTTCAAACTTCCCTGGAAGGTCAAGGATAAAGGATGAACTATAAAATATTTGCTTCTAAAATTTTTCTTTTTTAAAATCGTATGTGAGATAGAAAAAGTGGAAATGTCTTTAGATTCTTCCCTTCCAGTTTATTCTGAACTCTGGATCTGCAAGTGACAGCCAACTAGAGGTATCCTCAAAACAAGTAAAGGTAAAACCAGCAGGTCAGCTCTTAAGAGTCAAAAGAGATTGTTGAGAGTTTAATTCTAGGGTAATAAAGGATTCCCAGAATTTAAGTTCAAGCTAGCAGCATACCCATCTCTAGCTCCAAGACAGAGAACATTTAAATTATTGATGACATGTAGCAATCTACTCTTTACTTTAAACCCTTACAATGGATCAACGTTGATGTGGAAATCTGGCTGAAACAATGCTCATTTTATGTAGAAAACAAAACAGTTCTGAGAGTTAGGGCTTGTCATACCTTTCTGATAAGATCTGAGAGTTCCATTTCACCTTTCTGCTGGGCCAAATCAGATTTAACTTCAGAGTATGTATCATTGATGATCGCCAAAAACATATTCTGTTTGTAAATCAAAGGAAAGTTGAGATTAAAGAAGAAACTAAATATGCTTCCTAAACATCAATCCGAAATTTGACATATGCATTTTTGTTCTTTTTTTTTTAACAATCTGATTTCTTAAGAAGACATAAATTAATAGTTTTGCTACTATACTCTTTGGGAAAATTATTTTTTTCATTAGGTCATGCCAAAGGAAGATGCCATATGTTTTCTTACTTACAAACCATATATTGTGATATATTTTGCAAAAAGAGACAAGAATGAAATACAACAAAATATTGAGGTATTTACCTATGGATGGTGGGATTATTTTATTATTTTTGCTTGTCTATGTTCTCTACACTTTTTTCATTGACAGAAATCATTAGAAATGTAGAACTCTATATAGCTCTTCAAATTTCAACAGTTAATACAGACAAGTGGAATTCTATGCTTCTTCCAAATACTGCTATTATACTGCTATATAATATTATTTGAGATTTATAGAGCATATTTTGAAGAGTTAAAAAGATCTCTGCAAATGGGAATACAGTAGGCTTCATAGAAGATAGTCAAGAGAAGCTTAGTGAAAAAGACAGACTTTAGAGTCAAGCACACTTGGGTTTCAGTCTTAGCACTGCCAAGACTGCATTGTTTGAACGTTCGAATCTTTATTTTAAAATTTATTTGTTCTTACGTTAAAAAAATGGGAGAAATAATAGTTCCTCCTCTACAGATTCATTGTAAGAATGAGATAATCTATGTCAAGTGCTTAGGACAGGGCCTCATGCATAGTAAGCGCTACATAATTTATAGCTATTATTAATTCAGTAACGGTTAGTTCATTTTGCTAACTTTCCCCTCCCAAAGATAATGGTTTGTATTTCCCACACCTATTTCCCACAGTTTTTCTTGAAACACCACACCCAACTGATCAGGTCCTTCTTTCATACGTTCTTTCTTCACTTTTCCTTTCTGGCATACAGCTACGGTTTGTGACTACAGTTATGTATTTTTTTTTTTTAGGATTTTATTTATTTGAGAGAGAGAGAGAGAGAGAGAGGGAGAGACAGAGAAAGGAACAGAGAGCACGAGCGGGGAGAAGAGGGAGAAGCCTGACACAAGGCTCCATCCCAGGACCCTGGGATCATGACCTCAGTCAAAGGCAAACGCTTAACTGATTGAGCTACCCAGGTGCCCCCAGAATTATGTATTTGATTAGGCCTATTGTCCCCACAAGTTTGTGGAGGCTCCCTAGTGGCAGGGCTGGTCTCTTATTTTCCTCACCACTGTACTCCCAGTACCTAGCACCTTGCCTGGAATATAGTGTCTCAGTAAATATTTATTGAATGATTGGGGAATGAACAAAAGAGAACTCTATTATTTTAATGTGCTACTAAATTGCTACAAATTAGGAGGAATACTATTTAAGATTCTGTAGCAGAAATGAGAATAAAATATAAAATGCATACAAGTTCCTGGCTTAATGCTCAATTCCAAAGGCAGTCAGAGTAACATCTCCCCCTTTCGCCCTTCCAACCCAGGCAATTAATGTTCTCTTTTTAAGTTTCCAAATGGCTGGTAGCTAACATCTGCAAATATCTTAGTTGTAAGATTAAAGTGTGGGTCCTCTGAAGAGATCTAAAAATACTATGAAACTGACCGCTATCTACTAAGCTGAGGCACCTGAGATCTAAAAATACTGTATGTGCTGCCAAAGTGAGCCCCTGAGATCTAAAAATATTAAAAGTGGCTGGAAAAGGCTATTGAGGAAGTGGGGAGAGGAAGCCCTCCCTCCTTCTCTCCATTCTGTCTCAGAAGGTTTACTTGATCTTATAATCAAAGGTCTTTCCCTAGTGATGATGGGCTTTTGCCTCCATTGGACCACCTCACGTCCCGGTGGCTTCTTTCAAAGCCAGGACAGGGCTGCCTCGGTGGTTGGTTAAGTTCAGTTGGTCAGGCGTCTGACTCTTAATTTCGGCTCAGGTCATGATCTCAGAGTCCTGAGATGGGGCTCTGCATGGAGCCTGCTTGGGATTCTCTCTCCCTCTCCCTCTGTCTCTTCCCCACTCATATGCATATTCTCTCTCTCTCCCTCTCTCTATATATAAATTTAAAAAACCCCATTAAATAAATAAATACATAAGTAAATAAAAATAAGATAATAAAAAATTAAGTCTAAGCAGTAAACTAACACCTGGCAGTCAACTCAGACAAGTGACCAACCCTGCACTTGGCTTGTCTCTTTAAAGAAAAGTTTGTATTGACAGTCGCTTCCTTCTCTCTGTGGGGTGCAGGGAGACCATTGCCTTTTTGTGTAAGAGCACAGAAAATGACTTTAGTATAAAGGCAGAAGCTCAACACTTCTTTTCGTATTCTATTAATCGATTTGATGAAATGACAGTAGTTTCAGGGCAGCGTCGACGAGAAAACAACCTTCAGACAAGTCCACCTTTGACCATTTCGAATTGCCACAGGTCCGTCTCTCACGTGGCAGATGGACACACAGAAAACTTAGGTAACCTGCAGCTAACCAGAGGGCCGCGGCAGAGGTCTCAATTCCTGGTTTTTGTCTTCTTAGTAGACATTCAGGGACTCACGTGCTCCACAATCCAAAGTACTACCAGTGTGGCTTACTGTTCCCTCTATGTTTTCCTTAACATATGATAGGAAAAAGAAACTTGAGAGGCTTCACTTTAAAACTAATGATACATATGTATGATCCAAATGGACTTGTTTGCTATTCCTGACTCTTTCCATCCTACTAAAGTAGGTCTAATACCCAATCTGTAAACCCCACATACATGACCACTAAATACTTGGACCAACTTTGGGGACAGTACACTGAATTACTGAACTGTACAAAAAGGATCTTATAAAATCTATTGAAAATGGAGACAATTTTGTTGTTTTCTTACGATGATGATTGATGTAAGGAAAGACTTAAGTGTTCGTGTTTAGATCAAAAATACCCACTGCCTAGATTAAGCTAACGTACTTGAATAATTTCTTGATAGATAAATAAATGTATAAATGTTAAGGTGAAGAATAAAATGCCTCCTAAAAAAATCTTAATTAACTTAGGGTCAAAGTGTTAAAAACGTTAATTTGTACCAGACCAAGAGAATGAAAAATCATTTTTGAAAGTAATTTTCAAAGCAATTTCTATTCATTGTTAGATTTAGCTTTATTTTGTATTTTTTAATTTTTTAAAGATTTTATTTATTTATTTAGACAAAGAGCAAAAGCCAGGGGGCTTGTTGTGTGTGGGAGAGATAGAATCTCAAGTACACACTGAGTGTGGAGCCTGACACAGGGCTCGATCTCACAACCCTGAGACCATGACCTGAGCTAAAAATCAAGAGTAGGATGCTTAACCAACAGAACCACCCAAGCGTCCCTACATTTAGCTTTAAATTTAAAATCTGAATATTCTTTGTAGGCAGTCTCTAGGTGTGTTAAGTATTAGTAAGTTAAAACAAAAATATCTTAATCTTCACAAGCAATAATTCACTCAAATATTACTCTTGACATCCTGGATCTAGCTTGCTTTGTCAGTTCCTTTTTTTTTTAAAGAAGAGGGGGGAAAAAGAGGAATGAAAGTCATGCTAGTAAGTGATCACAAAAGTGCTGACATCTGTGTTAAAGAAGCATGTAACCATGTAGGCATTTTACTTTTTTGGCAAAGCACTATTTTAAGTGACTTTATAATTTCGCATGTAATCTAATTTTTTTTTACATTGAATAGACACATATATATGGATAAATGAAAGACCATGGAAAAGTCTGAAAACTGAATCAATGAGAAGTAAAATAACATAGTCTTCTGGTATCTACAGTTATTCCTGGGTCTTTTAAAAAAATGATAAGGACCCTAGAGAGTGACAGAAAAAGGAAGATGGTGATTTTATGATGGTGATTTATGAAGTTTAAATCACCTCACTATAAACAAAAGTGTACATACCAAAAGAATGAAGAACATAAAGAACACAAATGTAGTGAAATAAATTGGTCCCAAAACTCGATTAGCTTCCTCAATTTCTGCGAAGTTGATATCACCCAAAATGATACGGAATTGAGTGAAACTATAAAAACAAAACAAAACAAAACACCACAATACAAAAACAAAGAATGTCCAGCATTGATGTAACATTCCTTAAAGATGACTTCACACTTTTGGACCTTTTTATCGGTATAGACAGCTGCCAAGTAATAGAAAATTGTCAATCCCTTTGGAGAACTCTTGCTACTTAAATGACCAATTGAAGCCTCTCGAATAAAAATAATATGCTTTCATGCTAAACATGTTATTTCCTTTTGGATAAAAGGAAAATATAATAATATTATTAGGGACACAAAGCAATCAGCTCTCAGAATTTAACACATAATTTGGCTAAAACATGGTAACTCTAAACTTCACAACAGTCACCCTGGTTGTGAATTTAAAACCTCTTTAAAAAAAGACTTGAAGGATAGTAAAATTGTATGCGTTCAAAGATCCAATATCCCCACGTGCACTCAAAGTGGTGTTGAGTGACCATGTGTTGCCAATGCTGGGTCTTAATCAGTAAAATCATTTCCGTTCCCGACTTCCATCAAACAGTGACATTAATTAGCTGTCCTCCAGTACAAAGCCCTATTAACTTCTATTATCATAATCCTATTCTTTCCTAACTAACTCCTTTCTAAATGGCATGGAAATCTAATACTGGTTATTTTTCTTTTTAGTATTCATATCATATTTGAGAACTCTGGAAGACTGAAAATTCCTGTAGTGATTTGAGTTTCTCTTAGAATATTAGAAATACTGTTTTTTTTTTCTTAGAAAAAAACTCCAAGTTTCAAACACAGGGCAACAATATTGAAGAAGGATGAAAACATAAGCAAATGTCTCTTACAAGCTGCCATCTGCATTGAGTGCTGGGAAGTCTTCCATCTTGTAACAGCATTTGTTTACTACAGCTGTTCTACTGTGTCTCATTACTTGAGAGCTGTTATCTTAAGCTTATCAGCATTAAGCGCTGCCATCTTTGCATCGGTGGGCCATCACTTTCGGGAAAGATAATTAATTCCTATTTTTAAATAACTATTTAAAAATACTTGTTGATTAAACAGCACCCATGAAGATTTCTTTATCCTTCAGAAGACAGGGACATCTCTGATTAAATTTTTCCTTTTAATTTCATATATACTTACATACACTCTTGGAAAGTACTGAAGTCATCGACCTGAGTGCCAAAGACGAGGTAGGCCAACTGAGCATATGCTAAGAAAATAATGAAGAACATAATTGCAAAGCCAAAGAGGTCTTTGGCACACCGAGACATGGTTGTGGAGAGCTGACTCATGGTCCTGTTAAAGTTGATGAATTTGAAGAGCTGTAACAGAGGAAAGATATCAACAGATGAATGGGTAAACGAAACATGGTAGATATGCAAATGGAATGTTATCCAGCCTTACCAAGGAATGAAATTTTGACACAGGCCACAACATGGATGAACCCTGAAAACATTATGCCAGAGACACCGAAAAACCCAACTATTGTACGATGGCACTAACATGGAGTAGCTAGAATACGGAAATTCATAGAGACAGACAAGGTGACCAGGGCCTGGGGTGAGGGGGGAATTTGGAGTTAGTGTTTACTGGATAAGGAGTTCAGTTGGGATGATGAAAAAGTTCTGAAAATGCATATGGTGATGGCTGGACAACACTGCGAATGTAATTAACGTCACTGACTTGCACACTTAAAAATGGTGAAAGTGATCCATTTTATGTTATACATATTTTACAACGACATTTTTGGAAGAGAGAGAATAATGAATGACTTGCTTTTTTTCCCCAAACCCAGCAACTTCTATTCTCATTCAAAAAGTATTTGTTGAGTGCCTATCATGTACGAGGCACTGCTCTGGGAGCTGGGAAGAGCAGAGAACAGACTAAAGCTCCTGCCCTTGATGTTGCTAACATTTGACACGATGGTTGCAATAGAGTAAAAACAGGTTCAAATCCTAATTAAGAGGATTGGGGATATTCTTCCCCCTAAGAAAGATTAAAATAAGAGAGGGGGAAAAAAACCCCACAAGTGAAAATTAGTAAAGAAAAACAAAAAACCCCCTCCGGGAAATACTTATTGCATGTTATTAACTGTCATTCATTGTTTAGCGACCATGTGCCAGGCATTAGGGAAAGGGCTGTGTACATGGACTCAAATCTTTGCAATGAGATTGAAATACTGGTATCCTGTTCCCGGAGGCAGCAAGGACTAGAGCGGGCAGTTGAACCCAGCTCTGTCGGATGGCAAAGCCATATTGAACATTTCTGTAGGCAAGACACTAAGGATGGCTGTTCAGGTTTGGGGTCATAGCCCAGAAGCCAAACAGCCTCAGGAGCTCTAGCTGGAAGTCCTGATGGAAGACCCGTAGGGGCACACATCGGAAGTCGGGTCACAGTCCCTGCTCTAAAGAACTTTAATCGTTCTTCAAGTTTTGGAAGCAGAATAGTTACAAGCAAAGCACTAAATAAAACACTTAGCCTGAGGTGCAAATTGAAAGGAAAGCTCTAGAATTTTACTTAAAGAGCTCTTACACATTGTTTCGGGCCACAATCAACATTTTTTGAGGGTTGTTGCAATCACAGTACTTAATTCCTATTGGATTTGGATTATTATTACTATTTCATGATAAAGGTTTGGTGTGTGCGTGGTGGTTTTTCTTCAACAAGCATGTAACTAAATAAATAGCAAGAGAGAGACAGGATGAGGCCTACACTCTGATAAATCTCAGGCCTTCCAGGTGTGAATACCAATTCAGGAAAAAAAATAAATAACTGTTGGTGAGTAGCTTCTAGAACAGTGCTGTTTAATAAAACTTTTTGTCATGATGGAAATGTTATTTCCACTGTCCAGTATAGTAGCCATCACCCACATACAGACATTGAGATCTTAAAGTGTGGCTAGAGTGACATAGGAACTGAATGTTTAATGGTATGTGATTTTAACTAATGAAAATTTCAGTTTCAATAGCCACTTGTGGCTAGTAGCTACCACCTAGAGAGCAGAATCCTAGATCTTCACAGGTGATATGCTGGCAGCTGCCTCATTCTTACTAAAATTTCCTGCATCTCCAGAATGGAGGCTCATTTGTATATGAAATGCCCTAACCTTTCACATACATGGAAATGCACATTACGTTTCAGGAAAGAAGGAAATGAGTAATTAAGGTACTACTTGGAAGAGTGTGTATCTGTCCCAACCTCAATTCTAGGTAAAGCTTCCGTATGGCCTCCACCTGGAAAAGAGGCAATCCTTCTGTAGATCGTTTCCAATGCATCTTCCCATCTCTTCCCATCCGCACTTCTTATTCTTAGTTCCTTTTCCTTCACCGGGTCACACCATATCAGGTGAAACTCAGACCAGTCCCTGTGTTAGTGTAGTCTAGGCCACAGGCCAAGATGACCTTGAAAACGGCTCTTAACTGCATTTGTTAAACAAACCTGCAGGGACAGGTCTTGCAAGAGTGCAGGTCAGGTCATAGGAAGCACCACTCACAGCGAGAGGAAGGATCACACCAATCCTGCTAGTTTACTTGCAAAATATGAAGCAGCTATGGTTGGCTATTTGAATTTGGCCACAAAAGCAAATTCAAGTCCTCCGGCATTTTGTGTAACTCATGTTAGTAAAAAGAAGAGAAAAATATTATTGAAAATCCAAGACATGAAATTTGTAAATTACCTTGATCCAGACAAAAAACACGATGACAGCAGCTATATTGTTGAACTGTATTTGCCAGTATGCCAGATGCTCAAAGTTGGGAAAAGTATTTTGATCTTCTAGAAACTGTAGCAGCACCTCCACGTTTGATGCTCTATGTATATTAATTCCTATAGCTACCACTGACAGCTGGAAAACAAAAGATTTATGTATTATTACAGTGTTTTAGAGACATGTAACTTTCCTTAAAATGACTATTTTTCCTTACTCCAGATCACTCATACAAATGACAGGTGTTGAGCACGGCCATAAAACAAGTGTCACAATAAACCACTTACATTCCCTTAGCTAGGAAGAGAAATCCAGTGAGTGCACGTGTACTTGTGTGCACGCATGTGTGTGCAAACACACACACACCATATGTTGCTATGTTACAAAATCAAACTCAAACAAGAATGCCTTTTTTTCCTGCCACCCTCAATTAAATCATTTTCCACCCTTCTGCTTTCTCAGCCTCATCTTGCTTTGTTGTTTTCAGCCACCAGCCATATAGTCTTTCCACTATTCAAATATAAGTGAGTATCTATGTACAGAGCACTGTGCTGGGGGCTAAGAGGAACTAACAGAAGTAAGAGGCACAAACTCTGTTCTCAGGAAACTTATACTTTGGTTCAAGACCAGGCACACATGTAAAAATAAGTAACACAAAGACCTAGTAAGGAATTGACATCACACAACAGAAGGTGAAAGGTGCAACAAGACATATCTAAAGAGTGCTCTTAAGAGGAAAGAGTCTTGGTCTTAAAACATGGTGGGGATGATGGTCAGAGAGAACTCGAGAAGATTTGCAGTGGGAATATATGTGAGCCAAGGGTTTCCCTCCTGCTTGTTTCTGTCCCTTAATTTATGACCATGCAACTTTTCACTTCGGTTTCAGTTCTGGGTTCTAAAGCCCCATCCGAGGAGAACATTGGGCCCTACTCGTATCCATCACCACTGGGTTAATGTGTAGGTGTGGAAAGTGTTAGAGGTTCACCATTAAAACCTGGGCCTCCGTGGGGCCTGAAGCCACAGCAGGTGGGTTGTCACAGGTGCTGAGACCTTTGCTGTTCATTCCCTTTCTCTTCTCATGCATGATGGTCAAAGACCACTTCATTAGCTGGATGGCTATCCTGATCATGGCTCCAGGTGATTATCATAGCAAAGACCTGCCTGGCTACCAACCACAGCTGAAAAAAGCCAACCTCACCACCTTTTTTCTGTGAAGGATCCCTAGAGCAAATCTTGGATTTTTGTGCTGGTGGTGGGAATATTTTCTTTGAGTTCTCTGGAGTACACTGAAAATATTTTTCTATGTTGACTTAGTTGAGAGGGAAGGGTTGACGGACTAAACGATAACCCTTTACCTAACTCTCACTAGGGACAATTGCCTTGTACCCAGGATGTGGTCATTTATACAATGTCAATATCTCATCAATACACATAATTTCCTAGCGAATTCTTCTCCAAAATAGAGAATGAGAGAAAAGAGATGAGGGAAAGAGATTCGATAAGCACCTGAGTTATGTCCTCCTGAGTTTTCTCTGGGATTCTCCATCCCCATCTACCAAAGAACTTTCCTTCCTGAATGTATGCTTCATAAGGGCAGGGGTTTGGGTCGTTTTGTCCAGTCCTATATCCCCAATGCCTAGAACAATGCCAGGAACATAGTAGGTGCTCAGAAAATATTTTTGAATAAATGAATTAATCATTTTCACCCTTGAAACCTACCAATCAACAAAATAATTTGAATTTAGGCCTTTTTAAAAAAAGATTTTGTTTATTTATTTGAGAGTGAGAAAGCGAGAGCAAGAGAGCAAGAGCACAAGTGGGGGGAGGAGCGGACGGAGAGGGAGAAGCAGGAACCCTGCTGAGCAGGGAGCCTTCTACAGGGCTAGATCCCTGGACTCCGGGATCATAACCTGAGCTGAAGGCACACGGTCAACCAACTGAGCACCAGGCGCCCCGAATTTAGACTCCTTGATAGTCTTCTTTTTATCAGTAATTCTGCTAGAAAGACTGCTTAGGTCAAATAGGTTGACTAAAGTAAGCCCACAGATTTCAGAGTCTTTGTTAAAGAAACAAAAGGAAAACAGGGAAAATAATTTCACAGTGATTCCAAGATATTATATTTATATTTAGGGTAGAATTACTTTTCAAGTTTCAGGTGTGCCTTAGTCCGATAAAAATGCCTTTGCTTTTTTCAGGGGGTTGAAGGTCCTGTGGAACATAGGGCTTATTTTGGAAGGTGAGCAGAAGGCGTGCCCTCATTTCTGCTGGGTCAGAGAAGGTTTCAAAGGAGAAGGAGGATTCCAGTTGCCCTTCCTTATTCTTTACAAAAGCACCCTGTCTGAATTGCTCTCTTGGCAGTACTGAGAGTTAAAAAAAAAAAAAAAAAAAAGAACAATAGAACAATGAAGCAAGTTTTCAAAGAAATACTTGCAACATGTTGCGGCTAGTGAGCCAAAAAACCTATCCTCAAATTCCATGATATCAACAGCTATTTTCTCCAAAACGGGTATAAGGCCATTTCCTGGGGTGTGGAAAGAAAATATGAAAGCTTCTAGCCAAGTGAAAAGAAAGTGTTAGAATTCTATTTGTATTTTTTTAACCCAATCTTTCAAATTCTATGTTGTGTATGTTTTTTTTTTTTAAAAGATTTTATTTATTTATTTGATAGAGAGAGATCACAAGTAGGTAGAGAGGCAGGCAGAGAGAGAGGAGGAAGCTGGCTCCTTGCTGAGCAGAGAGCCCGATGTGGGGCTCGATCCCAGGACCCTGAGATCATGACCTGAGCTGAAGGCAGAGGCTTCAACCTACTGAGCCACCCAGGCGCCCCTGTTGTGTATGTTTTTACAAATGTACCTATTATACCATACACACACAATTTATAAATAAATGGAATACATTTGGGTACGTTAAAATTTTCGCTGATAGGTGTACATAATCTAAGAGGCTGATGGCCACCGACTATTCTTTTGCTAATATTGAAGGTATTTGGTTAAAACTCAAACAAACCTGCCATTAATTAGCATAACATCACACTCACATTCACCTTTTTACTGTTATTCTCAATGACTTAACTATAAATTTATCCATATAACCTAAAAAGGCAGGCTTTGCAACCTTAGAGTTCCAAACGCTAATTGTCTTCTGGAATAATTTTCAATGTATATAGACCCACACTCTTCCATCATGCAGTACAGAAATATTTTGAAAAGTTACTTCCAGTATCCTTGCCTTTCCTGCCTCCTTAAATGGTGAAATCCCTTTGTTACTGTTATTAGTATACTGAGAATTTGGAGATCAAGAGTTTACCTCCAGGAACGGCATGATGATTTACACAGCTATTGTGAAAGAAGGGATGCCCTTCTAAATGCACGCAGGCCGATGGGTTCTACCCATATTCTATAGGAATTTTTACTTTAAATAAAAGCTCTTTCTGAATTACATACGCATGTAGCTGGAGAGGCAATGGCTGAGTAGTAAGGTTACTGGGAGAAATGAAGGTACATCTGGATATGAAAAGCACTCAGAACTGTATCTGACACACAGCACTTCTAAAGTATTAGCAAATACTATTATTATTATTACTCCAGTTAATATTATTGTCATGCAATATAGAACTGTATAGTTCTCTTCCATGTCTCGAGCATTCTTTTACTCACATGTGAATAACATTTTCCTATATTTAAAACATCTCAATAATGTATTTCAGAACATATTTTTCATATTTTACCAGCTAATTCTAGTGATGACTTGCTAATGACTGGATGTAAATGCTTCACGAAGCCCAGATGTATTTTTGGGTGTTAGGGGCAGGGGGAGAGTAATGGCCAAGAAGTAGGGTAACAGAGGACAGAACCCTGATGGGGTAGTGCACCACTTACTGAGACTTCAGGGGGCATCTCTGTCAGCGGACAGTGGGAAGAACGGACTTTGAGGCACATAACAAGCATGTCCTTACATGCTTCAGTGTGTAATAGGACTTAGCAAAAAGATAATGTGTTCTTGCTCAAGGGAGAAAGGTTAGCATAAATGCATGTCTCCAGTGAGGCCCCAGGAAGGAAGTGATGAGGATGATGTGGAAGGCAACCCATGATGAACAACTGTAATAAGTTATAATAGGGTCAAGGGCAGGCAGGGGATCTACAAGGTGTCCTAGTCTTGACTCTCTCCTCACTGCCTTTTGGTTTCTTGTACCTGATACAGAAAACGCTGGCGGTCCCTCACTGGTATTTTGTACACTGAACTATTTGCAGGGAATTTTAAACTGTAGGGAGGTTTTCTCTGCCACCCCAAATATTTTCAAGATGTTTCTTCTTGCTGTAACTTTACACGTGTGCAGAAAAATACAAAATAATTTTTGCTAGTAGTTGAAGAAAAATATCATTAACAGTAAGAAAAAAAGAATAAACAAAACATTCTTTGCTCCCTCATGTCTCATAGGGCATGCCAAAGCCAAATACGAATTAGTTATTCTTTTTTTTTTTTTTTTATGTCTTGGAACTCTTGCTGTATCAGTACATATGGATCTCTTTTATTTTTAAAATTAAAATTATTAATTTTTAAGTAATCTCCACACCCAACGTGGGACTCATACTCGCGACCCTGAGATCGAGGGTCACATGCCCTTCCAGCTGAGCCAGCCAGGTGTCCCCCACTAAGTTATTCTTGTTATTAGTGTGGCTACTTGACAGCTTATCATAAATACCTCTCTATTTCTATTCAGAAGGGTTACGCATGCAAAATGCAAAAATAATTAGTAACACTGAAGCTGAAATAGCAGAGGAAAATGTTTAGATTCTCCTTCAGGAATATCAGGATCCACAATACCGAGGAGATACATCAAGGACTCGAATTAACACGTTTTTACAACAGAATAGGGAATTTGGTGTTGTTCTCAAACCTACCACAACGATCACAACATCCAGACAATTCCAGAAACTCCTGAAATAGTGTAGCTTGTGAATGCGAATTTCCAATATCTCTTCCACCACATAGTAAAGGATAAAAAAACAAAAGATAATCTCACAGGCTGCCAGGAAGAAATCAAAAGTTGTGACATATCGGATCAGCTTTACAGGCTGAAATTGCCAAGATGGAATCACACCGCCTGTTGCTGGGAATTCAACCAATAACCTGCGTTGCAATAAGAACAATTAAAACAGTAACAACAACACATGGATGCAGCCAGGAAAGGACATCCATCTATTCTGTCCCTGCACTAATAAGGGATTAGAACTGTAACCACCAGTCACCCCAAACTGGTGGCAGTGTTTTTTATCACGGCTAGGAACTATGTACTTGTACAGTTCTGTGCCCCCAAACGGAACAAGGCTTCCCAAGTCCTCCTAAAGAGATGATTCCTCCTCACTGTCCCCGTCACAATTCTGGTATTTATACTGCTCAAAATGCTCTCGAGTTTTGTTTTTTTTTTTCCTTAATGTAGAAGTTAATCAACGAACAAGCCTTTCTAGGACTTCTAGTAAATGTAAGTAATTCAACTAGGCAATGAAGAACATAAGAAATGTAACTCTTGCATTCAAATGTGTATGGCCTATTGAGAAGCAGGGATGTGCGTTTGTGTGTGTATGTATATAGATGTGTGTGTACATGCACATAAGTATGTGTATATATCCACAAACTGGGTTTCTCATTCATTCATTTGGTATCACCTAACTAGCACTGAATGATTTGTCCTAGGGGCTGTTTTGGCTACCCTTCCCAGAGCCTTAGAGTTAACAGGCGTTCAGTAAATGTCTGACAGTCTAAAACAGTAACACATACCCTTTCCATTCATACTGATGGCACTGATGTTTCGTGTTTTAGCATAATTGAAGTTACTGAGGCTGTTTCTTGCCAAATTCCCATTTTGTAGGTGTCACAGTGAGAAAGTTAAATGATTCGTTTAATGGTACAGCTTCCCTAACAAACTAGAAATAGAATACTTAGCTTCTTCACTTTAAGACTTTTTAAAAGACCTTCAGTCAACTATGAGGTAGAACTGCCTCTCCCTTTCCAGGCCGGGTAGCCACACCGGCAGCCTGAGTGTCTAGGACTCAAGCACGAGCAATAATCAGGTCCTGGCAGAGTCAATGGTAAATTAGAATTGGTCAAGGAAGGGTGAAAAATTCTTCCTTCCTCTTCTCTGGCCATCTCCTGGGTTTTTTTGGTTTGTTTATTTTGTTTTAGTTTTTGTTTTTTTCTTATCCGAGGTATTGGAGAGTGGGGGGTAAGAGCCAAACACCCAGCAGAGCAATAGTGAAGTGCAGAGCCTCGTCACAGGCTCAGCGTGAACCTGGAAGGGCAGAAGGTAGCCTCTGTGGGCCAGGTCCTCTCCCTCTGTCCTGCTCTGGCCCTGCGTCTGTCAACCCCTCCAGAAACGTAGACAGCGACATCGAGAAATGAAATAATCGCCTCGACGATATTCGCTCGTGAAGTATGGGGAGGACGTGGAAGATACACTCAGCACCTTCTATAGACATTCCCTTACATGTCAATTGGAGTTGAGTGCCTGTTTTTATCCTCCTTCTATTTGCACTGAAATCACGAGGAAAAGTTCAATAATAATTGCAATCGATTTTCATTCATTTCTAGTAATAACTCTTATTTGACTTATTGTGAAATTATTTCCTTCAAAAGTTGTTAAATACACAGTCTGGAAGAATCCAACTGGCCATGAAAAGCTGACATGTGCTTAGCTTCAAAAATGATAACAAAATAGATATTAGGAGGATTTATCCTTCTTATTTGGTTGGTAAATGTATGTGCAAGAAATTCATGCCAGTGATGTCTGGGTGTTGCTGACACATCCACCAGGTGTGTCACACACCATCAAGGTGTGACCTCTGGATCCCCCTTGCCTTGTTCTACTTTTTTCCTTTTTTACAGTACATATCACCTTCTAATATACTACTTTATTGATTTCTTTTGTTTATTGTCTACTACCCATCTTCTCCTGGTTGAGCGCAAGCTCTGGAAGATGAGGGACCTTGACTTTGTCCACTGATGTGTCTCCAGAGCTGAGAACAGTACCTGGCACGTACTAAGTGTCTGATAAATGTTTGCCAAATAAATGAATAAATGAACACGAGGCCCCAGACAAGCCCACAGGATGTTTGTCAGTTTTCTCACTGCTAAGCAGAGTGATCATGATGGCAATGTCCCAGGATCTGAGAAGGAACTTCATGTGCTTTGGTGAATCTTGTGTGTAAGCAGATACCTGGGTATCCTCCTGAGCCCAGGCAGAGCCCCCCGTGGCTGTGCTTGTGTTCTTAAATAGCACGGGCATCATCTACGAGGGAGAAACTCAGGGAAATGAGTCAAGATTTGATGGCCAGAGGCTTGGTAACAGAGCATAGAACACTGATCATCCTTACAACAAGTAAGAAGAGATGTTAGCAAAACACAGTGCTTTTTCCTGGAAGGTTCCAGCTTTGGATAAGCTTGGACCAGACTTAAGTTTCTTCCCAACTCATGATATTCTAGGATCCTAACTCACTTCCACCAAATATATTTATCCCAATAAGTGTTTGGTTTCCCCTTCCCTTTCTATGGGCTCTGATCCTTGGCATTCTCTTTTAGGCAAATGCAGCAATGCTTTCCTGGTCGCTCTCAAGACTAGGATGTACCTACAAGTACACAGACATGGGAGGGATCAGTGCCCTTGGTACACACCTGATCACACAGAACAGGTTAATGTTGGCGTTGTATACTGAAAAATCAATAAAAGTCGCCCTGGTTCCTCGGTCCAGCCAGCCATTTTTCTTGAGGCTGGCAACCTGAGCAGCTGTCTCCTCTCTCGTTCTTGATAAATCCAGGTAATAGCCAGCTCCGCTATAGGTTGCAATCACTCCCCAGTGGCTACTCCCATTCAAGTCTTTTTCACTTGTGTAGATCCAACTAATTAAAAGACAAAATAAAAACAAAACAAACAGATACAATCAGTGGAACACTTCATGGCAATTACAAAGACAGCTGGTTCCTGGTACGACAGAGTATGTAATAAGTCAAGTTAAGCCTTATCAAGCTGGGTCATTCACTTGGTGAGGGGCTTCGTGTTTTCTTACTTAATTCTCATATACTTATTATCTCCATTTTAGGAATGAGGGCCTTGAAGCTTAGTAAGGTCCACTCAGTCTCAAAGCTTTGGAGGTTATTGCCAGGACCCTACACCAGGGTAGATTCTCTAAAATTTGTGCTATTAGCCCTCAGTTTATATGGGTAACTATACTTAGGGGCTCGATGACTCTAGGCTCTCAGAGAAAATTGCAGCCAAGAGGTACAAGTTCATCAAGCACCACTATCGGCAACTGAACGAAATAAGACTCCACAGGACATTTGGGAATTGCTTAATTAATTAATTTGAGGGGGGGGAGAGAGAGAGGGTGAGTGGTAGGGAGTGGAGGGGGTTTAGAATCTTAAGCAGGCTCCACGACCAGTGCAGATCCCAACATGGGGCTCGGTCTCAGGACCTCGAGAGCATGACCTGAGATGAAATCAGGAGTTTGACACTAACTAACTGAGCCACCCAGGCACCCCAGGGCATTTGGGAATTTAATCCACAAATACTGACAGAGGCTCTCTTAGGAAACAGATGCTTCTTTGGCATTAATGAAGATATAAAGATGAACCAAGTTCCTTTCCTGCTCAGATTTATAGTAAGTAGGGAGAGAAAAGTCATGAAACAATTAAAATACAAGGTAGATGGGTGATATCCAACAGAGAAGTAAGAGAAATTTCTCGGGCAGATCAGAGGAAAGTATCCTTGTCCAGGGGCCCAGTGACAGGAAAGGTGCATCAGAGAAAGCTTTTGGACGAAGCCGCAATGGACCTGGGCTGTGAAAGGTAAACGGATTCAGGCAGGCACCAGTGGATGGGAAGGGCATTTTCAAGCCTGAGCTGGGGGTGGGGATGCGGGGAAGCACAAGGCACCCGGCTAGTAGCTGAGGTCAGCTTGCGTACACGAAGAAAGACGGCTGAAAGGCAGACGGTGATCAGACTGTGAGGAGCAAGCAGGAAGGGGTCCCCGAGGGAAGGTTTCTGAGAAGCACAGAACAGGGTTCCTCTGGTGGCAGCAGGAAAGACTGGAGTGGTGAGAACAGGGGGCTCACATGTAGAGAAAAGTGGCCACAGCACGTCTGAGACTACCTTTCCTTAGGAAGGGCTGCTGGCAAAGCTGTGCCTCGGCTGGCATCTGGAGCTTGACTGATAAACGGCTCCCTGTGCTGATACGAAACTAGTCTGACCAGCTGCTTCTCCCTCTCCCCCGCCTCATCCCCCCACCCCCACCCCCACCCCTCTCATAGGTGCACGCTCTCTAATAAATAAATAAAATCTTTAAAAAAAACACCAAAAATGCTGAATGACTGGGAAGGGTGACATGCCTAGACGGTCAGCGCAAACACAGTGGCTTATGCCCAACAGCTGCCTGCCTTCTGGGAGCCTCGCATTCCGCCAGGCAGTGGCTGCCCATGTGACCAGCAGCCAGCGACCACCTCGAGAACCGAGTCTCTCATGAGCCTCTCTGACACACAACAGTTCATGCACGTTGTTATAGCTCGTTACCAGATGAATTCAGTGTGTCCTGTGTGACTCCACTGGGAGAGGGCTTCTGGAAGCCTGAGTGTTGTTTCCTTCAAAGTTTGCCCCTTGTGCCTTGACTCTCTGCTTCTTTTGCTTTTGTCCTTCCACTGCATGGAAACTTAGCCATGAACATGACTGGAGGACGAATGCTGCGAATCCTTCCAGCGCATCCCTGAGCCTGGGAGTGGTCCCGGGGGCTGACACAGCTCGGTTAGCAGTGCCTGCAATAACCCAGAGGTGCTGGGTCTGATGAGGCCTGAGCCAGAGCAATGAGAGGAAGACAGGAAGACAGACAGGAAGGATGGAGAGAGGACTCTGCAGTGCCTGTCAGCAGAATGTGGCCTCTGACTTAGAAGTTGGAGTGAGGGAGAAGGGATATCTGAAAAAAATGACTGGAGACCCTCTTTTTGGAGAATGCAAAGGATCTGGTAGGACAAAGGAAGGATATAGATTTGTTTTTTATTTCCTGTCACTAGAACATAAGCTCTGTAAAGACAGGGAATTTGTTTCTCTTTTGTTTCCCACTGCTTTGTTACTCCAATCGGCACCAAGAGTGTTTCTAGAAGAAGGAGACTTCACTGAGAAAATGCTGGCAGATGTTAACACTCTGTATACTTGCTGAAGAAACAATAAATGATCAAATAGATGTAAGAGAGGAAGTCACTGGAATGCCAAGGGAAAGAATGTGAAGAAAAAGCTAGAGATCGGAATATAGAATCCAGGAATAAGAGAGAAGTGGGAGAGTTAAGAGGAGCATTACAGAATGAAGGGAACCCCAAGTTTAGTGTCACTCTCAGAAGTCAAAAGAATGAGCAATCAACATGGCCAAATTCTGCAGAGGTTGAACAGGAGGAAGATCAAGAATTGGTCATTGGGGGCGCCTGGGTGGCTCAGTTGGT
>CM052800.1:63433969-63467559 GCA_028533885.1 Nasua narica | reverse complement strand
GAGCTGTGACACTTTGGGTAAGTGAGGCTCAGTTTTTTCATCAACAAAATGGAGATGACACGTATTTCAGGTTGTTTTGTGAAAGAGATGACATAATGCATGAAATCACTTCTTAAATAGCATCTGGTAGTGGCTGCATCTACTTCTCTTATTAATGATATGAGATAGAGTAAAATATTCAACCAGGTACCATAGTTTAAGGGCATGTTTCTGCTTTGTAGGAATTAGAAAAAGGAGGAGAGCAAAATCATTATCAAACCTGGACAAAACGTCTTTCGGGATGATTCGATCCCTTTATGCTGAATCTTCTGACCTTTACTTAGTGTGTTCCTTATGGACCCTGCTCCTAAATAAGATATGCACTGGATGATAGACAAAGAATCTGATCATGGGAAGCCTGGCTGCCTCCACTGTATACTAACAAATCTGGAGTCTGGCTGTCTCATTTCAAGACAGGGATCTAAATAAACTGACAGAATTAGCTAAAGTAATATCTAAATTACTAAATTAATAAAGTAAATATCTAAGTAAAGTCTAGAAGACAGGGGCACCTGGGTGGCTCAGTCATTAAGCATCTGCCTTTGGCTCAGGTCATGATCCCTGGGTCCTGGGATCAAGTCCCGCATCGGGCTCCCTGCTCAGCAGGGAGCCTGCTTCTCTGTCTCCCACTTCCCCTGCTTGTGTTCCCTCTCATGCTGTTTCTCTATCGAATAAATAAATAAAAATCTTTAAAAAAAAAAAAAGGTAAAGTCTAGAAGACAATTCTAACCATAGCGACTCACCCAGGGGCAGTGACCCTAAGAGGCCCACCTTGGGACCCCTTGAGAGTTCTTATTTCTTTGTAACTACAGTAATTCTAAAAGTAATGACTATCCTCCCTTAATACACAAGATGTTTTAAGTATGGTTATGAAAGAACACCCCAAATCCCTGCACGCGGACAATACCTACTCAAAATCATAAACATACATTTGAGAGGACAGGCTTTAAACCAGACACAAAACTGCCTCATAAGCTTATTATATACTTTAAATACCTGTAACTTTGAACCAAAATGTATTTGTAAATGCTAGTAACATGAGAATTTCTGTACCAGAACAGTTCTCAGGAACAACCCAGTGAATGATGTCCCTGGATCTGGAAAAAAAAAGGATTCAGGCATCTTCGAAGAAACCTCCAAAGGCACCAAGAAAGGTAGCTTTCTTGGGGGCCACATGGTCAACAATTTAGCCTTTTGAAAAATATGTATGCAGAAGCTGAAGGCGGTAAAAAGTAGAAACAACTTGAGAAATCAAAGGCCAATTTGGCCATGGTCTTAAGTCTAAGCACGGAAGACTCCCTTAGAGCATCTTCTCCTTGGTTAAGGGGTTAGAGGATGAATGAACGAATGAATAAATGAATGAACAAAGGAGTGAATGAGAAGCCAGGGCACAGATACTTACGCAGTTCCATTTCTTGGACCGAAAGGAGCCCTGTCTTCACTACTGACCGAGTAGACATCATAGCACTCCTTAATCTCATCTCTCAAGTCCTGGGGGATCGAACAGGATCCGTTTCTGACTTTGAGTTGCCGGATACGTGGCACCCCTAACAGGAGGTTCTCGTAGTAGATGAAGCTTCGGTTGTCAGCTTCGGTTCTGTCGCTGGGCTGTGTCTTCCAGTACAGCCCATCCAGTAAGGCACCTTCTGTGAACTGAAAGCAAAGGAAACATTTGAAAAAGTTTTTTGAAGAGCCCCAAGCTTAGTGGCTGTTTTGCTCTTTCCTGGAATGTTTGCATGACCAACAGTTTGGCGGCAGTGACAAGGGTGGGTTTTGCTGTCAGAAAAGATTTGGGTTGGCTCTTGCTCTGTCGCATGCTAGCCGTGAGGCCTTGAGCAGGATCCAACTTTGGGCCAAGGTCCCTGCATCTATAACATCTGTAACATCCATCCCCTGCACCGCCGCTACCCAGGTCCCCAGGGGGTGCTCAACAAAGGGCAACTCTGATTTTTGCGCTAGGACTACAGGTGGGTGGTGGTTCACATCAATCCGTAAGCATGATCAATTTTACTTTCCCTTATTAAAACAGTATCCCGGGGGCACCTGAGTGACTCAGTTGGTTAAGCAACTGCCTTCAGCTCAGGTCATGATCCCAGGGTCCTGGGATCTAGCATTAGGCTCCCTGCTTGGTGGGGAGCCTGCTTCTCCCTCTGCCTCTGCCTGCCGCTCTGCCTGCTTGTGATCTCTCTCTATCTCTCAGATAAGTAACATGTTTAAAAACAAACAAACAAACAAACAAACAAACAAAAAAGCAAAAAACACAGCATCCCACATAATTCTGGTTCCAAACTTGTTTGGAGAGGAAAAGACTAGTTTTGGTTACCAGTCTGCCATCTGGTGGATCTTTTAAGTGTCTGGATTATTGTGGCCTATAGTGAACTCTGTTAAATTCCCCCCGCCCTGCCACTGCCCCTGCTTTTTTGAGCTTGGCATTCATTACCATGGAACTGTGTATATGGGAGATGTCTCTCATTAGTTGCCTATAGGGAAGAAGAAGCTGTTTCTCAGTGTCTTATCCTTATTGGACAATGGGTAGAGAGGGACTGATTTGCTGTGTTGAGGACAGGAGAGACTTCTACTTTACAAACATGGTTTTGGATGCCAAGTATTTTTAGGCGTCAGCACTAATGGGTTCATACGGTCTGTTTTCCTCTATCTTTATACAGCCACCAGCTCTGACCCCAGGTTTCAGGAAGAGCTTTAGAAAGCACCTCTGCAGGAAGAAACAAGTCTTTCCAGTTTCCCTTTCGATTCTCTTAGGTTCTGAGCATCATACCTCTCAGATCAATTTAACATTTCTCCTACGGTATCACTCATAATTTACCCTTGGCTACTATGCTGGATTTTGTGACAATCTGGGAAGGGGCTGGGTTGAATTTCACATTAGCGAGCTCTGAAAGAACGTGCCTCCCTTGTATCAGGTGCTGTTCTAGGCTACATGCCATCATCAACAAAGAGACAAAAGACCAAAAAACAAAGCAAGACAAAACAACCAAATCTTGCCCTTATGGGCCATATAGCCTACGAGATACTCAACAGACATTTATTGAATCATGAATGACTGAGTGAATTATAGACTAGGGAGAGGAAGTGCCTGTCAGGCTAGAAACAAGGCCGTCTTTCTTCCTCCCTAATCATGTGTAAGCATGCTGACTCTTCGTCTCCGTACTCACCACCAGGGTGTAATATTAGCCGTTACCTCGTATGGTTACTATGGGATTAAAAGAGGGAAGGTATGAAACCCTCTGCATGGTGCAAGGCACATACAAGATTCTCAGTCTAACAACTCATCATAGCCTACAAATCACACAGCGTCACAAAGTAGGTCCTATAGATACTGCTGACTTGAATTTATGAAACCAAATGAACACTTTTCAACAGTAAAGAGATACTTTGAAAGTCATCTGCAAATACCTTCCAGAAGTCTTCCACTGAAGAAAGAGTTTTAAAGTTTGTTTTCTCCGTTTTGGACACTGGGGTGTCTAGGAAGAGCTGTGACATTATCCGGGTATAGTAGTACACGCTGGAGCTCATCATCCCATAGGTCACTGGAACACAGAAAAAGCCATGTGAATCCTGTGGGGGAACCCACACACTCACTTGCACAGCCCCAGGGGACGGGCAGGTAGCCACAAACATTCTGCTGTGTGCCCTGCCTTTCTTCCCTTTACCATTCTTCTAGGATCTCTCCCTAGCTCTCGGGCCTATAAAAGAAATAAATTCACATCGGCTCATGGGAAACAAAACTGGCTTACTACAGAGCATCAAGTTACAATCAAGCACCTTTACTTGATATCTGGGACATGCCTATTCAACCTCACCCTCCGGGCCCCATGGGCCCCTCCACACGGTGAGGCTGCTCCTGGATCAGCCCCTCCAGGCAGTGAGGCTGCTTGGTACAGGCCCCTACAGAGGCCACGCCGCACCCCTCATCCTGCGGCTGGGCACGCGCTGTTACTCTCCCTACGGTAACACGGGCAGGCTGCTCCCTGTTCCACATCGCTTCTCCATTCTTCTCTGCTCTGCATCCTGAGGCTGACCTCTATAGACTGTACCACATGGACTTTTGCCCTTAGATTTCCCACACATTCGGCCCAGGGGAGGCTGAGCAGGAAATCCGGGGGCCTGAGGAGAGGCTGGGTTTGCTTCCTCCACCCGCACCCCATTCCTTCACCACCTGGAGGCAGTTTGGCAGGTGGGCTTGGCCCTAGCTGCTGGGCTCCCCTCCCACAGCCACACTGGGTTCATGCCATTCCCTCCCCTTGTCCCCTCAGGTCTGGAGGTGGTAACTGTTCCAAGGGCCTCACTCCCCTTGCAGGTTCCCATAACCCTCCCCGCTGGCAGAAACAGTACCTTCATTAAATGTTCTTTAATTACCACTTAGGAGTTTTCCATCTCTTTCCTTCCAGAATGCTAACACAGACACATCTGCCTCCCATCTACCTGTCGAATCTTCTACGGACCCTCTAAACCCAAGCTATACCCCTGCTATGAAGATTTGCTGATTATATCATCCCATTCTGAATGGGCCCAGAGAGAGATGGGAAAATAATTTATAGGCTTAGTAGGTTACAGACGATCGGGGGTTGAATCTTGGCCATGCCTGCTACTTACCATGTGACCTGTGCAAGTTGTTTAAACTTTCTTTTCTTTTCTTTTTTTAAGTAGGAGCTTGAACTCACAACCCTGAGATCAAGACCTGATCTTAAATCAAGAGTTGGATGCTTAACTGACTGAGCCACCTGGGTGTCCCAAGCTGCTTAAACTTTCTGAGCTTTGGTTTCCTTTTCTGTAGGATAGGGATAACTAGTTACTATTTTTATGTGTTTACATAAAAATAGTAACTAGTAACTAAAAATTGACCAATACAGTGGCTGAAACTTACATGTCCAATAATGATGGTTCTTCCTCCTTAATCAGCTTGCTATAACACATATATTAAAAAACTTAGCACTTTAATAAGGGCTGTCTCACACCGGACTCTAATATACAAAACGCTATAATCCCTCTCTGACAAAAAGCTTCAAGGGGAAACACTTCTCTTTTATACTTCTTTTGACAACAGAGGTTTTACACTTCTTTTAACCATGGTTCTCAACATCCAGCAGGTGATTAATACTTAGCTGACTTTGTAATAATCTTCAGGCATCATAAAATGCATTTTAAAACCTTATATGATTTGGATATTAAGGGCTATTGGGTAAAATCTTGCCCTCACCTGAGCAGCAGAGAAAATCATTTTAAAAGAGGAGTAGATAATAGTGATTCAAACACAAGTGTGTTTTAGAGTCCACCTCAAGTAGTCAATGGATCAAGAAATACAGTCACTAGGCTTATGTGCTCTATTTGGAGGGGAAGGAACATCTTCCTGCCCCCTTAGTTAGGCTCTCCCCCCATCCTCCTAGGAACCACAAATTAGGATAAGGACATTCTTCTTCAAGAG
Organism: Nasua narica; assembly: GCA_028533885.1. Taxonomy (NCBI): domain Eukaryota; kingdom Metazoa; phylum Chordata; class Mammalia; order Carnivora; family Procyonidae; genus Nasua; species Nasua narica. The sequence continues at coordinate 63,462,077 of CM052800.1, read as the reverse complement.
TTACATGACCTGCTACCTCTCAAAACTATGCTGGGCAAGAATTAAGGGCTTAGACTTTAATCCCTTCACATTTATAGGACAATGTATTTAAGAAGATAAGCAAGGTGTAATCTCTGTCCCCAAGAAGAAAAGCCATAAGCTCCCCTGGGAACAGCACTGCCCACTCAGCTCCCATAGAGAGATGGGCAAGGGACAATGAACAAAGCTTTCTGTGGATCCAGAGACAGCTGAGAACAAAGCTGATACGATGCTAAAGAGGGGTAGTGAAGGATCCCCAAAACCTAATAAATAATTATTAAGCTGATTTTTTTCAATTAACTTGAAATTAGAATTTCCTTTGGATTAATCAATATAGATCATTCTATGGCTAAAATTAGCAAGTCAGGAAACAACAGATGTTGGCGAGGATGCAGAGAAAGGGGAATCCTCCTTTGGGAATGTAAGCTGGTACAGCCACTCTGGAAAACAGTATGGAGTTTCCTCAAAATGTTGAAAATAGAGCTACCCTATGACCCAGCAATCGCACTACTGGGTACTTATCCTCAAGATACAAATGTAGTGATCCGAAGGGACACATGCACCTGAATGTTTATAGCAGCAATGTCCACAATAGCCAAACTATGGAAAGAACCTAGATGTTCATCAACAGATGAATGGATAAAGAAGATGTGGTAATATATATACAATGGAATACTATGCTGCCATCAAGAGAAACGAAATCTTGCCATTTGTAACGACAGGGATAGAACTAGAGGGTATTATGCTAAGCAAAATAAGTCAGTCAGAGAAAGACAATTATCACATGATCGCTCTGATATGAAGAATTTGAGAGGCAGGGCGGAGGGGTCGTGGTGAGGTAGGGGAGAGAAATGAAACAAGATGGGATGGGGAAGGAGCCAAACCATAAGAGACTCCTAAACTCACGAAACAAACGAAGGGTGGCTGGGAGGTAGGGGGGGTAGGGATAGGGTGGCTGGGTTATGGACATTGGGGAGGATATGGGCTATGGTAAGTGCTGTGAAATATGTAAGCCTGACGAATCACAGACATGTACCCTGGGGCAAATAATACATTATATGTTAATAAAAAAAATTTAAAAAAATATAGATCATTCTAAATTTTTTACCTGTGGGTTTTTTTGTTTAAAAAAATTATAACAAATGATTTAAATGTTTTGCTTTATAAATACGCTAATTCTATCTATACATAAATATAAGTATTTTAGCCACTGATTAAAAATTGTAACTCTTTTGTTTTCCTTTATTTTTAATATCAATTGCTTTTAAAATTTTCAGGACCTGTATGAAATTTCATGGCTTCACTAAAAGGGAAGTGATGCATTCCCTTGGCTATTTAGCACCATCTGTTGGACATCCAGAGAAAAAATGTCATCTAGCTTTGAAGGGATGATTATTCTAATACATTCAATCAGCAAATATTAACTCAGTCCCTCCCCTGTGTCAGGCCCTGGGCTGGTCCATGGGATATCTTTGAGTGGCAGCTCCATATACTCCTGGCATCACCTACACCATGAGTCCAACTAGGTTGTAGCTAAGGGCCCCCTGGGATTTGGAAGCAGAATGATCGAGGTTTGAGTTTCAGCTTTGCTTTATCAAGAATGTCTGCCTTTGGGGCGCCTGGGTGGCTCAGTGGGTTAAAGCCTCTGCCTTGGGCTCAGGTCATGATCTCAGGGACCTAGGATCGAGCCCCACATCAGGCTCTCTGCTCAGCAGGGAGCCTGCTTCCCCTTCTCTCTCTGCCTGCCTCTCTGCCTACTTGTGATCTCTCTCTGTCAAATAAATAATAAAATCTTTAAAAAAAAAAAGAATGTCTGCCTCTGTGGTCATGATAGTGGGTCTCAGTGCCTTGGGATCTCGGACAAATACTTAACTTCCCTGAGTTAGAGTTTCATCAACAAGAAAGCGGGTATAATAATATCTAGGGCAGGAGGCCTGGGTGGCTCAGTCAGTTAAAGGGCGGCCTTCGGCTAAGGTCATGATCCCAGGGTCCTGGGATCAAGTCCCGTATCCCATGGGGCTCCTTGCTCAGCAAGGAGCCTGCTCTCCCTCTGCCTCTGCCACTCCCCCTGCTTATGTGCACTCTCTCTGGTAAACAAACAAACAAACAAACAAATAAATAAAATCTTTAAAAAAAAATAACATCTAGGGCTTCTGCATAGTTTAATGGCAGAAGTGTACGTGAAGACATTTTGCACGATGTCAAATGCAATAGAAATACAAGACTGTTAGATCATTTCTCTTCAGTCCCTGATGGAGAAAACCCACTTGGAAGGTAGTATTCACTCTTTAAATGATCTGAATCATGAAGAAAAAAACTACAGGATGAAATAGATAACCTTAAAAGAGGAACAGAGAGGAGAAGAATGTTAAAAAATATAAGGTAAAGGAGAGATATATGTCCAATGTGTATATATTTCTTCTACTATATACCCCTTGTTTTAACTTTCAAGTTCCTTTTGCCATAAAATAAGCCAGAATAAAAAATATTATCACAGCGTCACCAACTAATCAGCATGTGATATAAATAAAGCTGTCTTAAAAAAACATGCCTCATTTCAAAATAGGCAATGGACACTATTTTATCCTTAATATTGTTGAAAAAACGAAGGCTCAAAGACTGACAAAGAGTACTGTACTATAAAAACTCCAAATAATTAGAATAAAAAAGCAAAGAAGGATTTTTCCTATGTAACAAGACAAACAGAAACACGGAAAATAACAAAAAATCCTCCACAAAAAACAAAAAAAGCAATATTTTAAAAACCACAAACACAGAAAGTTAATTTAAAAAGGATTAAGCAAACACAGAGATAAAACCAAGCCATCTAGAAATGAAATTTTTTTTTCTCTTCATAATTCTCGGGCCAAAGAGGAAATCAAAACAGCCCCACAAATATAAATATACCAGATGTAAAGACAGTAGAATAATCCAGTATTCCACAAAGTGAAGCCATCATCCTGACCAGGAAACTGAACTCCTTTGCTAGCTCTGTGCCGTCCCACATCCTCATAGAAACACGATAGAAATAAAATAAGGACAGATATTTGAAGAGACTCTATAAATAAAATGTACCAAATGCAAAGCAACACACATAAATCAAAGAATGATTAGGCTTGAACTCCTGCAGTTGCCCTATAGGAATAGTTCAGGATTAGTGAGCAAGAAGTACTAGTAAGCAGAAAACAAGAATGGGAGAAGCTGTCAACATTTAGTAAGATCATGTATGTGGCATCTCTTGAGATACGCCTAACAGGATCCCTTTCTCCCCTGCTATGCTGAGAGACACGGATGCATGTCCGTGCGAGTCAGACGATCCAGGGTGAGGAGTGTGGTGACTAAGGCGGGCCGGGACTTTGGCACAGCTCAGGGGAGGGGCTGGTGGATAAAGGCTTCTCAGTGGCTGTGCTCCTTGAGCTCATCTTGAGGGATGAGGAAGAACTGAAGAGACCAAGAAGAGGTGACAACCTGGGAGGCCAAGGTCTTCTTCAGACTCACAGTGGTCTGATGTGGTTGAAGTAACCTGTGTTCACTGGGAGTGGCAGGTGTGAAGTAAGCCAAGATGGAATGATGAAGTGCACTTTATTATGTGATGATTTTATTTTATTTATTTTATTTTTTAAGATTTTATTTATTTATTTGAGAGACAGAGAAAGTGAGAGAGAGCATGAGAGGAGAGAAGGTTAGAGGAAGAAGCAGACTCCCCACGGAGCTGGGAGCCCGATGTGGGACTCGATCCTGGAACTCAAGGATCATGACCTGAGCCAAAGGCAGTTGCTCAACCAACTGAGCCATCCAGGCACCCTATTATGTGATGATTTTAAACTTCATCTTGAAAGTGAGGTGATGACAGCATGTTCAGTGGAAGAGTTAATCTGGTCTCAGAGACAGCAGTTTGGAGGCAGTGCATGGGAACCCTACTAAAAGATCTAAAAAGATGCCAACCAATCTGTGGCCTAATGGCATTGAGGCATTGGAGTTTTGTTGAATTTATGGAAAAGGACAGAGAGCTTTCTGGCCACAGGCCGTCTTTAAAAGTCACTTTCCATGGACTGCAAGCTGTGATCTTTGGACCGAATGTGTTCGCTGAGGGAAGCTGTTGGAATGTTTGTCACCGGAAATTGAATTAGCTTCCCACCAATGTGATAATTAACCCCCAGACTTTGACTTTCCTGACCTAGTGTATCAACAGTTCATCTGCATGAATTCTCTTGCAATTAGGAAAACTATCTTTAGATTAGACAATCATCTTTGCAAGACTTTTACAAGTAAAATAAAATATTCATTTCTTTTTTATTGCGATGTAATTGTCCGATAATATTGTGTATATGATATTGTGTAAGTTTAAGGTATACAATGTGTTGATTTGATCTATTCATTTCTTTTTTTTAGAATACAAAGCAAAGCCTCCTTCTTCCAGAAATAAAGAGATGGAGACACATAGATCTTCTTATAAGAGCTCTTCCTGCCCTAAGCCATACCGTGCTGTATTATGATTTGCATTGTTCATTTCTCCAGTTTCATTACTTCTTTGGACACTGGTAAGTTTTAAGTTAAAGACTTTCTTATACTAATTGATTTCATTTTCTACTCTGTGAAATGTTATATTTTCTACCCTGTAAAATATTTACCGAGGCCTTGGTATTTCTCTGTGTTTAATGGGTTATAAATCTACTAAAATACTAATCCTTTGTAATATTTCTTGTAAGTATTCTTTACAATTATTTTCTGCCTTTTAATCTTGTCTATTTCTTTGAGATATAGAAATACCACATTTCTATGATGCTAACTCAACCAACTTTTTTTTTTTTTCCAACCAACTTTTATGATTTCCATTATTATGTCTAAACAGGAAATTTGAGAAATTTTAATGGAAAGTGCAGAAAAAAGACGAGGCAAATGTATTTTTACCATAGATTCACCAAAGACTTCATTTGGCTTTTTCAAAGATCTTTAACAATACTATTAATTCCCTCCTTAAAGTTCAGTATCTAAGTCACACAAAGAAATACTGTTGCTATTTATAACGGTAACCTATCTATAAGTAAGTACTTTGATGGTGGATTCATAGCAACCTTAGGTTTCAAGTAAGAATAAATTATACATTATAGAGAAAGTGGGATTACCTAGTTCCCGTGTTATTTCTCTCCTCTGGGTTAAGTAGACTAATTTTAAAGACATAGGGGCTTAGAACTAACACTGATAAGATCGAAAATAGGTCTTGATGGGCACTTAGTTGCTTCAAATGAATGCCCAAACAATTCAAACCTACAAGTTTTTAGAACCTACTGATGAAACAATTCAGCCACTGTCAACTATCTCTGGGAAGAATTTTGCTTGTACTATTCTTTACATGACAGACAGTATCCCAGAATCTTTTGGTAAATGAATCCCAATCTTCACTTAATATTTTTTTTTTAAGATTTTACTTATTTATGTGAGAGAGAGAGACAGACAAAGAGAAAGAGACTGAGCAGGGGAGCAGAGGGGCAGAAGGAGAGGGAGAAGCAGACTCTCTGTTGAGCAGGGAGCCCGACAACTCCGGGCTCGATCCCAGGACCCTGAGATCATGACCTGAGCTAAAGGCAGACACGTAACTGCCTGAGCCACCCAGGCGTTCCACAAAATCTTTCAAAATAAGTATTTCACAGATGAGAAAACAAGGGCTCAGAAAGGTTAAATAACTTGCTCAAGCTTGCTTAGTATATAAGTAGTGGAGCTGGGATTTGAACCCAGATCTCTGTTGATGAAAAAAAACCCTCTACTTCTCCTACTATGCCAACTGCCTTCCAGAACCCTATCTACTTCGTATCAAGAGGGTCCAATACGCAAGGCATACAATTAAGTACATGATCTCATTTACCCACAGAGTAATGGACTTGATATTATTGGTCATTTGATATTGATACTGCCGGCAAGATTTTAAAACTGGTAGTTAAAGAGATGGTTTTGAGCAATGGGCAAAGGCTCGGTCACTAGGAACCAGTAAGGCTTTGTTAGGAGTAAATCATGTCCACTTATCCTCACAAGGTTCATTTTTAATTTCGTCAACAGCTGCTGGAAGAGGAATGGTGGAGTTATTCCAATAGGCATTTGAAAGGTCTTTCTTATCATCCTGTTTCTTGAACATTCTGAGCTAAATGAGAATACAATCCAGTGAACTCCAGAGAGCTTTGACTAATGGATGATGTTCTTTGACCAATCTTTTTTGATTTATGAATTAATCAGGATAAGGACATGGAGAGGGTATCAACTTTGTTGATCCAGTGAAGCCAAGAACAGCTGATACATAAGATGCATGAATCTAGATCCAAAAAAAATTTCAACAGATGGAATGAATGAGATGAAATTTAACAGAGCTGTCTCCAATTACACGATCAACAGTTAAAGGAACCAGAAAGGTTTAACCTAGAGAAGACTTAAGGGAGACTGAATGTTGGTCTTCAAACTTCTGATGGGCTAAACTGGAGAAGAACATGGAAAAGGTACTGGGTATACGTGGGCTTCAAGGTGGGGTAGCTAAGAGAAAAAATTAGAGACGATAGACTTGGTTTCATATTAGGAACTTTCTAACATAACCATGGAAAAACGAAATGAACTATTTCAAAGAAGTAAGTCTCTTAACTTGAAACTTTTGTTCAATCAGACACAGGAAGACTGATCTTTTGAGAGGGATGCTGCAGAGTTCTAGCATTCAGTGGAGGTTTGATCATATGGTTGCTAAAATCCCTTCCTAGCCAGAGATTCTACTACAATATTCTGAAAATAAAACTTGGCCTATGTAGCTACTGATATAAGAAAAAAGTGACTAGTGTGAAAAATAAAAACATAAAAAATTCCAAAATAAACAAGAAAACACTAATTATATGACTTAAGGCATGTTTCCTAGAACTCTAGCTATTCGGTTTATTTATCTGGCCTAGTTCCCAAACTTGTCAGTGTATCGGAACACTCACTTTCCTGGGCCACACCTGGAAGGCTCTGATTTAGCAGATCTGGGCAAACTGCAATTTTTAAAAAATTTTCTTGGTGATTCTGATCCCCAAGCAATTTGGGGAGCCACTGAAAACCTAAAGTTACTATAGGGGTACTTATATTTTGCATAAGAAATATATATGTATGCATGTGTCTGTGTCATGCTTGAAAAAAATTTAATGATTCTAATCAATCTGTTACTACTCTGTTGATGAAGTAATTGGAGTTTAATTAAATAATTGTTATTTAACACTGTAGTTTAATATCTAAGTGCCTACGCACGGAGCAAACTCTACTTTAGTATTCTGAGCTCCAACAGCTTAGAACATAAAAATTAAAAATATCACATCTCTGGCTTTACAACTTTTAATACAATGAATAGACCTTTCTACTTTTTTAGCATTTCTACCTTAGATAGAATGTTATAAAAAGTAATGACATTCTTTTCTAAGCAAATAACAGAAAAAAATCAAGAAAATGGATATTGTTCACACATACATACATTCTAGGTTAAATACCTTCTTTTCTTCTTAAGTTCCTACTTGGATTGGCAAAGTCTCAGAAAATGCAAGAAGTCGTCACCCCCTGTTAAAAGCTCATTAAGAGCTTACTAGTATTTTTTTTTAAAGTTTACTAGTATTAATAAAAAACTGTGTGTGGGGATAGTAAAATCGATATTCAATTTCTTAAAATTATAAATACTGTTAAGTGTTTCCTCAATATTTTATGTTCAACTCACAAGTTTTTTTTATATTTTTAGTAAATCTAATAATTTTTTAAAAATTTTTAAGGAAGCTTTTTGCACCTAGTCAATTAGATTCAAGGTGGTCAATTTTAATGTAATAAAAATGGCCTTATTAAATCATTGATTAAATTTGGATTCTCTCCATAAATAAAGAAGAGGACTCTTCTTAAGATTGGTGTTAATTTTTTAAGCATTTCTAAGTGTACACTATACGAATGAAGTCCTTTCCCAGGAGTCTGGTAAGAGGTCCCAGTTGTCATAAAGCTGCTTCCTTGTCTGTTCTCATAAAGACCTTTAGGAGAACGTAACAGAACTTCCATCATCCAACACCCTTTGACTCAGAACATCAATCTATTGTCTAAGACTTCCTGGACTTCGAAGCAAATGGTTTCCAAGACTTATCCTAGGTAAGGCTTGACTCCCGTCCCCTCCCAGAGGATGCGGGGACACAGGGAAAGAAGAGAGGAAGAAGAAAGAGATAGTCTGCAACAAGTTCCCTATAGAATACAAGGCGGTGATTACTGAAGATTTGGAAGACATTATGAATTAGAATGAAGGAAACCATACAACAAACACATTCAGATCCAAAAGAATGGGATTTTTAAGTAAACAAACAAACAAACAAACAAACAAATCCATAAAAGCCATAGTAGGAGACATTATTTGTATTTCCTAAATGTTAAAACTTTGAACGTTGTTTCACTGAAAAGAATTCCTACATTAGACCTTATGTTGATGGAGGTAAAAATAGTGACAGTATATTTATGGGGAAATCTAATAAAAAATCCTTTTCCTTGGTTTCTTGCTATCTGTCAGGTTGTCACATGCATCTCATAGTGAAAAAGGTCACGGGTGACAATGAACTGGCCAATCAGGTCATGCTGAATTTTAATCAATGTTTGCCAAAGGAGAGAGGAGAGCTTTACTAAATTCTAAACTGGAACTGAGAACAGAGAGCTTCTGAATGAACCCCTCTGATGCACATACAATTCCTTTCAATTATGGTTCTGACAGGTCAAGTATTTTCAAACTTTTTCATTTAGTAGGAGGAAATGTTCTACTTACAGATGCATAAGACTATGAGAAAAAGGAGGTATGTGGTCAGCTCCCGTAAAACACTTTTAAGATACTTCTCTCGGTTCGTGTTGCTTTCTTCCATGAGTCTTGTTCCCCAGAGACCTTTAAAATAATAATGAAAAGTATGACATTTTATTCTTAAAAAAAAAAAATCTCATGAATGGCAAAGAGGAAACGTAAAATAAGTAGTATAACCTTTAAGGGGGATTCTCTTGTATTTTTTTTTTAAGCATGCTCTGAATGTAACTAAGAAATTGTTTTAACAGGAGTGCCTTTTATTTAAGAATACATCAGCCTCTACTGTCCCCCCAGATGCACAAAACACAAGGCGACAATCTGATCATTGTCTAAACTCCCAATCCCATCAGAAAATGTCTTGGTAAAAATTTATAAAGAGAACAGGAAATGAGGGCCCCTCCCCCGGAGAACATATTAAATAATCGTGCACACACACATGTGCTCTTCCTGTGTGGGGGAGAACACAACCTGGCAATTATCCTTTCCCTAAACCCAGTTAGGACATGATGTAACTCTATGCCACCTTTTGGATCACTCCCGATGAAAAGAAACCCTGGTGGGAGCATCATTTCGCTATGGAAATATTCACCACGCTTCTAGCACACTGGCCCCAAATCTTGCTACTCTGTACCCATCTTTCTCCTTTAAGAAACTCAATGCTGACTGACTACTCTCAACATGCTTAGCTTAACAGATTTGAAAAATGCTAATTAACAATATCATCTTTAAGTTAAAAGCAACAATCGTCCCACTTCTCTCTCTCTCTCTTTGGAGAAAGAAGGAAATCAGCAACCATGTTCCATATTTTAGCAGATGGAAAAAGCGCTGGGCTGGCTGAGCAGGGATGACATAACCTTCCGTGAGCTTGCTGGAGGCAGTTACCGCAGTTTTGGACTCGCTCTGCAGACAGACGCGGTGTCCATCCAAAACCCCCATTAGCGAACACTGCGGTAAAATCACATTGCTGGCTACTTGGAAGAGCCTTAGTGTTTGCCAAAAAGGACAAACTTCTAGATCCTTTCAGTTAGATGAGGTCGGCTGGGAATAGCAGCCAGCCTGGCCCTGGCGTTCTGCCTCACACGTTTATTCCGCAGACTTTAACACCATCCATCATTGAAACTCAAACAGCCACTTAAAGCCACCATCAAGCCACACAGGACAGGGAAAAATGGCATCAAGCCTTTTACTTCCCGGAAATGACTCCATCGCCAGTGTTTATGTATTTTTTTTTTGTTTATGTATTTTTAAAGACTTATAATAATACATTAATTCTCCTCCTCCTAAATTTGGGTATTCCGTGTCCTTTTTTTTTTTTCTCCCAAATTTCCTTTAGGAAAATCAGCATCTGAATTCAAAGACACTGTGTTACGCATCAGAGGTTTCAGCACATGGAAAGGGGAGCAGGACTTATGACCAGGTTTGCTTCTGCCAAGATCTGCTAGTTGTCAGGGAATTACTCACTCAGAAGAAATGCAGCAAGCAGAATGTTTGTTCACTGAAACTCTATCATATTTAAAAATTATTACAAATTTAGACGACATGGAAAATTACAACTCAGAATAACATAGAGGCAGCCAAACATTAGGCTCAGTAGCCCTGGATGCAATCACACTATTTCTTTGGTTACATTTCTTTTGAAGACCAGGCCTAAAATACACACGTAAGTGGAGATTACCAGTCTCTTTATCATCAGGAAAGACTGTCTTGCCTCATTTAGTCAGTGATTTCACTCTTTCCCATGGTTTATAAACAATTATGCACTAAGGAGTAGTCACGGTTCTTTATATTTACAAATGGTATGCTTGACCTATAAATAGAAAAACCAAACTCCCATCAAATTTTATTCAAGCTAAATGAGCAATGGTCTATGGCAATTTAATTCAAGCCCTCAAATGAAACATTTCAAATAAAAAGAAACAAAGTCCCCCTATTGATATTTTTACATAATATACTTTAAGCATTTCATTGAATTTCTAAATTAGTCTATCTACTTCCTCAAATATTTATCGCTTTCAAAATTTCATCCAGTTTCCCCACTGGGTGTACATATAGGGTCTGTCTTAGGATACAGCGACCTCTTTACATTTTGAAGAGTGAGAAGTGGCCATGTCCACAAAGAGAAAAAATTGCTGTCCTATGGCTAACTACTTCCCATGTTTAGCAGAGCTGATAGACTAAGAATGGTTAAAGACAGAGTTCACATCCAAAGTGTCAGCATTCTTCAAAATCGGCTGCTATCTTTTCCCACAACTGTCCTCACCGGGGAGGGAGAACATGCCCGCCATTTCAGGCACTCACAGTCAGTACACAAAGTGTCTCCGGCTGTTAGGGAGAACATGATATGAGGGGGACACCAGACGATATCCAGCTTCTATCATGTTTAAGAAAGTGCTTGGTCAGTGCCAGAGCAAAAAGTTGGGGTTCATCTTCTCAACAGGGTATATTCCCCTAGGCAGTGGTACTCATGCATATGAATATAGGGGAAATTCTGAGACAGATCATCCGAAACACAAATATATCTCAAACATAAATAACTGCAAAAAAATGCCATTTTTGCAACTATCTTATTCAACTACTTCCAAAACTGTTATTTTACAATACACAACAAACATCACAGAGAGAATGATATAAAGATGTACTATATATCTCTCACTCAGCTTCAACAATTATCAACTGAACACCTTGATTCATCTAAACCCTCACTTGCTTCTTCCCAATTTTGAAACTAATTCGAGCTATCGTATCATTTCATCTTGAATATTTCAGTTCCATGGTTAAAAGATTCTGTGTGAATCATTTGCCTCATACGAACCCTGTCCCTTCTGATGGACACTAAATCCCCATGATTCATGGATCACAAGGTGCAATGTGGAATTTCGGAGTCAGTTGTGTTCAATTGAGGGATCGGTCACGTATGAACCGGGGAACCTTATCAAACGTCATGAGCCTTCATTTCCTCAGCTGAAGATGGGATAAAAGTGCCTCCTTGAGGGGTTGCTCTGGGAATTAGAAATATTATGTGTAAAGCACATAAAGTACTTGGAAGAGGTCTATAGCTCTAGAAACAGATATGACTCTGAAAAATGTCCTACTTCTTTCTGACATCTAGTTGGTCTGAATTTCACAACAGTGTAAACACCCAAATCCATTTGAACTTCGATTTCACTGTGAATAGCCTAACCAAATTCTTAGTGCATTTCTATCACAAAAGGATTCCAGTTTTTGGTACCCAGACACACGTGGGCCTTGTTGAGGAAGACAAACACAATCCTTCCAAATATTTATTTGAATTGCAGGATCAGCTTTAAAAAGGGAAGTGACTTTTTACTACTATTGGCCCATTTAATATAGACTACTCAGTTTCTACCTTACCTGTTACTGACTCCCAAATCTTCAGTTCTCCGTCAGCCCTCTCCTGAGGTAGACAGGCAGATGCCACAGCTAACAGCCAGCTCTACCTGCGTATTCCGCAGACAGTTCATACTTGCATGCCCCGCACTGAGATTATTTTTTTCTTTGTCTAGAAACCTACTTGTCCTGTATGGGTTCACAGTACCAAGTCAGAAACATGGATTTCATTTGACAACAGGCCCTTTTCTTAACCCTCACATGGAGCTGGTCCACAATTCTGATGGCTTCTGTCTGTCTCCAGCCCAGCTTCCTCTATCCCAGCACACAAGACTCGGTTGCAGTCTTCGTTACCCCTGTCTCTTAGTTAGCCCTCTTCTGACCTATTCTGCCACCAACCAGCACTATCTCCTTCATTCCATTCTCTACCTTCTGGCTAGAATCATCTTCAGATTGACATGTGACCCTATCAGCCCCCTTCTGGAAGCCTCCACGAGCTCTAACTTTTTAGAGGAAAAAGTTATCAATAAGCTAGAGGCTTGCCTGGTCTTCCTTCTACTTTTCTCCCTCCTTAAAATCCCCCCTCATCCTTCAAAACGTTCACTCAAGTTTCATTTCCTCTGACCTCCTCCCGTAGAGTTGGTCCTCTCTTTTTTGGGTCCCTCCCAACCCAGGGACCCTGCATTGTAATTATTTACTCACACCTGTCTCCCCTACTAAGCTGAGCTCCTTCAAAGTTGGGACCTTGTATTATTCATCTCTGTGTCCATAGTTATCACCACAAAGGAAACTCTCACAAATGTTTGTTGACTGCACAAATTCTGTTACTAGCATAACCTTACCACATACCCCACAGTAGCAACCCTCCCTCAAAAAAAAAAAAAAAAAAAAAATCCCCACAGCTACAGAAACACAAAATCTTGTTTGTTCAAAATTATAATGCAAATAAAAAAAAAAAGAAAAGGAAGAAGTGATGCAGTGAGGTTTGAATTTAAAACAAAGGGAAAGTCACAATAGCTAAAAGGTGGAAAGAACCCATGTGTTCATCAACTGACGATGGATAAACCTTGAAAAATTAAGCTAAGTGAAATAAGCCAGACGCTACAGGACAAGTACCATACGATCCTGCTAATACGATGTACCTAGATTAGAAAAATTCAGAGACAGAAAGAAGAATAGGGGTTGCCAAGAGCAGGGGAATGTGGTAATGGTAGAGTTTCTGTTTGATATGATGAAAAAGTTCTGAAAGTGGGCAATGATGATACAACAGAGTGAATGGGAGAGAGGGGGTATCTATTTGTTACAGCAGCTTATCCCACCCTGATCAATTCAGCCGTTACTTTAGAATTTCTCCAGAAAAACAAAACCCCAAAACCCCAAGCATAGATGTTTAAAATAACAGGAGATGACTTCACCAAGTTGATACATCCATAGAACACATTCAATTCTGGAAATTCAGATAATTTGATAACTCACGTACAGTGTCAAATTTTATTTTTGCACTAAAAAGAGTTTGCTAAGAATAAAGTAAGATTATTGGGGATATCTTTAAGTTTGGGGGCAGTCTTTACACATCCTTCACTTTCTTTGGTCCAGACCTTCACTACTTCACTGGCTGCCTACATGGTCCTCCTGTCTCTCTGCCTCCCTGTGCAAGCTGTTCTGCACAGCACACTGCCTACCGATATCCTCTCTTTCTGCATGTTTCTGGTCCTGTTAACAACTTGCAACTGCTTCCTAATATTTAGGAATAAATTCTCAGTTCCTTGGTTGGACAGTGTTTCCCACAACCAGGCGTCAAACATTTCTTCTTGACCATCTTACTCCTGCTAAGAAGATAGATCTATCTACTGTACCAAGAGCAAAAAGGACCATTTGTTGTCTATCTTGGATTTATGTCATTAAAGAACATCACAGAGTATGCTGAAGCTAGCAAAGACTTTGGAGATTAGGGTATGAGGAACAGAGGCCCAGGAAATATGAGCGAGTTGTATAAAATCAGGAAGGAAGGCAGGAGACCTCCAGGAAAGCTCCTGACCACTCCAAGCTTGAGTAATCTTTCCTACCTTTAGAAATTGCAAGTTGCTTTCTGTTCTGATCCTAGGGTACTACTTACATAATGCATGTAAGATTTTTGTCATTGGTATCCCATGAGGGGAAAAAAAAATTATAACTCATTGATGGTTATTTATTTGACTTTTCTTGGTTTCCATCCATAGGAAAATGGTGATGGTGCTATTTTGTTTTTTTTTGGTGGTCGGGGTGGAAAACCTAATACAGTGCGAATTTCATAGTAGGTGCTAATTATTCAAAAAATATCACTTATTTAATAAGTGATAAGGATATGTTTAATTCGTAATGTATTTAATATTTATTAAAATGTATTCTAACATTTTTTAAGATTAACATTTGCCTGAGTCTCTTCCCCTACTAATTAGACCACTGATAAGGTTTGACTAGAAGTTCATTATGAGCTTATTCATTGTAAATTTTTTGAAAAAAATTTTTTGAAGAACTACACTTGCATATAAACTCATATAGAGATATAAATTTCATTTCATTACATTCCCTTACTGAGTTTATTCAAAAAAGGTTAAAGGATCATGACTTATTCACTAACTTGTAAAAAAACTTCTCTTACTTCAGTGAATATTTTTAAAAGCACATTTAAAACAATGTAAAATAATAACCTGCATAATTTTGAACCTTAAAAAGCATAAGGGTTTTTTACTAACTTATTCACATAAGTTGGTCAAAAAGGACCTTTTGTTCTCCACCATGCCATGAATCAAATTTACAGCATAAGCACTAATACAAAAGAAGTACAAAAGTGTACACTATTAAAAATTTATCATTTATAGTTATGAAGCACTCACATGTCAGAGACATGCTATGCATTTCACATGTTTCATCTCATTTAATTCTCCCCATTTAAGAACAAAGTATCATGATTCTCCCTTGTTAAGAAAAGCAAAAATTGGGGACCAGAGAGATTAAGCAATTTGCTCAAGGTCATAGGGGCAACGTGTGGTAGAACTGGAATTTGGGTGTAGAGTTGACTTGGTCTTCATCACATTGCTATAAGAACACCTGGATTTTTTATACAAGATTTGCAAAACTGACAGAAAGTGCAGGGAAGGGAAACTTTCAAAAGAACGGAGAATGGAAACTCTTAAAAGTGGAGATTAAAATAATTTGCATGTGAGAGCAAATGCAACTCTTTTCCAAGGATGCCTCTGAAAAAACTTTGCAAAACAGGATCCTCTCAGCTCCTGGAAAATCTGTGTCTTCAAAATAGGCGCTGGCAAATTTGAAAAATTCCTTTCCTGCCTTTGGAAGGTTGGGTGCACTGAACTCTGACACATGTACACACAGCTGGTATCTGGTGACTTCACTGTTTTGTTGGAATTTCAAAGAACATTAAGTTAGCTATTTAAAAACATACTACCAAGTTTTTAAAGCAATGCTACTTTTTCTTTGCAATTGTTTTAGAAAAATGCCTAGATTGGAAATGGCTAAGTAACTGTTTTCGAAGACATTATTTTATTCTATTTGTGGTGTTCTAAACAGCTCGCTCTCCCCAAAACCACCACACACATCACCAAAACAACATCCGTGACAACTCAGTGACACTTCTCCCACAACGTGGGTTACACTAGTTACCCTTTCCAGAATGGAAAGAGGGGTAAGAGGGCATCCAGCCCAGCGGAAGATCCAATATACAGGTGCAAGCACCTTCAGTTGTATTAGAATATTCTTTCTTTTTACCCCTACAAGAAAAAAAAAAATCTTCAGAGGCACCCTTTCATTTTAATACGGCTTTCACTTATATACAGAGGTAAAAATACCCTGACCCATCTTCTTCTGTCAGAAGAAGGAGGTATCCCATAAATATGCACAAACAAGGGCGCAGTGGAATTCCGCCATGGGTACCGGAAGTAGAGCATAATTAGCAGAGGTGGGGTACGCGCTTCCAAGGGAGGCGGGGACGCAAGAGGGATGCGAGGTGGACCCCGGGAAGCTGCCCACAGCTAGCGATGGCTCGGGCCGGCGCCCACACTTCGGGTTTGTGCATCAGCCGCTTCGGGTTGCGCTCTTACCTCGCAGCCCGCGAACCAGCCTCTCGGCCCAGGCCACTCGGGGCGGCTGCCCGTCCAGGGGGAGGTGGCGATGCAGAGGGTCCCCGCCGCCGGCTGGGCTGGGACTCGGCGGGCCCTGGTCCTCTCGCCTACGCCGCCTCCCGCTCGGGTGGCCAGGGTCGTGGTAACCCCCCAGCCCCCGGCCCCGGGCGCCCACGGAGCTCACGGCGGAGGAGGCGGCCGACCTCCGGCTGCCCGGGCGCCACTCCACGTCCATCTCCACCACCATTCCTCCTTCCTCTCCTTCCACCTCCTCTTCCTCCTCTTCCTCCTCGGCCTCGAAGCCTGGGTTGTCACGGCTCCACGCCTGCCGAGAGCAAGACGAAAGCGGAGGAGAAGGGGAGGCTGAGGCTCCGGCCGGGGGGTCCCGCGCGGCCGCCTGCCGGATCCGCTCCATCTCGATCTCCAGGCCCCTCTGTTCGCGGAGGCCGCCCGGAGCCGCGAGGCCCGCGCCCACGGCCGCGCCGCCCGCCATCAGCCGGCCAGGACCCGCCGCTCGGGCTGCGGGCGGCCGCTTCGGGTCCCCGGGCTGCTGCGGCTGCACGCGGCTGGAGTTCACCATCGCGGTCACTGGTGCCCGGCGCGCCTTTGCCCCGCGCCGCGCTTGGCGCAGCCCGCCGCAGGAGCCATGTTCTTTTCTTCCCCCGGCCCGCCGCCTCCTGCTCCCCGCCCCCGACCTCCCCGCAGTCCCGCGTCCCTTGCCCGCCCCCTCGGCCCGCCTCCCCCTCGCCTCGCCTCGCCTCGCCCAGCCGCCGGGGCGCGCTGCAGGGGGAGGTGCGAGGAAGCCGCCCCCGCGGACTGCGCGGTCGGCTAGCGGCGCCGGGGTTCGCTTTCCAAGTGGAGCCGGAGCCCGGGTGCGGGCGCCCACATTCCATTCGGCTGGAGGGGCTCTGGCAGGGAGGAGTTCGCTGCCCCGCCCGCCTGTTCGCCTGCGGGGAAGGGGCTTCTGGAGCTGTCACTGCCTGCGGGACCCGGACATAATGCTTGGGTCCCTGTTAACCGTCAGGCTCTTCTGCCTCGATTGCCCAAAGTGCAGAGAGAGAGAGCGAGAAAACCATTTTGTGGGATTGTATGTATTAGCGAAATCCAGCCTGCTCTGGTTTGCCGTAGGGGCAGAGAAATCTTAACTTCATTCGAAAGCTACCAACAGACTACTAATGCTGACTTGCTTGGCCTTTGGCGGCCCCCTTGTCCCCGCTTCTGCTGCTTTTTGGATGGTTTCTTCAACCTCTGGTCGGCTCCTTTCAGCACTCATTGTGGGGACCCCAAAGATTCCGTCCTGGCGCCTTCAGATCGCTGGTGCTCCGAGCGTGAGCTCATCTCCCCCCACCCCCACCCCCCGCTGCCGGTTTGGGCTCTGGCTTCCGAGTCTCCATCCCACGTCAGCCCCGGACCAGAACTTTATTTCCACTCTACGGAGCGCATCCAACTGCATGTTCTGCAATTGTCTCAGACTTAACCTATCCCAAATTAAATATCCATTCCCTTCCTCTTTTAAGCCCGCGTCACCTCTTGTGTCCCCAGTTGAAATTTGAGGCATGGCTGTCCTTCTCAAACTATGCTTCTCCGTGATACTCTCATCTGTCTGCTCTTCTCCTCCTAGCCTCACCTCCTCAAATCTTGTTACTTCTGCCCCACCAAATCTCTCTGATAGGATCTCTGTTTCTCATCCCTGTTGTCAGGGATTTCGTCCAGAGCCCTTGGTCTATGCTTTGCTTTATTCCTCATTGGAACAACAAACCTGTCAATTCCATCTCCATTCGCCCGTTGCAAGGTCCCCCGCGTTCTGAAATTGTACAGAGCTAAAACTGCCCCTGTCATATTGATAGTTGGATACTTTTGGGGGCTTCTGAGAGCTTAATAGATAAAATTTAATTTCCTTAGGTCTGGTTAGTAAATTTTCTTCATCTGCCCTTGTATTTATTGGTTTGCTATGGCTGCCATAATGAAGTACCACAGACTGGGTGGCTTAAACAATAGAATTTATTTTTTCACAATTCTACAGGTTGAAAGCGTGAGATCACGATGTTGGCAGAATTGGCTTTTCCTGAGGTCTCTCTCCTTGACTTGTAGGTGGTGGTTTTCCACTAGTGTCTTCACATGGTGGTCTTTTTGTAGGAGTCAGTGTCCTAATCTCATCTCATAAGGACACCAGCCGCATTGGATTCTGGCCCATTCTAATGGCCTCACATTAACTTAATTACCTGAAAAAAAAAAAAAAAGAAAGAAAAAACCCAACCCTGTCTCCAAATACAGTCACATTCTGAGTTGTTGGGGATTAGGACTTCAATATACAAATTTTTGAGGGAGACAATGCAACCCATAATAGCTCCTCACTCTACTTTTCTAGCATTGGGTCCCATCTTGTATATACATCAGAGCAGCATCCTTTGTTGCTTCCCTCTGTGCTCATAACATGCTGATTTTATTCAGGTAATCATGGCCACCTATCATCAGTTCTGCGGTTTATCTATTTAGTTATCTGTGTCCTTTACCTAATTGAGCTTTTTAAAGACGGGGCATGTTTATCGAAACCTACTACCTCAGCCCAAATTCCACTTAGAATTCTTTATTAATTAAAGGTCCCTCCCAAATGCTCTCAAACATCTGTTTTCTTTATGCCTGTCAGTTCCTTACAAATTTACTGTCTCTTTGTCTAAAAAATATGAAAACTGCCTGCCTTGGTCATTTGTTTAGGCCCCAATTTCATTATTAGTCCTCTGTGTGCACATAATAAAACTTTGGTAGGTTTTTTTCCCCCTTATTAATCTGTCCCATGTAAACTTAATTCTAAGTTCAGCTGGAAGACTTTGAAGAGTAGAGGAACAATTTCCCTTCCCAGAATATTAAATTATATTCTCTTAGCTGTTGCTATTTAGACTTAGGGTATGTATCTCACCAATGACATAACTTCCTGCAGTTATGTCCCAAGAGTATTTTATCTTGTATATTCTATTAAAATAGTAATATTACTTACGATGCATAGTGAAAGCACAGAACTTGAACCCAGTAAATAAATAGTAATTGAATTAATTCTATTATTCTATTATTCCTTGGTATTATTGTTTTTCCATTCAATATTCTCTTCCCTGGTATCTCTAGATTATAGACTTGCTAGCAAAAAAAAAAAAAAGTAAGAACAAACAAGAAATGGATAAACTAAGGAGTAATCTGCTGTGTTCTAAACCTTGAACTGTGGAAAATCAAAACATCCTTGGGAAACAAATATCACAAAACTGAAAATAGCATTTGAACAGTGACTTAAGAATGGTTTCATGTGGGGGACGCCTGGGTGGCTCAGTAGGTCAAACATCTGTCTTCAGCTCAGGTCATGCTCTCCGGGTCCTGGGATCCAGCCCCCAGTTAGATTTTCTGCTGGGCAGGGAGTCTGCTTCTCCCTTTCCCTCTGCCCCTTCTTCCTGCTTGCACTCCCTCCCTCTCTCTATCAAATAAATAAATAAAATCTTTAAAAAAAACTTTCCTGTGGGCATAAGCTATTCCAAGGGCCCTTACACCTTAGAGGAGAAATGGTGGCATGTGGAGGTTAAAAAGGGCTCTACACGAAGAATTAGGAAACCCCAGTTTTAACCAAATGATGACACCTGACTAGGCTCATGCAGCCCCTCAACAATTGCATAGGGAATGCAAATTCCTTAAGGGCTGGGCTTTGGGCCTGTTATACTGATTGAGTTCTTTCATAGCGTCTTGCCCCACCACATAGCAGGGGCTCAAGAACTATTTGTTGTAGAATCCTCTGTGCTAGGCAGGGAGCGTCTGACCTTAAGAAGCTCATAATCCAGTTGTGACAAAAACCAAAAACCATATAAGTTAATGTAATAGATGAAAATATGTATCACAATTAAAACAGAGAGCCTGGGGCACCTGAGTGGCTCAGTCAGTTAAGCATCCGACTCTTCGTTCCAGCTCAGGTTATGATCTCAGGGTTTTTTATCTACAGCTTTCTCAGCGTTAATGTTCCTGTCTCTGGTGGTAAGGATATCTTTGTACTTCTTAGTACAGGAAGGATACCTTTCATATGGAATATTGATTTCTTGCTGGAGGGGGATGGAGGTGGTTATGAGTATCCTTACAACAACTGTTTCTTAAGTAAGTTTTATTTAAAATAATCAGCATGCTTGAAGTGCACTTTTTGGGGTGGCTTGCCATTGGGCCCTATGGTATCAAGTCAGTATGAAGTCTTTCAACACAAGAAGGGGTTGAGGCGAGAGACTACTCAGGCTAGCACGGGAGGGGAAGGTAGGGCTAAATCACAGAAGACCTGAGATGCATATTAAAGAGTATAGCCTTTATTTAATAATAATAATAATAATTGTTTTATAGTGTCAATGATTTAAAACAAAATCTGAAACATTCTTTTTAAGACTATACCATTGTCTCCAAAAGAATTTGGACTCACCGAAAATGTGTCCACACATACATAATTCAGAATTAAGTGTGTGCTTGCCCAAAATTTTAATTACAAATCTTCAGAAGTAATGTGAAGTAATGTGATTTTTAAAAAGTTCAGAGAAATAGGGGCACCTGGGTGGCTCAGTAGGTTGAAGCCTCTGCCTTCAGCTCGGGTCATGATCTCCAGGTCCTGGTATCGAGCCCCACATTGGGCTTTCTGCTCGGTGGGGAGCCTGCTTCCCCCTCTCTCTCAGTCTGCCTCTCTGCCTACTTGTAATCTCTCTCTCTCTCTCTGTCAAATAAATAAATAAAATCTTTAAAAAAATTCAAAGAAATATTTGTGTAACATAACGTGGATAGTATTTAATGTACCACATCCTACATCTTACATTCCAAGAATTTCACTACCAGTTTCAATCTTAGTTTTCATAAACCTATCACCAGCCATGCAATAGCATGTTCAAACACCTAGTCATTCTTTCTGGCTTTCTAATATTCTCTCATGTGCTTCTACCTTGGCATGTTTTCCCCCTTCGGAGCGCCTCGCTTTTCCTCAAGTAGGCCTTGAGGCTGTAAATATCTCTCCCTCCCCACAGAATTCCTCCCTTTAATACTCATCTTATAACCCTATTTCTCATAAGAAGTGTTCTCTTATTAAATAAATGAGAGACACAAACTCATATTTTTCTTCACCTGGTTACCATAATCCAATGACCATGAGGCAAGTTTTGATAATCTACAGGGACCTGAAATACTGTGTGGGGTAGATAACATAGCTGGATGCTATTTGGTTTTATTTCATCTGTGTGGTAAGTTCTTCTGCAACATGCTACACAAACCCCATCTCTTTGTCTCAGTGCCATGGTGGATACTCAGACAAGCCCTTCAAAAGGCAACTTAAAAACAGTGCAGTCTGATTTAGTACTTAGTATTCTCCACACTTCTGGCTCCTGTATTACTAGATTTGCCTGTTTGTTTCCTGTTTTGCATTTATTTTCCCATGTGCCTGGATGAAGCCGACACAAGTAGGAGGACCCATCGGTCCTGCAGATTCCACCTTCCAAAGGAAATCCAAAAGGACTCTCGGGCTTGTGTGGTGTTGCTTAGCAACCCACCCAAACAAACATGTTTCCCTCTCAATTTTTTCCCAGTCCTTATTTATTCAAGAACATTGTAAAATAAATTTTTACCACTTGACATCTGAAATCATTAGAAAAAAATTTGGTGTTTTGGGCTTCATAAGAACTGCTAACCACACTAAAATTTTTATTTGTTTTTATTTCTCAATTTACTGCACTAATAATGCAAGACTGGGATTTGTGATACTCTACCTTATGTCTAGAATTTGGTTTGGATGCGTCCCTGCCTCTGTGGGAGTTACCTTGGCACCATTGTTGGCTGGCACTGTGATTTTGATGACTAACCTCTGTATCTCAGATTCCTTCTGGGAATAATGTGGTTAAATATCTACCTTACAAACTCCCACAGAATTTTTGCTGAACACATAATGAGGGAATATTAACAAATTCATCAAATACTTACAGAGTGTCCACTAGATACCGGGTTCCATGTTGGATTCTAGCGGGGCAAGGAAAAGACATAATTCCTACCTGCAAGGGGATCAATTCAGAGATGCCTGGAAACATCGTTACATCATCCCCAAGCCCTTTTCTACTCCTCCTAAAGGCTTAGAATCTTTCTAGACTCAGGCATCATCTCCTTCTGAAAACTTCCTTAGCCACAATCCTGGCCCCAAGCCTTTATCTTTTTTTTTTTTTAAAGGTTTATTTATTTGAGAGAGAGTTTGTGAGTGGGAGGAAGGGCAGTGGGAGAGAATCTTCAAGCAGACTCTCCACTGAGTGTGGAGCCTGATGAAGGGCTGGATCTCATGATCCATGAGATCATGACCTGAGCCATAAGCAAGAGTCGGCTTACCCAACTAAGCCACCCAGGCACCCCAATATTTATCATTTCATAATAAAAATATCTGTTAACAAAGTTGTCCTCCTGAGTAGAATGTAAGGCAGAGAACTTGGCTTATTTGTCGTTTGGCGGTTCAGTAGCCATTTTCCTTTCCTACCAACACAATAATCGGATTTTCTTGGGGAACCACTCTCCCCTGTTCTGAGTCCCTGTGTGCCTCAGATGTGGCTGACACTACCACTAGTTCCCAAGTGAAGAGTGTAGAATGCAGGCGTGGCCAACCACAGCATCATGAACGCTGGGCTGCTGTGAATGGTGTTTACAAACAGGCGTGGGCTCTGGTTCTTTTGAATGGAAATCAGGACAGACCTTTTTTTCAAGTTGTGGAAAAGAAAAGTGTTTCTTCCTGCTAGATTTAGAGTCAAAGGATGTAAGTCTAGACAAGCTGGCAGCCAATACGTTGATTCTCAGGGGGAAAATGGAGCCAACAATATATATGCATAAAAATGGGTATAATGTGAGGACTGGAAGAATACCGAAATTGATCTAGTGGTAAAGTTTGGGTCGCCATGCTATTCAAGAACATGGTGAAATACATTTTTATCATTTGATGTCTCCTGGTTTTGTCAATCGCAGATATGGTATTTATTATCTATATCTTTATTCAAGTTTAAAAGAATTTTGAACAATGCAGGGCCAAGGACAGAGTGCTTTGGAATACTATTCTTTACTAATTCCAATTTATTCACTAATTCCATTTGGATGTAGTTGTTCAAAAACTTTGAATCCAACTGTATTTTCACTAGCCCGGATCTTCCAAAAGAATGTCAGATTTTTTTCTTTCAAATGCCTTCTGATGCTTATAGCATTAAGCTTACACCATCCCTAGATATACCAGACTTTACAGAATACCTGTTTAATATCCATCGAGCACAATCTTAGATATGATGAGGGTGGAGAAGAAATTGTCCTTGCAGGCAAGAAGCTTGTAATTAGTTTGCAAAGACAAGCTGTACACAGATAAAGCAATTAACCGATAAGGGCTTTATGACACTCATCTGGAAAGGGCTTTCTGTTGTTGGTTTTAAGATTCTGGAGTGTAGGGGCGCCTGGGTGGCTCAGTGGGTTGGGGCCTCTGCCTTCGGCTCAGGTTATGGTCTCGGGGTCCTGGAATCAAGCCCCGCATTGGGCTCTCTGCTCAGCGGGGAGCCTGCTTCCCCCTCTCTCTCTGCCTACCCCTCTGCCTACTTGTGATCTCTCTCTCTGTCAAATAAGTAGATAAAATCTTAAAAAACAACAACAAAAAAAAGATTCTGGAGTGTAACTCCCAGGGATTCTGATTTATTATGTCTTAGGTGGGTCTTAGGAGATGAAGAAAGACCAGCTTCTGATGATATCATTTGAGCCTCTGAGCTAGCACTAATTGAAGGCAGATCTACCCCTGGACTTCATTAGCCCTAACATTTTCTTTCTGGTTAACTTATTTTAGGTTGGGATTTCTGTCCTTATTAAAATAGTACTAATAAATTCGAATAGAAGTGAATCTACAGACTGGCAAAAAGTTGTGTTAGTTACATGCATAAGGAGCTATATGGCTACAGGATCAGGTCCGCTTGCCTGGGCACATAGGGGGCTGATTTGGCCTCCCACTCTCCAAGAATTAGATCAGAGACTTTACAGGATGCCGAACCCTACTTTTCTTTTTTTTATGTAATTAAATTACAGCTTTGAAATCTGCTGTAGTATTCCATAAGTCCTTTTTAAAATAGACTTTCTCAGTAAATTTTAATAGCGGTTCTTAATTTTGATAAAGTTCAGTTTAAGAATGTTTTCTTTTATGAATTATACATTTGGTGTCATATTTCTAAGCATCTCTGCTTCACCCAAGGCCATGAACATGTTTTCTTCTAGAAGTTTTATAATTTCAGGTTTTATGTTTAGGCATATAATCCTTTTTCTTTTTTAAAGATTTTATTTATTTATTTGACAGAGAGAGAGAGATCACAAGTAGGCAGAGAGGCAGGCAGAGAGAGGGGAGAACAGGCTCCCCACTGAGCAGAAAGCCCAATGTGGGGCTCGATCCTAGGACCCGGAGATCATGACCTGAGCTGAAGGCAGAGGCTTTAACCCACTGAGCCACCCTGGTGCCCCTATATAATCCATTTTGAGATAATTTTAGCATATGGTGGGAGGTATGAATCTAGTTTTTTTCTTATATATGAGAATCCAGTTGTTCTTGCATCATCAGTTGAAAAGACAATCCTTTCTCTCTTGAATCATCTTCACACTATTTTTGAAAATCAATTGACCATATATGTGTGAGTTTATTTCTGCATGTTGTATTCTCTTTTTTTTTGATTTATGTGTTTAACCTTTTACTAATACCATCCTACTTTGGTTACAATAGCTTCCCTCATACTCTTGCTCACTGACTACATATTTTAAATTCATAAATTTTAATCATTTAATTTTATTTAATGACTCTGTCTGGTCATAGTCCTTATTTTGGCCTGACCAGCAAAGGGGTTCTCATCAGTTTATTCGAGAGAATTAGTGAGCTATGTTGGGTTTCTGTCTGAATATTATTTAGAAATTATTCACAAATGTAAATTTTAATATCAGCCTCAATTTTCTAAATTAAACGAGCAATTATTTTTTTGATCTGTCAATTTTTTTCAGTAGGCTTTGACGCTTCTGAAAAATAAGGTATTAACAAATATGTACTCTCTACCAACACTTTTAAAAATAACTTTGACATTGTCAAATTCTATAAACTTTTATTTTCTTCTAAAATAATAAATATAATATTTCATCTTAGATATATTCAGTACTCATAACCAATACTTTTTAAACATGGGTTTGCCTTCCCCAAGTCCTCTTAATTTAATCCTCTTGGGATAGATTTTTTTATTAAGTGTTCTTTTTTTCTTTTTTTAAAAGAAGGACTCATTAATGCCTCATTACTCCCAGAGTCTGTACAAAATTGAGAGTGCTTTTCTGTTGCCATAAACATAAAACAAATGGGCTAGGCATAATATTCTTGGCTCAATCTTGTTTTCCTTCTTTTTCAAGATTCTGAACCATTGCCCCCCCTTTCTCTGTCATTAAATGTTGCCATGGAGAAGTAAAGTTCAGATTAAACCCACTCTTTTCTCTCAGCTGTGGCAGATGACTTGATTTTTCTGCCTAAGAGTTACCTGCTTAGTAAATTTTTTATTAACCTGCTCTAGAATACATCATTGTGTTGATTATTATGCGTAATTATTTTTCTGGGAAAAATTATATGGGTGAATTAGCAAATTCAATTTGTCATTTAAGTTTTCTTCTTTTGTAATATTGAGATGTTTTATTTTTTTAAGATTTTATTTATTTATTTGACAGAGAGAGAGAGAGAGATCACAAGTAGGCAGAGAGACAGGCAGAGAGAGAGGGGGAAGCTGACTCCCTGCTGAGCAGAGAGCCTGATGTGGGGCTCCATCCCAGGACCTTGAGAACATGACCTGAGCCAAAGACAGAGGCTTTAACCCACTGAGCCACCCAGGCGCCCCTATTGAGATATTTTAAATTTTGCTTTCTTAATTCAGGAATACCAATTATGCATATTTTGGAGCTACTGTGTTTGATTTCTGTATTATCTTCTTTTTAATTATTTCTTTTTATCATTTTCTATTTTTTAACAGAATTTTTACAAATCCTGCCCTCCATGTTACTGTATCTTTCATTTCTTTTTTAATGTACTTGGTGAGAAAGGACTGAAATTAGCAACAGACTAAGTTGATGCTAATTATCCCTGGAAACTGAACATACTGTTTCATAAGATCAGTGTAAAAAATCCATGTACATATTAACTTTTAAAAATTGTACATGCAGATATGACCTTTAGAATCAGACTTTTTATTCTATGGGATGCTGCCTATATAAGGAAATGAGATTGGATTGGTGATACAAATTTTATTTATCTATATCTATATATAATATTTAAATGCCTTAACTTAGGCACTCAAATGAATGTTGTCTATGAAGCAAGGGTATACATTTACCTAAATGTTGTTATTGTTATAGAATATGGATATGGAAGTCTTTTTGAATAAAAGTTATCTCTCCCACCCCTGAAAAAAAAATTAAGATTTTATTTCTTTATTTGAGAGAAGGGAGGGTAGAGCACAAGCAGAGGGTGGGGAGAGGGAAGGGTAGAAGGATGCAGGACTCATCCTGGGACCCCAAGATCATGACCTGAGCCACTGAAGGCAGAGGCTTAACAAACTGAGCTGCCCAGGAACCCCCTGTATCTTTTATTTTTATAGTTTCGAATGTGGCTTTCATTACTCTAATTATTTAATTTAAATCCTTAATTTTTCCTGTGAATTCTGCCAGCTCACTTTTTATTTCTCTTTGGTCATATCTTTTATTTGGTCTTTTCATTTTTTTTTTTTTTACCAATTAAATCAAAGGGCAGTTTATTAAAAAAAAAGAATCAAGGGACGCCTGGGTGGTTCAGTTGGTTAAGCAGCTGCCTTTGGCTCAGGTCATGATCCCAGGGTCCTGGGATCGAGTCCCACATCGGGCTCCTTGCTCGGCGGGGAGCCTGCTTCCCCCTCTGCCTCTGCCTGCCTCTCTGCCTGCTTCTGCTCTCTCTCTCTCTGACAAATAAATAAATAAAATCTTAAAAAAAGAATCAAAACAGAAACTCTAAGGACCAGTGTGTACATTGTACACATTTAAATGACTCATAAGAATGAAGTTTTTTTCATATACATGAAGACCATACCACCTTGTTGTTTATCAAAAGATGTTCAAGGAGAAATCTGACTCCAAACTGCATACAAGATTGCCATCTTAATCAGACTGCATTTCAAACATGCAACAACGCCACTGGTAATAAAGCTTTGGAATGCGTGTTCATTCTATTATTTGACTACAAACAGGATAGAAAGCAAGATCAGTTGAGAATTTAATCTAAAACAGAATGGAAGCTGTCATTGTCTGGACCAGCACTCCTCACTCCTCCGCTGCCATCTTGAGCAAGTACTCCTTGTCAATCTTGAAGAGTCTCCATCTCTCTTCGCTGGACAGATCAGAAGCACCTCTTCTTTTGTAGAAGTTGATAGATGATTCGTTCGATTCTGCTACCAAGAAGTGCATGCTGCTGCAGCGACATTTCATCGCAACCTGGCTTAGATTCTTCAGGATTTCTGATCCTATGCCAAAGCCTCTATAATCACTCATTACGAAGAAGTTCTCAAGATACAACAGTTTGCCAATCCATGGGTCATAGGTAAAGTAGTACATGGCAAAACCCACAACGCTGTGTCCTTCCGGAGACTGGTGCTCCTTGGGCACTTCTGCAACCAGGCAGTGGTAGAAAGGGTGCTCTCCGAAACCATCCTCTAGTAGATCTTTTTCGGTTAACACTACTTGCTCTTCCATGTATTCGTATTAAGCCAGTTCCTTGATC